>CM075807.1:94335360-94935360 GCA_037975025.1 Excoecaria agallocha | reverse complement strand
AAAATAAGTTTAATCCATTACATAGGCATGGGGATTCATAGATCCCTTAGCAACAAAACTACAAATTAAACATTAATAAAGTATAAGGAGAAAGGAAAGAGGAAACTCAGAAGCCCATTATAGTTGATGAAGCTCCATATTGAATCCAAGCCCTCTCTTCTAACTCCAGCAAAATGAAAGATAAAATTAAACTAATTGCAGAAAATTAAATCTAACCCTAAAACTTGCATTAAAAATAAATCTAATCTGAAACTTACATTGAAATAAATCTAATCTAAGTTACTACTACAAAAGATAAAGAGAAAGCCCTAAAAATTGAAGAAGAAAACCCTAGATCTAAAACAATTACTCTCCTCCCCTTTAGTAAAATAGAAATGTAGCTTTTATAGCATCTACTATGGACACGGCAGAGACAAATGGTCTCAGCTAAGTCTTATCGAGGCAAAATAGTATTGTAGCATTAACACATGCTTGAGACACTTTTATCTCAGCTAAGTGCACCCTTTTGGACTGAACAACTTCAAAATTTACATTAGACTCAATCAAGATAAATGGTCTCGCCTAAGTGCATTGGACTCCACCGAGATAAATGGTCTCTCCCGAGTACTAAAATGAAATTGTGCAAATTAGGGATTTTGTAAGATACACGGCTAAAACACTTTGGTCTCGCAGTATACAAGTCAATTCTCCGCATAAAAATCAAAATTACCCGATTAAGCACACCAAAACTTGATAAATCTCAATATAATTCTATTTGGAATAAAAAAAGAAATTGAACACTTAAAACACTGAAAATCATGCAAAATGAGGCATAAATAAAATTAAAAATATATTAAAATTAAACACAAATAGAGTTATCACTTGGCACCACTTTATCTCCGATCATCAGGGGTTTAGCCTCCCTACAATAGTGGAGTGGAGCCAACGTGGGCATAAAGTTGTCTATAATATATGACATATCTCATGGCTTCACTAAACCCTTCCTCTTTTCATCGAGCCCTTTATCACCCAATCCTATTTGAGTGGTTTAACTTGTAATAGTGATAGCTTCAGAGGAACTTTGAGATGCCTTTCCCAATCCTACTCCAGGTAAGAAGTTTATTATTTTCATCATATTTACTACCAGTGGAGTTCTGCTCACCTTAATCATCAGCATTGACTACGGCCACGTGGAACCCAGTGAAAAGTTGGTTGGCTATCCCCAACATAGAGACCTAATTCTCCCTAGTAACCTTAAGAGTAACTACCTAGCCTCTATAAGGAATCTTAAACATCGGGTCAAGGGTGGATAGAACTCCTTTTAACTTATGAAACCAATGTCTCCCCAGCAAAACTAAAAAGTTTACGGGTATCGGCAACATAACAAATTATTCCTTAGCACTTATTTACCCCGTCTGAACATTAGCTTTGAAAGTGCCTACCACCTATCTGCAAAAATTATCATAAGTTATGACTATAATGTTAGACTTATTCAGCATCAACTTATTCAATAAAAAAATAGGGAGTGCCATCAATGGAAATACATTAATCGAAGACCCATCATCTGCCATCACACAAGCAATGTGTTTACAATTAACTTGAGCCTTTATGTACAAAGGACGATTGTGGTTATAACCTTCTATGGGTAGATCTCCATCAGCATATATAATATTTTCCCTAGTATTTCCCCTTACCAAATCAAGTAACGCTTAAGGTAAAAAAGTGGTGACAACATTAGATTCAGACAAGGCTTCACTATTTTATTTCTATAAGAAAGTGATTGCCTAAGCAAATCCTACACAGAAATATGAACTGGGGTCTTCTTCAACAGCTTAAGAATCTAATCCTTTTCCCAATTCTTGTCTACAAGAGATGGTTAAAGGTCCATCGATCTCTCTACCTTTGGTACCAGTCAACCACCACAAGTAATCGGCTTTACCTTTTGCTCATCTCCTTCATTTTTTGAATCCTATGGATCTATAAGACCATTGCAACCTTCCGCTTCATCAAGCGATTCTTAATAGTCAATCACACTCACTTCTAACATGGGGGCTATTCCCTTGCACTCAGCTATTCAAGATGAGTTATAGTTAGGTACTCATTACCATATAAATCACACAAAACCTACCATTCTGACAAACTCAATCCAATTATAGATACTAGAGGTGGAAATGCATTGTAACTCCCTTTCTTTTTTTCATTTTCTCTGGATCGATAATCTATTTACAGTCAATGAGCACATGTATTCTATCCCTTAATGTTTTACAATGGTCTATAAGTGACCTGTATGCTAGTGAAATGCATAATATTGATCAACTCGATGATTGGGTTAATCTTGGGTCTAGGTTGGCCTGTCTAACAAAGGTTACAGTTTCTCCTCCCTCATTAAATGATCAAATACCTAGGATAAGGACCTGCCCAAATTAGAATAATGTCTTTAAGCACCTTCAATAGTTGATACCTCAGTGATTTTTGCTATAGTAGTAACAGTGCCACCGATCTTTCCAGTCGTAGCTTCAAACCCTCAGTGCCCAACATTGAAGCCACCACTACTCATAAAAATTGCCTTCTTAGCTAGGTATTCCCCTTCAGGTTCAATAATAATATCTTTCAGGGATTCACAGTCCTTCAACCCTTTTATTTTCAAACCTTTCTTCAAATGAGGACTAGCATTTCTAATGAAAAGTTTAATTTGGTCAGGGGTATTAAGCTTTCTCTTCATTTCCATAACCCTGTTCCTTTACTTTGTAAGGTATTCATGGAAGGAATCTTTTGATTTCTGCTATAATAGGTCAAGGTTATTTAAAGTAACCTCTATTCTCGTACTACAGTCATACTGCATTAGAAACTCCTCTGTCAATCTATCCTAATCCTCCTTGGCATTTTTATCTAGATCGTGATACCAATCAATAGCGAAAGCAGTAAGACTAAAGCTAAAGTATTTAACCTTCTGCCTTTTGGTAAGAATTGTACCTTTTATAACCAAGGTGTACTGCTTAATGTGATCAGATAGGTCAGATGTGCTAGCAAACGTATGCAGATAAGGCACTGTAAATCTCTAAGGGAACATATCTTCACTCTTCAAATCCCTATCTTTCAGACTGATCCCCTTGCTGGCTGACAACACTCAAGCCATTGCTATCATCTTCTCATCCATTTTCCTAATGATACGATCTTCTATGCTAGATTGCTTCTCCCTCTGAGCTTGTAGCGTAGGCAATTCTTTCTTTTCTTTAGGAATGAAATCTTCCTCGAGAATAACACCCTTATCCTTTCACTGCTCCACAAGTTAAACTCTTGATCCCACTCCCCTCAATTCTACTATTAAAGAATGACCCATTTAAGTGATAACTTGAGTACCTCTAATAGTTGTAGGTTCTCTATAGGCTAAAGCAGTTATCACAGACAGTTGGCCAATAGGTTATGCCATGGAATTCATTATATCCATCATCATGGATCTCATTTTTCTTTCAAATTCCTCCAACCTCCTATCTAGTTCCTGATTGTCATTGGGATCATGTTGTGTCGGGTTTATCATACCTATGCTATTAGATGCTATCTCAAGAATCTCAAACAAACCCAAATTCACCATAGATGCTACTTCCAACTACCCTGATAAAGATCTTCTAACTAAATGCCCATCTAGACTCCTAAACCAACCTACTGACTCTGCACTAATTTGGTTGTTAACCCTAAATCAAGCCACCAATATTTTAATGCCTCAAAAAGGATCTCCCACTACTAATATACATTGAACAAAGCTACTAAGACTTCCCCCTGAGTTAATTCCTAAAGGAACTAAGGCTCAAAACTTGTTCAGGTGACACTCATCTTCCCATCGATTTAAATCCTCAAGTCACATTGGTGTTTTTGGAATGGTTAAAAAGATGTTAGTATGCTACATGAATATGTACAAAGAGCATGAATATGCTATACATTAACTACAAAGCACATGTGTAAATCAAAACAAACTCTTTACCTTATTTTTCCCACACCGACAGTCATCCAATCTCTGTCCTAGATGGGATTAGCTTATAGGTTAATAAGGAACTCAATGAACGCGTATAGTGCATGATGAAAAATTTACAACACAACCTTTTTAAATTTAAACATAGAAAAATGCAGTGTTGATTACTATATTCTTTGGTCATTCAAATAAACCAAAATAGGGGCACCAAGCATGACAGTCTTTGATAACACCCATCTTTCTCTACTATAATTTAACCATGTATAAAGGCATTTAAGTAGCAAGCAAAGTATTATGGTACATATTACTTAAAGGAAGTATGTATACCACTATATGGAGCTTTGGTCTGGTAGTAAAACTTTAGGGCTACCTAAGCATGATCCCTGCCAATGGGTCTAGCTTATCATGAGCATAATAGCCGATTAGGTCACCATTTAATATACCAAATAGGTACTTGACTTGGGCTGGTGGTCCTCCCTAACACTTCCCCACATCGAGTGAACATAGGGCCATGCTTTGAGATTACCCTAAGGCTAAATAAGGATGCGTAACCAAATTCTAAGGTCATAACATGTCTTTAATGCAACCTAAGTTGGAAAAGAATCATAACAATCAAGTATAAGTAAATATTTAAATTATATTAACCAAATTGCTTTTAAGATGAAATCAAAATTATCCCTAATGGAGTCTCCACTAGGACATGTCTTGAACCCCATTCTACATCCAGTATATTCTTGAAATCCCACTTTTAGGGCTCAAGACCGAATAAGGATCGTTTAACTCATGAAAATCAATAGCTTTGCAATGAATAAGAATTCAACCTGGTATGCAATGCCTCAAAACCCTAATAAGGATAATATAACACCTTAAAGTATTGTTGCCCATTTGCTAACTATTAATTTATGAGGCATCTGCTGAGCATCACAAGGCATATATTTAGGTGTCACCATCTAATAAAACATTGGAAAAGTGATTTTTAAACCTTGTGATACCAAAACCAAAGAGAGTTAAGATTCCATTTCTACTTGCACTACTTGATTAATGGCTAATATAAATATTTGCTTATGCCTAATTATTCTAATCCTTTTCCTCATACATTATGACATATTAAGATAAATAAACACGTTATCACATAAAAAATGGCAAAATTCCTACATAATCATATGTATTTTGGGACATTGATCCTATCGTGTGAGAATAAAGACTAAATTGTCCATCTTTATGGCTTTAAATGAAATCATTTTTTATTCATGCCAAGAGGAAATAAGAAATTAATTAAATGAAATATTTAATTAGAATAGTAAGTATACATATATTGAGGCATTCATTTAGCTTAGAAATATTGGTTTCTCATGTATAATTTTAGAAAATTTATTTAGCGTGATTGGGGTAATAAAATAGGCCATTAGTCTACTTTATTTAATAAAACCCGATTAATTGAGTAGAAATAATTTAATGATATTTCCTTTAAATTTCATACCAAAATACCTTTTTTTTACTACATTATCACAAACAGATAATAAATATACAAGCTAAAATGCTCAAATAATTGAAATATCTTAAATAAATAAATAAAAAGGCCTCCGAGTCTATTCTTAATCAGCCCCCTAACAACTCTAAAGGTTCATGCATCAAAGACAAATAGTGAGGTGATTAGACATGTAAACAGAAATGGATAGAGATTTAGGCATAAAGGAGACAATATGATCATACTTTAAGAAGGAACACATGTAAGCATATAAAGGAACAAGCAAAAAGTGGATCTCCTTATGGATTATGAAAAGAATAAAAGATAGAGCATAGAAAACAAAGAAGAGTGAGTCACGGACTCACCCACAAAACCAGATGAGTTATGGGCCAACCAGAAGGTGAGTCATGGGTTGACACAGGCAAGTCACACCCTTTTTAGGGAGTCACGATCCACTTTTGGGATGAGTCATGGACTCATCCCGTGAGTGGAGTCATGGGCTATGTCCGTGACACCACTCATGGAATGAGTTCGTGAGTCATTCCAAAATGAACCAGTAATTCTAGAATGTCATCATGAACAAAAACTCAAGCTCCTAACATTATATTTTAAAGCAAAAACTCATGCAAAATACACTCAAACTTTATTAAAACCACCCATAAGGCTCAAGTAAGATCAAAATGCAATAATTAACATGCTTTACAATAATTAATATAGTGTGAGAACATGAATCCTAGAGAGAGAAAGCTATCATGAAAGATATAAAACTCAGCTTAAAAGCCATAAATAATAACAAAATCATGTATAATTCAAGAAAATACACATAAAAATACAAAATACTCAAGATTAAACATCATATATATAAGAATCAATACACACTAAATATTCACAAATATAAACATAAAAAACAGAGCTTAAAGCTCTAATAAAACCGAAAAGCTTTTTAATATTTCATAAGAAAATAAACTATTTTATTACCTTCAATGTTGCTGTGAACTAAACCTAGTAAAATAACTTGCTTCTTTTTCTTCCCTTTTTTTATGTAAAATCCTTTCATTTTTTCCCAATTTTTCTTCAAAACTAGTATTTTTCCTTTCAAAACCACTCTTTGCCCTTTTCTCTCTCTTTCTTTCCTTATTGTTAATTTTTCTCTTAATCCTAAGAAAAATTTCCCATCAATCCTTAATTAAGTTTATATTAGGATCAAGGAAAAATAGATTTTTTGGCTGAAAAAATCTTCTACCTTGCAAAAAGAGAATCAAAAGTTTTGCTGAAAAATATTTAATCATAGGCTAGGACCGTAAGTGGTGAGTCACGAACTGTAAATCACAATCCATGAACAATAGGACCTACAACAATTTTAGAACCAAAAAAAGAATGAATCACTAGTTGGGTCTGTGAGTCACTGATGAGTCACAGATAGTAACAAACCTTGATAAAGGCATGACCAAGCACTTTAGACTATGAGTTAGAGGACGAGTCATGGATTGAGTCTATGAGTTTAGCCCGTGACTTACTGCTGAGTGAGCCAAAAGTCCCAATCCAAAAACCCATTTCCCACTATTTTGCAAAAATACGAAAATAAAGCCTATAAGAGTATTTGTTTTTCATTTAGAATCTAATACAAACATTTTCTCATGCTTGATAAAAACACCCATAAAAGAGAGAAAAAGACACTGTCATTTCCTAACCATCTTAAACATAATGTTATCATCATTAGGTAACCCTTACAAAGGCTAATCTAGTCTCAATCACTACAATATATGTGATCTTTGTAGAGTGCGATAATTTCCAATACAATAATTAATAAGATAAATAGGCTTCTTGGCCTTCTAAAAAAGAAAAAGAGAATTAAAAATGAGTTTAATAGGAAGCTGAAAGAGGCTAAGCAAATAGCTAGCAATTGGAAGGAGCATGTTGATGCACTAAAGCCAAAACAAAGGAGGCAGAAGAAACTAGCCATAAAGTAGCTAAGGATGCCGCTAGAATGCTTACTAAGGTGAAAGGCTCCTCCAAGAAGGCCTAAAAAGAGTGCTAAATTTTCAAGGCTGAGCTAACAAAGTGTTGAGTTGATAAGGCCAAATTAGAGGCTCGCTACACTGAGCTTGAAAAGAAGAATTTTGAGCTCGTAAACAAGATGGATGATCTAGCCATCAAAAAAGTTATGGCTTACAACGATAAGATCGTCCAAAGGATGAAAAAAATTCCCAATGAAGATGTCTTTTGGGTAGATGATGTCAATCTTGATGAGGAGTAGTTAAGAATCTTCTTTTCTTTTTTACAGCCTCTATGGTGAATCTATGTACCTTTTCCATTTATTAATGAAAGTTGTCTTAGGACCTATACTTTTTATTCTTACATATTTTATTTTTTAAACTATAGTAAGTAGTTCAGTTCTTTTGATGGCCTTCAATATCGACTATACTTCATTATTCCTTCATCTTTCATTCTGATTTGCACTTTGTGGTACTGAGTTTGTTAGTTTGGACTCTAGGATAGATAGCTTGAACCTTGAGAGTATTTGAACTAACTCAAGTAAGATCAATTTAAAATGTATTATAAATTTGAATAAGTGACCATATGCTAAATATACTTATGGCTTAGGATGTTGAGTTGTACTTGCAATATCATCAATAAATGTGCTTGTGGATTAAGCTACCAAGCTAAGCTACTACATAAGATTATGATTATGGCTTATGGTTGAATTGCCGAACTAAGCTTTAAACACACTATGAATGGTTAATATACCTTTTCATACTAAAAGAAAAATAATATGATCATGGATAATATGCCTAGTTGAGCTAAGTATAATATGCTCATGGACAACATGCCTAGTAAGCTAAAAAAATTGGGGGGCCTCATGGCGAACATGCCTCATGAGCTCTTGAGAAAATGCTTATACCGAACAAGCCTGGTGAGCAAAAGGATCATGGAAAACATGTTTGGTGTGCTTTTGAAAAAATACTCGTGGCCAACATGTCTGGTGAGTGAAAGACTCATGGTAAACACGTCTAATGAGCTTTTGAAAAAATGCTTGTGGCTAACATGCCTAGTAAGTGAAAGGCTCGTCACAAACATACCTAGTGAGCTCTTAAAAAATGTTCATGGCGAACATACCTGGTGAGCTTTTGACCCCTACTCATGAAGAACATGCCTATTTGAGCGAGGCTACTTATAATATTTCTTCAAGTTGGAGATGTTCCATGAGTGTGGTAGTATTTTTCCCATCATGTCTTTAAGTCAGTATGCTCCAAAATTAACTACTTCATGAACTTCAAATAGACCTACCTAATTGAGGCTTAATTTGCCTACTCAACTATTGTCTATGCTTCAATTGCTTTCTTTAAAACCATATTGCCTACACGGAGAATTTAGGACTTAAGTTTGTTTTTATGGTACGATGCCATTCTTTTTTTATAGGTTGTTGCTCGAATTTGAGCTTGCTTTTTCTTTTTTACAAGTATATCCAAGCAATACAGCAATAATTCCTTACTTTCCTCTTGATTGTATCTCTCCGTCAGTGAGTTTGGCATCCCTATTTCGTAAGGAATATCTGCTTGTACATCATAAGTTAAAGAAAAGCGGATAGCTGCTATTGCAAATTGGGGTGTAGTTCGATATGCCCATAATATATTGTTCAACTCTTTCACCCATAGGCCCTTTTCTTTATCAAGTCTCTTCTTCAGCCCCATTAATATGGTTTTGTTTGTTACCTCGGTCATACCATTCGATTAAGGATGATGGATCGAGATGAATTTAAGTTGAATGTACAGCTCTTTATAGAAATACCTAAAAGATTGATTGTTGAACTATTTTTTATTATCGATAATAAAAGTATAAGAAATTTTGAACCTAGTTATTATTGACTTTCAAAAAAATTTGATTATTTTCACCAAACTTATTATCGCTATGGGCTCGGTTCTAACCCACTTAGTGAAGTAATCCACTGCCACCACCAAAAACTTCCTTTGCCCTATAGCTAATATAAATGGCCTGAGCATGTCTATCCCTACTGCATGGAAGGCCATAGGTTGTGTATTGATTTTTGCCAAACTAGCTCCTGGTGTATTATTCTCCTAAAATGTTGGCATTTATCACACGTTCGAACTAAGTTCTCGGTATCTATCTCCATTGTGGGTCAATAATACCCTTGAAGGAGGCCTTCTGAGCTATTATCAGAGCTCATTCACGTACCCCACACATTCCTTCATGTATTTCCCTGAGTATATAGTTACCTTCATCCAAGCTCAAGCATAGTGACTAGGGATGGAAATAAAATCTTTGATATAGGTTTCCATCCATAATGGAATAAAGACTAGAATGCCAAAAGCTTCCACCTGATCCTTTAGAGTGACCCCTATTTTAAGGAATTGATAGATCGACATTCGCCATCTACCATTTGTTCGTTCATTTAAACCAAGAATGTCTTATACAAAGGTTGAGCTACGATGACCCAAACTACGTCCTTCGACTATATGGTGTAGTCTGAAGATGCTTGCTTACCAAATGAATCGGCCTCTTTATTTTCTTCTCGAGGTATTTTCTTAATTATCCATGAGCTTCCCCTTCTTTCTAGCTGGGCTAGCAAGGTTGATACCAGTTCCCTGTACTTTACCATTACTTGCTCTTTTGCTTCAAACTTTCCTATTAACTAGTTGACGACTAACTAAGAATCAGAATGAATGAGTAATGAATTGGGTTTCACCTTGAGGGCTATCTATAGTCTGAAGCAAATTGCTTCATATTCTACCATGTTGTTAGATGTTGGGAAATTTACCCTAGCTATCCATTATATGGGTATTTTCCCCAGATTGGATAGTACAACTCTTATCCCTACCTTTTCAGATTAATCTACTCCATCAAAATATAATTTCCAACCTACTTTGTATGATCTAATAGGTGGAGCATAGAGCTCAGTCATAAAGTTTACCAGGACCTTCACTTTCATTATTGATCAATGTTCATATCTAACATCAAACTCTCTAAGGTAAGCTACCCATTTAATTATCCTCCTAGATGCCTCTAGCTTCTGCATAACTTTCTTAAGAGGGGTATTGGTTCGAATTACTACTGTATGTGTTTGGAAATAAGGAATAAGCTTTATCGCTGAACTAACTAAAGCCAGGGCCAGCTACTCTAAGATCGGATATCTTACCTCGACACCTCGAAGAACCTTACTAATGTAATATATAAGGAACTGCTAAGTGTTTTCTTTTCGTACCAAAACTAATCTCATTGCCCTTTCAAAAATTGGTAAGTATATGAATAGACTCTCTCCTAATAGTGATTGACTAAGCAGTGGAGGAAAATTCAAAAACTATTTCATGGCTTCAAAGTCGAATTGCCATTTTAAGCTCTACTTAAAGTTCTTAAGGTTTTTCAAAGGTTTATTGAATGGGAGGCACCGCCTTACCGAGCATAAGATAAATCTTTTAAGCGCTATAATCTTTCCATTTAACATCTGTACTTTCTTGATTGATTTTAGCAGTTTCATTTTTAAGATGGCCTCAATCTTTGTTGGGTTAGCTTTTATTCCTCTCTTTAAAATTACAAATCCTAAGAACTTAACTTATCAGACTCTAAACATGCATTTCTCTTGGGTTAACTTGAGGCTAAACTTCCCGAGTGTAGAGAATGTTTCTTCAAGCTCCTTGGGTAAATCCTCTAAGGTTTTACTTTTGACTATCATGTCATATATGTATACGTCCATATTTTGGCCTATCTGTCCTTCAAACAGCTTATTCATCAACCTCTGGTACATGGCTCCCATATTCTTTAGTTGGAAAGGCATCACTTTGTAATAGTATATAGCCCTATAAGTGATAAATACTATTTTTTCCTCATCTTGAGGGCTTATTCAGATCTGGTGATAGCCTATTAATGCATCTAGAAAGGTGTACTCCTTGAATTTGGATGTTAAGTCCACCAATATGTCTATGTTTGGTAATGGATAGTTGTTCTTAAGGCAAGCTTTATTCAAATTAGTGAATTCTACACACATTCTCCGCTTTTTATTAGCCTTCTTTACCAGCATTACATTGGACAGCCAATTTAGGCATAGCACCTCCCTTATAAATCCACTCCTCAGCAAGGTACCTATCTTCTTATTAATTGCTACCTACCATTCCAACATGTGATTTCACATTTTTTTCTTGATCAATTTGTAACCTAGTTGTATGCTCAGTGAATGACACATGACATCCGAAGAGATGGCAGTCAAGTCCAACAGTTGCCAAGCAAATACATCTATATAGGACTCCAACACCTTCAGCAAATGCTTTACTTCTAAGCTCGGCTGTCCTGAGGCTATCTTTATTATCTTTTTAGGCAATGGCTTTACTTTCTGTAATAGGTCTTCTGGTTTTACCTTTCAAGCATCGGTTGGGACATCTATGGTATTAGCTGGAAGGGCATGGTTTTCTTCTTTCAACATGGTAACATATGTTTCCCTAGCTACATTCTGGCTTTCACGGAGTATAGCCATCCCTTTTAGTGCAAGTACTTTTATGATAAGCTTCTGTATGAAAATATAAGCATCCATTATGGCCAGTAGAGGCCGGCCAAAGATTGCATTATAAGATAAAGATATATTCACTACCATAAAATATGAAAAACATGACTTGATGGTTGAGTCATCCTTCAGCTACAAATTTCGATTGATCGAGCCTTTAACCTTAATGGGCTATTTGGAAATTTCGATCAAAATGACTATCACTTCATCTAAGGGGCTCGACATTCTAATGTTTTGTAAGCCTACAAGTTAATAAGATTTACTGCACTGCCTGTGTCAAATAAGAACCTCTACACCAGTAAGCCTTCAATAATTGATTTTACTACCAGTGCTTCAATGTGGGGTTACCGGACATACTTTCCATCTTTTCCTGAGAACTGGATAACATCTGTTGGCATCAATAAACTGGATCAAAGTGAGAAAACCTCTTTTGCTTTCATTTTTTTTAATCCCCAAAAATATCATAATACTTTCCCCCTACAATCACATGAATTACTCCTATTGAGACTTGTTTACTAGTGTTTACTAGTGAAATCACATGAATCACTCCTATTGGGACTGCTTTGGGAGGGACCGCATATCATCGCTTTTACTTCCTTTAATGAACTACTCGAGCCTGCCCATCTTGATCTGGTGTTGTATCTCTCATTTGAGTTATATGCAGTCATTAGTTTCATGACTTTTGTCTTTGTGAAAAGCACAGTACCATGTTTGGTCCCTGCTTATGCCCTACCTCATAGGTTTCAGCCAATATACTTCCTAATTCTTCTTTACCTATAATAGAATTTATACTGGAGAAGTGTTGAACTTGATGAACTGCTCTTCCCTGCAATTATCAAAATATGACTTTAAAATCATGTATGATCTATTTACCCCTCTCATAGCCTAGGAATCATTCCTCTACAAACTCGTTCTATCTTGTTCTGCTCCTCGAGAATTTTCATTATCCTTTTCTTACTCACTATACTTTGATCTACTGGCTATATCCATTTGAATGTACTTATAGGTTCTATTCATAAGCTTGATAAAATCATATAGAGGCTTTTTACTTAAGGAGTCACTAAAATCCTAGCACTAGGTATTCCTGCTTAGGATGTTAATGGCAACTTCCAGGTTCAAGTTTTGGATATCTATTGTTATCATATTAAACCGGTACACATAACTTTGTAGGTACTCTTCCCTCTCTTGGATCACCTGGTGGAGATCAACTGAGACTTTGGTTGGTCAAATGGCTACCACAAACTTTAACTTGAACATCTCTGCAAACTAATTGAAGCTATTTATTAAGTGCTCGGGGTAAGTTTTCGAACCATGTCTAGGTAGATTCTATTAGTGTTTGGGGAAAATTTTTGCAGATTGTGGCGTCTTTTGTAGTGTAAATTAGTATAAATGGCAAAATTGCCAAATATGGGCTTAAGGATCTGTATTTTCACTATATCGTGGTAGGTTTGGTAACTTGATGTTTAGAAAAGGAGCGGCAAGTATGGCTCGCGAGAAAGGGGATCGAAAATCATCTTAATATCACTCCACACCGTGATGCTACTTTTGCTGCATCCTTTCCTCAATGAGCTTGTTAAGCTCATCATTTGTTACTGCTATTCTAAATCTTGCTTCTCTTTATTGGTGCATGGGGTTAGGATTTTTGAAGGTAGGGGTGGTGTCTTTTTAAGTGGTTCTTAATGTAGGTGCATTAAAGTTTCCAATAGGACTTGGGCAAGCTGGGGAGTAAGGCTAGGTATTGAAATTGCCAATGTTTTGACAAGTAATCCAATGATGGGGAGGTTGGTGAATATGTATTGAGGGCTAGGTTTTCAAGGGCTAAAAAACTAGTAAATGGGGGCCTGGCATTGACTTATTCTGGTTACTCCTTTGTTGGGTGTTTTCATTGTTAGAATTCATGGTTCAATAGGGATGAAGGTCCACACTCATCGTACCAAATGATAACAGTTTAAAAATTGCCAGGTTGCTATCGGGTTGTTTCTCCTGACTATTGCCTCCAAAGTTCCTCAAATTAAGAAATTTCGATGGGGTGTGATAGGGGACTCTCTAACAATCAATTCTATAAACAGGAAAGGGTAATTTTAGTAAAAAGTGGGTAAGAGAGCTAAATACATGATGATCTTGACTATTTATAGAGATGAGTGTCCTATCTTGGTTAAGAAGCCTGATGACCATGGAAGTCCTGTTGGAGAAGAAATCTCATTCGAATAGGAAGTTCTCCCTGAATGGGAAATTTCACCAAAATAAAAATTTGAACTAAAGTCTAAGTCCTTATAGGATTACTGAAATGTCATTGTTGTTATAGTACTGACTTGAAATAGCCCAAATAATTAAGGGCCCTGACTATGGGCCAGGCTCGTGAGCCCAGTTTGGTTATCGATGAGTATAATGATCACAAGCATCTTTTTAAAGGTATTCTTTACCAACATGAAAATCTTTTTGAAGAATATTGATCTCAAACTTTATGTTTTCAGTTATAGAAAAAAAAGTTTGAGAAATGGGTCTATAAGGTTCTTCAAGAGTGTGAAGAGGTTAGATAGAAGGTGTTCTTATTTGGTTAAAAAGATCTTGAAGTAAGTTAATAACAGAAGGGATTCTAGAAACTTTACCTTGATCTAATGTTTCAGAAGAAGATAGGTGTCTTGGATTGTAGATTTTTCTATCAAAAGAAATCGTTAGTTTTCCATCCCTTATTTGGGTTATTTCACTAAGCTGGGTGTTTGGGGGAGAAGATAAAGGCTTTAGTTTAACATCTCCTTCCTATATCCATCCTTCTAACTCCATTTTATAGGCCTAGGAATAACAACGTTGGCTTTGATGAGATCTATTTGAAGGAGAATGGTTTCTCCTTTTTTGCACGTGAACAAGAACTTTTGAACCAAAAGCAGTAACCATGGCTTTATAATGAACTTTAAAAATCAATGCAAGTGGAATGGATCTAGTAAGTGTATTATAATTACGAGTATTTAATTGAAGAACAAGACTTTGAGTACATTTCTATCTTCGAGAGATAAAGTTATATCAGGATAACATATATATATATATATATATATATATATATATATATATATATATATATATATATATAATATATATATATATATATATATATATATAAACTTTATGTTATCATTATCAATTAGCCCAGTAGAATTGTGAGTCTTGATTCTGAATAAATATCATATTAAAAGAATATATGATGATAAATATTTTAAATTATTCACAATTTGTCATCAATAGAAGAGTCAGAGTTTGCACCACTTATGAAAGTTTGGACATATCGATCAAAATCAAATATACTTTGGAATTTTTGGTTAGAAGATTATCTTTTTTAAAGAGAGAAAAATAGGGGATGGAGCATGGGCCAGTTAACTATTTCATTAACAATATTTTTAAACCAGTACATTAATATCGATTAACCACTATATCGATTTTGATTTTTAATTCGATTTTTCGGTTAACCACTAAAAATTTTGAATATATAAATTATATAAATTTAATAAATTATATAATTTGTAATATTATTTTTAATAGTTAAAAATGCTTTAGAAATGAAAAAATACAAATTAAATACAATATCCATTAAAATAATCAAAATAAAAATAAAAATTCCATAACTAATTATAAAAATTAAATATATTTAATATAAAACTAATAATAGAGCACTAATTATGTACATAATTTTAATGTTTATTTACTAAAAATATATATTTTAATAATATTTTACAAAATTATATATTATAATATTAATAAATTACACTAATATTAAAAAATATAAGTGTAAAATTTAAAATATAATTCATAATATATATATATACATATTCGGTTTTGATTTCGGATCGATTAACCATTGGATTTTAAAAGTAAAAATCATAAACCTAAAATTTCAGTTCGATTAATCTAAAAATCGGTTCATTTTCGGATCGTTTTTTTGGTTAATCGAAATTTCAATTTTTTTTTGCTCATCCCTAGAGAAAAGTGTCGTAATTATCTAAAAGATTCTTTTTCCTATTTTTAAATTTTATACTCTAGTTAGGATGCTCTTAAGATAATAGAATAGCGTTTTATAGCAGCAAGGTTTTATCATTCTACAATATTTTAATATGGCATTCTTATTTTTCATGAGTCTTTTCCATGAACATGTGTGGCAATATTATTAAAAAAAAAAGTAAGTTTAGAGTAAATAAAATATATGCACAAGTATTATTAAGAATTTTAAATTTTATATCATAAATCAAGTGATATACACATGGAACATAAATATAAGAGTAAATAAAATAGATGATTATTAAGTCTTTTAAATAGGGATAAGCATGGACCAATTAACCATCCATTAGCAAAAAAAATTAACCATTCTATATACATTGGGTTTTTTCAAAAGACTAACCATTAATTAACAAGTCCATTGCAATCGATTAACCAGTCCATCGATTTCGATTTTTCGGACTGGTTAACCACTACAATTATAAAATGCAATTAAAAATTTAAATTATCAAAATACTTTAAAATAAAATTGAATAACATACTTAATTCAACATATTGTTCAAACTACGAATAGTATAGTTCTTCATGCAATTGCGTAATTAATCAATATGCAAATATTGTCAACCTTTAATTACCAATAGTATTAAAATTCCAACAGTGACTTCTTTGCCTCAATATTCCTAAGAAATAACAAATGAAGAAGAAACTCGTTAGTATGAAATTTAAAAATAAAAATTATGTAAAAAAACTTTATTTTCAGCTAACTTTTAATTTTGCATACTGATAGCATCAAGAGAAAAATGTGCATTGCAGGTAGAGAGAAAGAGAGAGATTGTGAAGCAAGAGCTCTCACGTTTGGTTGTCGACAATAACACAAGTAAATGGTGAATTGCCATCTTTTGAAACCTAGAAAATAAAACATCTGTCAACAAACGATGGAATAAATGAGACATCTAGTAGTACTCATCACACTTTAATGCATATAGAGATTGAGAATTCAGTAATAATCAAACGAAGCAGTTTGACAAAAATGAGACTTTGAACACTTTTAGCCTCTTGAGCATATAGTTTGAATTTGGCTATCAATAATTATAATTTGATACATTATATTAAAGTTTGAAAGATAATTTTATTTACAAATGCTTATTTTTTGAATATATTACTTAGACAAAATTAATTCGTATGAATTATATAAAAACATAAAACAAAAGTACTCTTAAATTAAATTATTAATAATTTCACCTATATATACGCACGGGGTGCTTCAGCTTGATTCAATTTGTTTAGACAATAAGCCAATCTTAAAGCAAAAATTGTAGGCTCTGTTGATGAAATGTGTGAAGCTTGAACTGGTCAAAGCTGAAGTCAACTTATTTGCAGCCTAGCAACCACCAAGAAGGTAGTTTCTTAAATAGCTATAAAACCATACAAACATGGTCATACACATATCTTTAGTTTGTCACTTAAAGCTGACCACAAGAAAAGAAGTATCCACACCGTCGACTCAAATTCCTCCAAAATACTCCTGCCTTGGCTAATCATCAACAATCGATCATTGGTCACGTAGACTAGGAGTCCTAGATGTGCCTAATTATCTTTGTGAGTCATGGGTTGTGAATGTAGGTTGGACTTAACATGGAAAGGGATGCCCGGACCTAGGCAACTAATAAATGGGTTGTGCTATAACATCTTAAGATGTAGCCCCATTTGATCCAAGAGTCATGTATGAGACATGATTGGAGTTTCCCTATCTAAGTAACTTAACTTGTTAGGTGTACAAGCTCAGCTTGACTAATGAGTTGTGTGTGAAAAGTGGATCTTGGCCCACATTAAATCACTAACGCGAATTATTTAAAGGTATATTAATTCAGTTTGTGGGATAATAAATAAGACCTCATTTAATCTTGCTAAGTTTTTTATTGTAGATTGAAAATGGCTTCTTCAAACAATAACTTTTCATTGAGGTCAGTCTTGGAAAAGGACAAATTAAATGGCACCAATTTCATAGTCTGGTCTTGAAACTTAAGATAGTTCTTAAGCAAGAGAAAAAGTTGTATGTTTTGGATGTACCCTTGCCTGAAGAACCTGCTAGGAATGCCTCTGTGGTTCAAAAGGAAACTTTTGAGACCAAGAAGAGCGACTCCATTGATGTGACCTGCCTGATGCTGGCCACTATGTTGCCTGACTTGCAAAAGCAATTCATGGACCAAGAGGCTTATGCGATCATGGTGCACCTCAAGGAGATGTTCCAAGAGCAAGCTCGTCACGAGAGGTTCGTGACAACAAAGGCCTTAATTTATTGTAAGATGGTTGCAGGTACTCCTATTAGTACCTATGTACTCAAGATGAAAGGGTATCTCGATACTCTTAAGAAGCTTGAGGTATATGTCCCGAAGGAATTAGCCACTGACTTGATCTTAGGTTCATTGACTGATGATTATGATCCATTTGTTATTAATTACAACATGCATACAATGAGCAAGATAGTCATAGAGCTTCATGGGATGCTTAAAAATGCTAAAGAGAACATTCAAAAGACCAATCCGTACTTATGTTACAAGGGGCATTAAAAAGGGACTCGCTAAAGGAAAGGGAAAGGGAAAGGCAAAACCCAAGTATGACCTGGCTCAGCTCAAGTCAAATGGGAGTGTACCTCAGGCCCAACCTAAGCCCAAGGCGTAAAACCTCAAGGAGAGCAAGAGCATATGCTTCCATTGCAACAAATTAGGGCATTGGAGATAGAATTGCGCTCTCTTCAAGGAAGAACCAAAAGAAGAATGGAGCCAAAGCATCCAGTTCTGGTATTTTTGTTGTTGAAATTAACCTTTCTATTTCTACCACTTGGGTATTGGATACCAGTTGTGGTTCTCACATTTGTTCAAATGTGTAGGGGCTAAGAAATAGGCGGTTACTTGGGAAGAATAAAGTGTACCTCTGTGTGGGGGATGGAGCACAAGTTGCTGCCATAGAGATAGGCGACTATCAACTCACTTTAACCTTTCAGACTTTGTTTAGATTTGAAAATTTGTTATTATGTTCCTGCTATGAGCAGAAACATTATTTCAGTTTCTTATTTGGATTTGGATGGATTTGATTTTGTTATTAATAATGGCAATGTTCATATTCATCACCAAGGCATTTCATATGGAAATGTCATGTTGCAAAATGGACTTTATATCCTTGATCTACAAAACAAAGAGTCCATATACAACATTAATATGAAAAGGGTAAAATCAAACGAATTGAACCCTACTTACTTCTGGCATTGTCATTTTAGGCATGCAAACGAAAAATGCATTTCAAGACTCCACAAATTTGGAGTGCTTGGGTCATTCGACTTAGAATCTTATGACACATGCGAGCCATGTTTGCATGGAAAAATGACAAAGAGTCCTTTTAAAAAGAAAGGTGAGAGGACTAATGACTTATTAGAACTAATACATACCGATGTATGCAGACCATTAAGTACACAAGTTAGAGGTGGTTTTAGCTACTTCGTGACATTCATAGATGACTTCAGTAGATATGGTTATGTCTATCTAATGAAGTACAAGTCTAACACTTCTGAGAAATTCAAAGAGTTTAAGAACGAAGTAGAAAAATAACTTGGCAAAAGTATAAAAGCCATTCAATCAGATCAAGATGGTGAATACTTAAGTCAAGAGTTTGATAGTCATCTGAAGGAGTGTGGTATTATTTCACAGCTCACTTGTCATACCCTAATACCGACTTCCATCCAAAATATATATCATGCTTTCAGTAATCATAACTCACACCAATCATTCATCTACATATCATCATGTACATATATGGTGCATGCATATTTCAATAATTAAATTGGAAGGTCATGCAAAACAATTATAATATGGCAATCATACATTAGCCACCACAACCTGGAGGGGCAAGCAAGCATAGTAATTTAAGTTAAGGTTTACAGTCCTCCATATTACATTTCCCCCACTGAAGCATAACAAAATACAAGACTAGCCCAAAAAGGAACTATCCATAAAATATCCTACATCTAATAGTCTGAACCAACTCTTGTTGGCCAACCGATGCAGAAATTAAGTCCTTAAATGACCACCAGCCAAACCTGCATGGATGTAAAACAACCGTGCTAAGCTATAAAGCTTAGCGGGGAGATAACATACAAAATAATAATATCGACCAATAGCTTCAATTGAATATAAGTATATACACATAACATTTTAATAAGAGCATTAAAATACTTGTGCCATGAGTTCATCTTAACTGACAATATAGCCAAAAGAAATGACGATAAAACATGGTAATCAATCATTCACATGCTTACATTATACAGATGAAGAAATTGATACCAGCACTTCTTATTTTAACATTTCTCTTAAATTTGATAGCCTACCTAAGTACTAGTTTAAAAGGGGTGGATAACGGGAGTAATGGATATCTGAAAATATCAAATAATGGATATCACGAGGATATCAAACAATTGACCTAAGGGGTCGAACTATGGTTCCATTAAAGGAACAAACAATGCACCCAAACGGGGTCAACTATGGCAGCTGCATCTATGTCCCTTTAGGCATGCCTATCTAATCCACAACTGAACTAAGACCCGCAGGCTAACCACTTAATTGATAGAATATTTAATTTATCATATTCCTTCTTATATTACAATATTTCTCAAACCACAATTCACAATTAAATTTACATTCCATATACATGTGAGGGTACCAATAATTGTCATCTCAACTTATAGCTGTTATACCACATATTCAATTTTGTTAAAGGACAATTTTCATCACACCCCGCATAAACATGCATATTCTCATTGAAATTTCATGCAAGCATCACATTACTATCATTACGGCCACATATCGAAGTAAGATGTAATTAACCTTTCTTGATAAACTTACCATGATCACTTTACCTTAATTATTATGGATTGACAGTAAGAGCATAGCGTAAAACAAATCACATATTACCTTTAGTGAACATACCCACTAAATATGCCCATTGGTTGTCTTAAAAGGGTTAATTATCTTTATAAAGAGTGTCCGTTTGATTAATCTTTTCATGTGGAGATGTTTTGTTAGATGATTTAATTAAATATGCCAAACAAGTAAGTGAAGAGTAATGAAATGAGCTAAATAGTATTTTCCTTCATTAAGGTTTGAGTGAAAATGGGATGCAAGAAGTATTTTGGCTCATGAGGGTATATGGGACTAGTGAATATAGAATGTCATGACTCGTGAAAAGGTTCACAAGTCAACAGCCAGGGGGAGAAACTTCACGAGTGGTACCGAGGCGATAGATACACGACTCGTGAATATCCTTACTACTCGGCAGCACAACCTTCACGAGTCATGAAGGATTTCATGAGTGATACAGAGGCAACCGATGCATGACTCATAATGATCCTCACAACTCTGACATCAAGGGAGAGCATTCATGAGTCATGAAGAAGTTCACGAGTGATACACAACTATAAGGTGCACTACTCATGAAAATCCTCATGACTCAGCAATGACGAATACCTCTTGGCCAAATTAGAAAATACATAATACAAACGATCTAATAAGCCAATAATATTTCAAAACACATCTTAAAGAAAGCCATCATTCATGACTAAACTTAACTCTTGATAAATGTGCCCCATATAACCTAACCCTAACCCTAGTTTCTAAGGATTCACAAACCAACAGTATCCCATACCTGAACACCGTGATTTCCTCACTCCTTCACGATCTCCTTGCCCTTGCCCTTGCATTACTTTGTTATAACAAATCACACACAAAACAATAAATTTCCTTCTTGCTTCACAATATCCATAGGAAGTGCTAATCTATAGGCAATTGGTCCAACCCTTTGTAGAACTTTATAGGGACCAATGAATCTCGGAGTCAGTTTTCCTTTCTTTCCAAACCTCAAAACTTTTCTCCAGGGTGAAACTTTTAGAAATACCTTATCCCCAACTTGATACTCAACATCCTTTCTTTTCAAATCTGCATAAGATCTTTGCCTGTCACTTGCTTCTTTTAATCTCTGCTTAATAACTTGAACTTTTTCTTCAATATCTCTAACAAAATCTGGCCCAATTACCTTGCGTTCAGCTAACTCAGTCCAACATACCAAAGTCCTGCAACTTCAACCATACAAGGCTTCATAAGGATCCATGCCTAGACTAGTCTGATAACTATTATTATAGGCAAACTCCATCAAGGCTAGGTATTTTTCCGACTACCAGAGAAATTCAAAACACAACCCCTTAGCATATTTTCCAATACTTGTATCACCCTTTCTGATTGCCCATCTATCTGGGGATGAAAAACTGTACTAAATTTCAATTGGGTTCCCAATGACTTCTGTAAACTCTACCAGGACCTAGAGGTGAATCTGGGATCTCGATCCGATATTACCGATACCGGAATACCATGAAGTTGAACTATCTCATTTATACACAATTCTGCCAACTTGTCCATGGAATAATCCATTCTAACTGGCAAGAAATGATCTAACTTGGTTAACTTATCCACAATGACCCACACCGCATTATGCTTTCTCTATGTAGAAGGTAGTCCGGTGACAAAATCCATAGTGATATCTTCCCACTTCCACTAAGGAATTGGAATGGGATGTAACAATCCAGAAGGAAGTTGATGCTCCACTTTTACTTGCTGACAAGTTAAGCACTTAGAGACATAATCAACCACGTCCTTCTTTATACCCGACAACTAATAACATTGTTTAAGATCTTGATACATCTTATTTCCCCCAGGATGCATAGTGAATACATTGTCGTGAGCTTCATGCAATAAGGTTCTTTTTAATTCTCTGTCATCTGGAACACATAATCTATCCCTGAAGTACAAACCTCCATTTTCTTTGATTGAATACTCGAATTGTTCCCCATCATGCATAGACCGTATAACTCGCTATACTTTCTCATCATTTTTCTGTGCATCGATCACCGCCTGTCTCACACCTGGCTTAGCTATTAATTGGGCAATTAGAGTATTATCTGAAGTAAACCTCTATCTACCCCGTTGTAACACCATCGATGCCATCACTCTTCTGTTTAAAGCATCTACTACGACATTAACCTTACCTAGATGGTAGTCCACTATACAATCATAGTTCTATTTGACCTTGGTCCACAAGCGAGATAAGTTCGGCCCACAAGGATTAATTTCAATAAATTAATTATCTTGGATTAATTAAGTTAATTGAGTATTAAAGCCTAATAGCATTTGAATCAAAATAAAACACTTATATAGGAGAGATATTGGTCGAAATTCAAAGATAAATTCAATGTGAATTTTGGCACATGTATATATCATAATTATGTGATGGTTTTGATTAAATGTCTTATGTTTATTTCAAATTAATTTGAATTTAAAATTTAAAAGAGTTTGAATTAATATATGTCACTTGATTTTAAGAAGTGATGGAGGCTGAATTTACTATCTTTAGGTAGTAAATTTCAGAATTAACACTTACCAAAACAAAATGATATATATTTGTAAACTAAAGAAATAAAACCCTAAGGCATGATTTTCTCTCTCTCATATTCTTGGCCGAAACACACAAGGGAAAAGGATTCTTTCTTGTTCTCTTGTGTTCTTAGGCAGCAATAGTAACCTAAAGGAAGAATAGGATCGGATATTATAGCTTCAATCCATTACCATTGCCAATTATTTACACATAGAGCTAGCACTCTCAATTTTAAGCCTTCATTGCAATTGTGTGTGTGAAAATAGAGAGGAGTGGCATAAAGGTTGTTTCTTTGGCATTGGTGATCAAGGCCTGAAGCATATAAGTTCATCCTATTTGCTGGTCATCATCAAAATCAAGATTTAAAGTGCATATAAGATTGTAAGTTTCAAAAACCCTAAAATTGCATTTTTTTTATTCTTGTTTATGGATTATCTGGTATGTATGATCAATTTTATTATTTTTCCACTGCGTGATCATCATATATATGCCATGTCATATTCCATCACATGCAACATTGAAATTGTTACAAATAACAGGTATGTTTCTCTAAATATTGATCCAAATAAGGATGATGTAGATATAGACTTGAATGATGCTGGTGAAGAAACCATTATTGGCAAAGATGATAACTTTGTTCCAAGTAGTTCAATACATGTAATAGAAGGCCTTAAAAGTTTGAACATGAGTGATGTTAGAATTGATATAGGTGCATAATATAATATTTCACAGTTTAACTTTCCATTAGTGCACCACACAAATATTAATTTTAAATAATTACAAATTAGCATGTCTAGCGATTTTTCAATGTTAAGATGGGATGGTGTTTTAGAGTTATACGAAGGATTGATATTTACATCAAAGGATGTAAAGGCTAGTGTGAAATTTTCATTTTATTAGAGGGTAATATGTTGGACCAATATCTGAAATAACATTTTACAAGTAACAACTTCCAACCTCAGAAGTTTACAAAAAGAGCGAAGGAGATTAAGGAAATTGATATTGAATCATAAAACTGGGCAATGCAGAACTCACTTGATAAATTGATATTGTCTCATGATAATGGCCATATATATGGTAATGCTACAACCAACATTGCGCAGAGTGTCAATGGTGTATTAAAAGGTGTACGAATGATGCTTGTTTATAGTGTTCTTGAGCATGTTTTTGCAAGTTTGGTTAAATTTTTTTATGATAGAAGGATCATGTATGGAGCTCAATTATCTATAGGTAATACATAAACACAAAAATATATGGAAAAGATGGCAAGACGTGTTCAAAAAGCTCATGGCCACAGAGTTCACAATTTTGATCGGTGCACAAAGTTCAAAATGTATGTTTATGTTAGATATGTGTTATTTGGTATTTAAAAATGATATTAAAATCAAATATTTAAAAGTATTTTTACTGATTATTAATAACTATTTAATAAACACATTGTAGCTATATATATATATATATATATATATATATATATATATATATATATATATATCATAACTAATGAAATAAATGTGATCTTGTGCCACATCTAGGTTGCCTCCTCTATCTATCTGGATACCTTCATTATCGCTGCTTGACTTATGGGTAACTCATGCCTTCATTAGCAACATTAGGGTTATTCATTGCTAAAGCATCACTTGAGCCAGTTTGGCTCGACCGTCCATCACCGTTGATTACATCATTATAAAAATTAAAAAATAAAGGTGACTATCCTATATTGCCTTGGTTGGAAGATTCATGATATGTACCAAATAATCTTAGAAATATGTCATGCTTTCATGAGACATTAATAGATGATGTAAACTTGGTATTAAATGCAAGAACTATGAATGCACCAGGTGTCTGCAATCTATCATAATACATGGGTATCGCTATACCAATATTGCGCAGACCCCCTAACTCTACCTGATTGAAACTTGTTGACCCAAACTCATAAGATTGAAAATTTTAAACATTAATTTCCATTATGCATGGTGGTGAAATCTATGAGATATTTGGATCATAAAATCTTTAAAGGACATTTGCACGCCTATCTATCATTCCAATCCGATTGCATTGATGCCGAAAGTTTAGAAACTAACATTCCATAGGGGATATATTGATATGATCAGGACCCGATTGTCTTGGATAGTCAATCGATAATTGATCTTCTTGACCTACTACACCAATGAGGCTTTCTAATATCCTTCTGTTACCTAAAGCGTCACTTTGTTCATGCACTAACATTTCAACTCCATCAGTCTATAAACAACAATTAATTTTACTTATTTATATTGATGGCAATATTGATGCTTTTAATAAATGTGTGTTAAAATAATCTAGAACAATTAACTTGTAGTCGCTGCACGGGATGCTCCACGTGGGGTTATCCAACATCTAGTACATTCAATATACCATTGCATGTATTCAGAATGATTATTTAGAAACTATCTGGGATTTAGTCCAACAACATTGTGATTGTGATGATTGTTTCACTCATTTATGATCACTGAAAATTCAACTGTCCAATCCAAGTAGTGTTGACCCCACAAGTCTATTACATGTAAATTATCTTGTATTAGGGGAACACTAAGAATTGGTTGATCAAATCCAAATTGTCACATTACTCTATCTGGATGGTGCCATTCAATGATGTTGAAGCATATGAGTGGAACAACAGACATCCATCTATTATGTCCAATTCTACAATATTTTGGGAGCAAGTTTATTACATTCATATAGGGCTCTCACTTAAACTCCATCACATAATTAATAAAAACAATAAAAATAATATTATGAGAATAAATTTTATATTAACATTTATTGTTCATTTGTAAATAATTATAATTTTTTAATAACCTGTTCTGTAGGTTAGGTGTCTAATAATTCTCGATATGCATGCACATCCATCCTCTGATACTTTTTCAAATTGAGTGTTTCGGTCCATTTAAACAAAAGGCATAAGGAAGTAAATTTATGAATTCCATTAAATAAAAATTGAATAAAAATAATGTTATTCTTTAACTAGCATTGGGTGATATGTGAATCCATAAGGCATCGTGCGGTTAAGCATATATGGTTGAACATGTTTTGGCATAAACTGAGGAAACTATTCCCACGGCCACATCTGTGAGAGTTGTAGATAACCAGCAACTCCTTTAGCATCAGGGTGAGTGGCTCTGCATAGATCTCTATACAGCCAAGCCAAACAAGCTAATTCGTAACTATATCTGCTAATAATTTTTAAATCATCTAGGAGAGGGAGAAACATCAAGTGGACCAAATATAAATTTTGAGATGAAAATAATAATCCACAAAAGTACCTCAGCATCCAAGCATGAGCATGCTGGCGTACAACTTTAGGTGTTACATCATCAGAAAATTCACCAAATGTGGCATCTAACCATGTTAATTTAACTTTACCCCCTTGCAATTCATTTGCAGGAGGAACAACTCCTAGTAGATTATTAATTATATAGTGCCATCCAATCCATATTTTTGAACCTGTAACGGGTTCACCCTCAATAGGTAAACCGGTCAAAATCCTAACATCTTGAAGTGTAATTGACGTTTCACCACAAGTTAGATGAAAGGTATGTGTTTTTGGCCACCACCTCTCAACCAATGATGTTGTTAAATTTCAATCTAATTGCATTACACCAATGTTGGCAATTCCTAGCAAACCAGCTACTCTTATAAATGGTAAAATTCTATGATCAATATTTCTATAATACTCATCCATGCTACTCCTTCGTGTCCTTAATAATTCCCTTTCAACCTTTTATATAAATTAAATAAATCAAATTATTTACTTAAAATTAAAATATTGTATTAATAAAATACTATGATACTCATATATAATACTAAAGTAATTTTTGCTGAATTGTTTCATATTGCATTTGAATGGTGTCTTCCTTGAAGAGTTAACAATTCGCCATTAATAGGATCCGGTTTTTTCATGTAGCTCCTAAATGGTGATCCATGTCTAGTCCTGATATCAATTTAGCATAGCAAATGTGTAATGAATCATTAAAATTCATATCATTTTAATTTTTTTTAAATTGTATTCAACTTTTTATGTGTTCCAATAATTATAATAATAATCTAATTCCACATTATATCATTATATAATGTTGAAACAAATAATTAATATTAATAATACTTTAAATTATGAAATAATAACATTATATAATTAACTTTGGAATTTACTAAATCAACACTTAAATATAAATGACATTAAAATTTGGAATATAATACATTGTCATTCTCATTGATACAATACTAGAGTTGTACATATACTAA
This sequence comes from Excoecaria agallocha, assembly GCA_037975025.1. Classification (NCBI taxonomy): domain Eukaryota; kingdom Viridiplantae; phylum Streptophyta; class Magnoliopsida; order Malpighiales; family Euphorbiaceae; genus Excoecaria; species Excoecaria agallocha. The sequence goes on along the minus strand of CM075807.1, from coordinate 94,907,694 downwards.
TGAACATAATGTCTAGGCCATAAGTTATAATTATATCATCTATAATAAGTTCTTTGATCCACAAGGATTGTATCTCTGATTTTTAAAAAATCATCATCATTAACTGCAATGATATCTTTTGCAAAAATCAGTGCAAAATCCCTATATTTTTTCACATCAGGCCTATTCCAAATTTCAATTATAGATTTGAAATACAACAAAGGCACTATCATCCATATAGCTTCCACCATCTCCCTTTCTTTCATTGGATATCCGTACATTATAATATCTTATAATTTTTATTTATTTTTATAATATGATCAACAATTGTCATGCCATTTTCAATCTAGAGCGGTATAAATCATTCCATTTTCGCTTGACATGTTCCCTTACAATGTCACCTCTCATACATCTTGGAGCCAAATATATTTTTACCATCTATATTGTGAAATATAGAAAAATAATTGTTATTTTAATAAATTGATAATAATTTAATTTTCACTTTTAAATATAATTTATTACCTTAAATTAAATTACATTACTTTATGAAGCAAACTATTTTCATATATTATATATTATTTACTTAAATTATTTTATAAATATAAATATATAATTTATAAAATATACTTAAAATACAACATCATACTTCTAACCTCGAAATTTCCTAATTCCTTCATTATTTGTGTAATTTTTATAATTAATGGTTCAATTAATTACTTACAACAATAATAAAGCTAATTATAACATTTAAAACTATAATACCCTCATCTGAACAGTCTTTTCCGTTACGGAATTAAGCGGTAAGCGAAAAACATTTTTTTTTAAACATCAATTACTTAACCACATAATTCGTGGACTGCCAAAACTTATCCATAATTCAAAATCATAAACTAATTATACAACTTATAACTGTCCATAAACACTATTCATTTCATCAAATTTTCGACAACATAACGGCTATATACCTAATAACCTCCTGAAAAATAGATAAAATACAATCTCTCAAAGACACAACAGTTTATTATAGTACATAAATTCACATACCAAACATTCATTCACAAATCAAACATATCCATTCTAAATCACTTACTAGCAAACACTCATTTGCAGACATAACAATATTTATTATCCCAACAAATAGTAGTTCAAATACAGTCCAATTCTTGACTTCTACTATCTACATATATACATGCCAAAAATAATAAAATAATCATAACTAACGTTTTCTCTTCAATCTCTGCTCCACTGTGTACCATGCTCTCGCTATACTTCAGAACCTATACGCAGTAAACATTATGTGGCAAGCACTAAATATGCTCAATGGTGACTATGAATAGAAGAATTTTTCGAATAGCATAATTAGATTAATTAAGTAAAAATAATTTTGGTCTTAACAAAAGTTCTTTTAATATTTTTAACAATATTTTCATAATATTACAAGAATTTTGGCAAACTTATAACTTTGGTCTTAAATTTTTTAATTATTTACGAAAATGCCCTTTCTATAATTTTAATTATAAAATTGCTTTTACTTTTCTCATTTTTTTCATTTTACTAACATTTGGCATTCAAAACAATTATTAGGCTTAACTTTGACTTTTTAAGCAAAAATTCTTATTTGACTTGTCAGGTACAATTGTCGATATTTTTTATCTTTTACATTGTTAATTGCCACTATTTTGGCAAATTTCCAACTTAATAGTCAATTTTTCTATTAATTTCAAAATTACCCTTTTTGCAACTCTAATTACAAAATTTATCTTTACTATTCTTATTTTTACCTTTTTCTTTACTTTATACATATAACCTTTTAATTGGGCTTGACTTTGACTGTTTAGGTAAAATTTCTTGTTTGATCAGTTCCGTACAATTATTATTTCGTTAGGCATTTTACACTATTAATTGAATCACTCATTCTGACTGATCATCAGTCTAAAGGTGAAACACTGTGCTAAAGTGGAGAATAGCAATAACCCACATATAGCAACACATTCTCTTTGAAACACAAACAATCCAATAGCAAAATCCATTATCACTCTGTCTTATTTCCACTCCGATATTAACATAAGTCAGAGCAATCCCGAAGGAACCTAATACTCCGCTTTCATTTACATTTCAGCTAACCATGGCTTATCTGGAGCAAAATTTAAATTAGCATTCGTAGCTTGAAGAGCTACGAATACTATCATTAATCATTTACACTTATCCATCAGTTATACACATTCATTTGAAAACATTCATATTACCAGATATACATTCTTATGCTGAGTAATTAGCCACTACATTAACTTTCCTGTAGTACCCGGCTGAATCCAGGAACTCCTCATTCAAGCAGAAATCACATTAGCTCATCTTAACAAAGGGTTACTTTTTCTTCAATGTTGGTAAAACAAATCTCAAATACTTATCATACTTTTTCGGTGGCTTAGAACACACCAAAATATCATTTATAAAACCCATCATAATGGATCTAAACAAGGGTGGAAGACCCTATTTATTAAATCCATATAGGCACTAGTGCAAAAAAGCAATCTTGGGTACATTATTCCTTTTAATTCATCACATTATAATGATTATCCTTTTCTTGCTATCAAGTCACTACTATGCTCATTATATCTCCTGTCAGATTTTTCTTGCCAAGTGGGCTCTACACATGTGATATGATGCAGTTCAGATGCTATCAAACAATGTTTAATGTATGCAATGAATGAATGATTTCATATATGCAATAGAATACAAATACGTATTCTCATGTGATGCAGATGTTTTGTCCCATCCCAATACTATAAAATGTTTAATCAATCACCCATACCTATGAAGGAATCACTGACAGGTATATAGAGCATCTTAATCAACCTTAACTTATTATCATAACAATTTCAACTATAAAAAACCTCCTCTGACTGTATAACTTCTAACTCAATAACAACTTAAACCATGATACTCAAATCAAGATATCTTTGTATCCTTTACAATCTATCTGAACTCAATATATAGTCTCCTTTTAAAATTCTGACATACACTTTTTATTTTGTCCTTCAGGTGTCTGATTCTCATCTAAAAAGGCACTTAAGCGCTTAAACTTATGCTCAGATTCATCTAATAATCTATTACCCTGCTTTAGCCTCCAAAATGCATCAAGCAGTACTACTTATATTCTGACCTAACTACAGTCTTTACTGTACAAAATCAATCCCTTTACAACAGACAATCTCAATCAAATGTCAATTTTTTACTTTAAAACAAAAGGGAACAAGTACACATTAGACTCCTAACACTTATCCACTTACAATTGGCATGTATATACAGATAAACTAAATTATTTAATCTTATCCCACTCCAATCTTAGAATCGCTTAAAACTTTGCTCTGATACCACAAAATGTAACACCCTCATCTGAACAATCTTTTCAGTTACGGAAGTAAATGGTAAGCCAATTTTTTTTAAACATCAATTACTTAACCACACAATTCTTGGACTAGCAAAACTTATCCATAATTTAAAATCATAAACTAATTGGACAACTTATAACTGTCTATAAATACTATTCATTTCATCAAAATTTTGACAGTATAACGGCTATATACCTAATAGCCCCCTAAAAAATAGATAAAATACAGCCTCTTAGAGGCACAACAGTTTATCAGAGTACATAAATTCATATACCAAACATTCATTCACAGATCGAACATATCCATTCTAAATCACTTACTGGAAAACACTCATTTGCAGACATAACAATATTTATTATCCCAACAAACAGTAGTTCAAATACAGTCTAATTTTTTACTTCTGCTATCTAAGTATATACATGCCAAAAATACTAAAATAATCATAACTGACATTTCCTCTTCAATCTCTGCTCCGCTATATACCATGCTTTCGCTACACTTCAGAACCTGCAAGCAGTAAACATTATGTGCTGAGTGATGACTATGAATCGAAGAATTTTTCAAATAGCATAATTACATTAATTACGTTAAAAATAATATTGGTATTAACAAAAGCTCTTTTAATATTTTTAACAATATTTTCATAATATTACAAGAATTTTTGCAAACTTATCACTTTGATCTTAAACTTTTCAATTATTTATGAAAATACCCTTTCTATAATTTTAATTATAAAATTGCTTTTACTTTTCTCATTTTTTTATTTTACTAACCTTTGGCATTCAAAATAATTATCAGGCTTAATTTTGACTTTTTAAGAAAAATTTCTTATTTGACTTGTCAGGTACAATTGTCGGTTTCTTTGATCTTTTACACTGTTAATTACAACTATTTTTGTAAATTTCCAATTTAATACTCAATTTTTCTATTAATTTCAAAATTACCCTTTTTGTAACTCTAATTAAAAAATTTATCTTTACTATTCTTATTTTTACCTTTTTCTTTACTTTAGACGTATAACATTTTAATTGGGCTTGACTTTGACCGTTTAGGTAAAATTTATTGTTTAATCAATTCTGTACAATTATTATTTCGTTTGGCATTTTATACTATTAATTGTCATTATTATGGCAAAATTTTAAATTAAATTATCAATTTTTACTTAATTTCAAAAATTATCCTTTTATGCTTTAATTATAGTTTTGTCATAGGATCACTTAGCTCATTTTGACTTTTTAAACGCTTATCAAAATACATTTATCAATGCTTTTAATATTCAATACTGAATAAAATCATCACTTTAAAAAACTTTGCAATTTGGCCTTTAATTTTTCGTTTTATTAAAAAAAAAGTTTCTTTTTACACAATTATTACAAAAATACCATTTTTACATGTTAATTGCAATATTGTCATTAACTTACTTATTTTTACTTTTCAATTGACTTTTGGCTTATAAAAGTTCTATTTGGTCTTTGATTAACCTTTTTGTATAATATGACATTTTTAATCATTAGCTTATCAATTATTTACAGTATTATCACTTTTGGACTTTATGCACAATTTAAACACAATTTTACAAATTTTTCATTTTCAAAGCAATAATTGATATACAAATTACCAATTGGTCCTTATTTGACTTTCTCATATAAAATTATATTTTAGCCTTTTTTCTTTACAAAAGTATATTTTTGGGCTATTTTATCGTTAAATTACCATTTTACCCTTGTAAATTATTTTCTTTTCATTATTGCTTATTTAATACAATTTTTAGGAAAATCACGTTTTTGCCTCAAAACTTTTTTATTTCTTTCAATTAGGTTTTTTTTCACTTTTAACTTACTTTTTGAAATTCTGATTTATTCTTATCAATATATCCCTAGTACAATTCGACATGAACTCTCAGATAGGATATATGGGACGTGGACCTCACAGGGCCACATACAAAATAATATTGAGAAATGATCCCAAAGGACCATTTCTCCCAGAGCATATAATAATACGTATGACATATGCTATGAAGATCAAAGATCCTACCATAACAAAGCAAGTCGCCATGACTTGCACCGTGGTATAAGGTATCCCTATTGCTAGCCAATTATATCCTGAGCAATACTTTTACTGCCTAACTATTGCTAAGGGTAAAATCACTTACTTTCAAAATACTTTTCAATTTCTAACAATTATAAATACTTTTTCAATCAGTATATTTTGTTAGTTAATTTTTTCAGTACTTTTGACTATTTCAGGACTTTTTCTTTTTAGTCACTTTTTTCTTTTCTATTTATCTAATAGTCACTATTTGTGAATTATTCTACAATAGTTCACCATGATCACTTTGCACTTAATACTTTTCAGTGTCTTTTCATTTCACTACTTTAGCCTGTTATTTTTTCGGTACTCTATATACACTTTGTAAATTATATCATTATAATTCACCATTTCTTGTCAGTTTATGAATTATTTCTTAATAATTCAATATTTTGACTTTACATTTCAATTTACCTTTTTGACTTTTAGCAATTTTCTTACTTTTTCTGTCCTTTAATAAGGTCGTTCGAAAAGTTCAATACTATTATACGATTTTTTTTTATTTTATAATAATTCGCCATTTTATTGTCGAATTATGAATTATTTCTTAATAATTCAATACGATCATTTTATACACTATGCTTTTTATGGTTTTTTTATTCCAAAAAATTAACCAGTCACTCATTTAACTAATTTTGGACAGTTTATGAATTATATCAATGTAATTCATTATTTTTCACTTAAATTGCAATTTATAACTCAATAATTCAATACTTTATTTTGTAAATATTTCGTCAAAAATATTCAAATAAATTCTAAAAAAATATATAAGAACATTATTTATTCATTTCTTGTATTGTTTCACAAAAATTCACTATTCTCACTAGTTACATAATTCTATAATTATTCCAAAAATATTAAAATAATTCCCATAAATTATATAAAAATTTATGGACATATTATTTCACGTCTACTATCAATTTAAGGCTTAAATCATTAAAAATAACCAAAATAAACTTAGATTTTATTAGGGTATAATCTCGGCCATCAAAGGAAATACTTCATATAAATTTAATTCAATCAAATTAAGCCTACATTTAAGCATAATTAAGGTCCAATTTCATTATTCTAAAGTTAATTTCACTATACATGCATTTTACAATTTTTTTTTTAAATTACATAAAGGAAAATTCATCAAATTTATGGAAAATTAGAAGATTTCATTGTCACTTACCTATTTCTTTGTGGTTATCTTTTCATAAACTTCATTTTCCAATCTTGGAACCAAAGAAAATCATTCCTCTTCAAAACCCCCCAATGTTGGCCGAAATTTCCTTCAAAAGAAACATCAAAATTTTCATAGTTTTAGCTCATTTTGACCTCAAAAATGAACTTTAGGCACCTAAAAACCGTTGTAGGCACCCTTAAACAAAATTAAAACCAACAATTTCTCTTACCTCATTTTGATACCCAACACTTTAATCCTTGATTTTCCTTACTTATCTCCCTTTAATAATTGGTTTGAGGATGGCTCAAACATCTAAAGAGGCTGAAGATTAATTCTTGTGCTTGAATTAGGAGAGAAAAAGAAGGAAATCAAGAAGAAAATGAAAGAAAATGGAGGTTTAGTGGTTCAGTTGAAGAGAGGAAGAAGGATCTGGCGTGAATGGCTAGAGAATCTGTGATTTTTCTACCTTTTATACCTCTCCTAATGGGTCTAAATTTGGGCCAAGCTAATGAGCCTAACTCATTAAACTAAAGCCTATTAATTACTCATTAATCAATCTTAATTAATTTCTCCCACTTTTCAATTTCAAATCACTTCAAAACTGATTTCATCATTTTTATCACATTGAAAATAGGTTGTACACAAAATTTCAGCCCAATCGGAGTCCGTTTTCGATCTGATTCGATTAAATCAATTCAATTCAAAAATATCAATTTTACCAAAAAATTTACTTTTTGCAACAAAAAATAATCTACACATTATTTTAGGTATATCTGAAATTTTTGGCAATTTTTAGACTCAAATTGCTATTTTTAACGATTCGGTCAAATCTTGGTCAACATAATTAACCTAAAACCGATCCGTTTTATTTTTCATGTTTTTTACTTTTGGAGGCATATTTGATCTCAATTTTACTTCAAATTTTAACCCCGGACTACCCGTGACCCATATTTTTCGATGGTTCAATAAAATATTTTTCACCTTCGAGTGTACTTTTCAGCCTGAATTCATTATTCACTATCGAAAAATACTATTTACGGCTAACTCGGGCGTTCAAACCATTACAAAAACCATATATAAAATGTTACACACTACAACAAACTCAAAATTTATTGTTCAAACCAATAATGATATTTATATTTAATATTATTATGCTATATTTAACTTATTTATAATTTTCTCATCCTAAAAAAAATATACAACAATTTACTTACCTACTACAATTTAACTTTTTATTTTTGTGTTCAATAAATAAAATTAAACAACTCAAAATTTATAATTACGTACCTCGGAATTAATGCTCGGCCATATATTATTATGTTAATATTACCTCCACATCAAAAATATAAATTAAATTAGACATCTATTAAAAGATATAAATCAAATATTTATTTTTACACCGTCTGGAAAATGGCAACATCGTGTGCCATTTTCTAACACCCAAAATTTCAATATTTTTTACTGTTGACCCATTTTTCCAATTTTTTTAATTTTAACATGAAAAAAAAAACCTAGATTATTGGCATATCAAATTAATTTAAGTCAAATTGTCATGGAAGAATTGGATGGGATTCATATATGGGATCAAATTTTGCCACCCCTATTTCAAACTACTATTACCTTGCCTAAAAAAAAAAAAATAAAAAAAAGGTAAATACAGAAATGAATAATTCATATTTATTACTAGTCAAAATTAATGGTTAATTAATTAAACTAGTAATTAACTGGTTAGCAATAACTAAATTTTAATGGACGAATTTAGATATTAATTTTTGCAAAACAAATGTCAATTCAATAACAGAAAAGGAAATGGAGCAAAATGAAATCTAAAATCGATCCAAATGTCAATATAGAGAGGCTCATTTAATTTGTCATCAGCTACATTATTTTCATGGGAGTAGGAATCGAACTCAAAACATGGCATCCTGGTACAATTTTTACCAATGGGGCTGTCTCATCGGGGACATCTACAGAGGCCACTTGCAAACATGCACAAAAGACAATGTCAAAAAAGCTGATATGGATATTGTGGATAATGGAATCCCATGTTTTCCTTTCCCAAACAGCCCTTTGAAAAATGGGAAGAAAAATATGAGCACCATCAAACTGCATAATATCTCACCATAGATGGTTCTTAATCCATCTTTAATGGATAATAAGCCCATAAATAGGGCGGTTAAGTGTAGTAGCAATAGGGTAGTTCCAGGCACAAAAATAGGTGACCCATCAAAAGTGAGCTTGCCAACATCAACAATGTCATTAGGTGAAGTAGATTGGTGATCCTTCTGTGTAACTTCAAAAATTATTTCTGATATTCCGAGAATTTTAAATATAACACTTATAAATCCAAATAGCCATGCACTTGTAGTGGTTATTCTTGACATTCTCTGATTATTCCACCATTCTCGGATAGATATTCCTGCTTCAATGTATTCTAATATTGTGTATGTAATGTATGTCACTAACAGACAGACAAAATTGTAAATTCCTGCTTCATCAACCTGCATTCATATATATATATATATATATTTTCTTGTAAAAATAAAGCCATTAGGGATCAATTCATGTACAAATAAATAAATTTAATGCTTAATTAGTTGTATTTGCTATAGTTTAATCTCCTTCACTTAATTTTTTCCCCTTTAAATTTAGTAAAATTTATCTACTAGTGTCATATTTTACATTAAAAATTGAATTTAAAACTCGTATACTTTTTATCGAGTGTTGGCCACAATTCAACTTTTAGTGGTAATATCCGCATCTAGCGTTTAAATATACATTTAAATTTTTAGGACATGTATTTCTTTAAATCAAGGAGGTAAACGTAAGTATTAATTTGCTTACTATATATACGTGTCAATCTATATTATATACAGTTAAAGTAAAAATTATATCAACAGTATATGACAACGTTTGACATGGTATAAAAAAATAAAATTTTATTCTTTTAAATTTTAAGTGCCAATCTGAATGATATAATATTTGACTGAATGCTAATATAAATTGGCATGTCAATTTGTGACCTACATCTAATAATAGATTGAAGTTTTGGAATTTATTTTTCGTTTTTTAAGTGAAAGTTACTTTTATTAAAAATAAATGTTAATTCAAGTATTAACTATTATGAAATATTTTTTGTGATTTTAGTATTAATTGGTGATAAATTTAGTGACTAATTTAAGATAAAAAGGGGTGTAGAAAGGCAAATGGAAAAGAAAAAAAAAAAAAAGGTAACTGCAAAGGACAAAAGAAGGTTGGAAACTAAGCACGATGACCTATGGATGTAGCAGAAAAAATATGAGCTAATATTGAACTATAATATAGAGGTAAGATTGGATCATACCTTAGGCAAGAAATTAGAGCGGGTGAAGATAGAATAAGCAGGCAGCATCATATAGCAGAGCTCAGGAACAGAGCGCAAACCCCATACATGGATCCACAAATAGGCCAAACATTGTCTGAATTGGAGCTTAGCGGTGATAGTGGCAAGTATAGGGCTCTGTTTACCAACCAAGATTTCGAGCAAGCCTGTTGCCCACCTCTTTTGTTGGGTCATAGAGGCCGGCCCACCTGATGGTGCACACCCAAGAAAGGCCTCAGGCTTCGGGGTACAATACACAGATCTCCATCCTCTTTTATGTATCTTTAGACCAGTTAGTGCATCTTCTGTTGAGGATCCATATTGCCAACCAACCTAACATTCAATTCCCGCAAGCCTAATTATATATATATATATATATATATATATATATATATATATATATATATATATATATATATATATATTAACTTGTATCCAGAAATCTACAACCTCCCACTAATCTACTTTGAGTTGAGCTAAAATTATTCTAGCATTTGTTTTTTTTTTTTATATTCACGAGACTTGAATTCGAGAATTTATTTAAAAAAAAACAAATGGTTTACCATTTGAATAAATTAATGCTGGTATAAAATCCATTTTAAAGATTTGTGTTTTCTTATATTACTATTTCCTATAATAAAATTGAGCTAATTAAGCCAACTTCACAAATATTTCAATAAAATAAGTTGGGATGATTCTAAATTATTTAATTTCCCGTACAAACCTCTGTACCCCAGGCAGTGCAACACTCGTAGCCACAACCAGCAACTTCATATGCTGCCTCTACCAATTTTGAAAGGCTCTTTGGCCCATTTGTTTTCCCTTGCAATGCTTGCGTAGCTGCCATAAGGAATTCGTTTGATTTACCAAATATTTTCAACATTTCCACATCATCCAAGTTCCCTGCATTAATTAGACCATACCATTATGCATATAAGGAAAAAAAAAAATTCATAACATAAAACATGTTCTTACGAAGGGTATTTTTGAACTATTTTTTATAGTTTAGGGGCATATTTGAAATATACCATTTGCTAGTGTAAGATTTTTGGCTTGGTCCCCTACATCGTCCGGACATAAACCATAGATTACTTTTCGCCTGTGAAAACATCCTGTTCCCCCGTAGAAAGCTCCTTGAAGCCCAACTATTCCTCGTCCCAAATACTAATTAAGAAATTAATTAGTTTTTAGTTAAAACTTTTTTTTTTAAATACAACATTAATTAGAATTGGAATTCATGGTACCTCACTTAAGACCCTCAATTGATTTCCAAAAGGATCATCCTTCAATCCGTCGTAAAAAGCTTGCGGTGATTGGACAAAACCGCAGTCTCTTTCATTATTGGAACCTAAGAAGAAACACATTGCATGACGAACAATCTTTGGATTGTTGGCAAACATGTCGCAGTCCACATTTAACATGAACGGGGCATTTGTAATTATTCCTGAAACTCTTGTCTGTTTATCAAAAAAATGAAAATAAAAATTTTTAAAAATCATGTATTATCATTAATTTTACTCAAATGGCATCACTTATTCAGTTAACTTACTAGCACATTCATGGCGCCTGCTTTGTAGTGATGTGGATGCTTTAGGCTCTTCTCTCTTGATACATAAATCAAATGTGGCAATCCATCTGAAAGGCCTTCCTCGTTCTCCCATAATATCTGTCCAATAATCACAGTTTTTAAATTTGTTTTCAGTATTAATTAGGACATATCTTAGTTTAAGCCAAGCAAGAAATTTTGATTAGATTGCAGCCAAACCTTAATTATAGTTGGATGGTTTCTACGGTCTATGTTGGAGAAAACAGCTAAATCGCCTGTTAGATCCGTTTGAATTGATTTTTCTGCTGCTTGAATTTTCTGACAAAGCTTCTCATATTCATTCTATATATATGTATATAAGTTAGCACCCTCAATATATAGTGTTAATCAAGTACAAATTATATACGCGTAAATTCTTAACATTACTTGTTTAATTTGAGTGCATGAATTTATCTATAGAGTAATGATAAGTTGGCACGTTTATCAAGCATTATTATTTCATATACACATCAGTTTATCTTATTATTATGTTTTTGTCCATGATTCCCAGATTTTTCGACTTATTTTTTTTTTTTTATTTGGATTAGTTTATTAATATATTCATAAATCAACTCGACAAGAAAGTTGCAATGGAATTACCTTAATATTTATCCACTCTTGTTGAAATTCAAGGGAATTATGAGTAGACAACACGGAGTCAGAGCATGAGAAGTATCTAAATGGAGCTCGAACATGAACGTTATACTTGTTGCAAAAAGGAACCCAATGCTTCGCAAACATGGATGTTTGAAGCAGAGAATAGAACGTGAAAGGAGAACAACCATCATCAGATACGTAGCATGCAAGCTTTTGGGCTGGATAATCGACTGCTAGCAATGATAATACTGTGTTCATGGTGATTATTGGCGGTTCTAGCGCTGGATCTGCAGTTGTGACAAACATGTCCACGCCAGGAAGAAACTCTTCCACGCTGCATCAAAACAAGTATGATTTTCCAAGTTGCAAAGTATTAATGATTGAGTATAATTTTTATGCGTGAAATTTTGGGGATAATTTTTCACAATTAAATTATTTTTACATTATAATTTTGGGGATAATTTTTACTGCTCTAAAAGGATAACAATTTTCCATTCTTGAGATTAGCTTTATTAATGACTATAAGCCCTTACTATTTTCCTTTAAAGACATGTTTCATTCATTGATTACCCCATGAAATAATATAATACTTACAAATTCAATAAATACAATGTTTAGCAAATTTTTTTAAAAATTAATGTAATGATAATATAATACACTATAAAATCTACTATTATGCATACACTGAAAATAAAAATACACAATTCACCAGTAAATTTTGTAGAATACTGTAAGAACTATACTTGAGCATGAATCCGAACAAGAAAAAAAGAGACCTGATTCGAAAATTAAGAGTTGAGTAAAAATCCATCCAAAGACAACCTAAATAACTGAATTTTTTTTGTTGTAATATCACATTATTATTATTGTAATATTTTTTTAAAAATCATATTATATATAATTTAAATATATAATCTATAACTAAATAATATTTATAATGCATTATATATATATATATATATATATATAAGATTGTTCAAAAAACAAAATCGAACCTAAATCTAAAATTAAATTGAACAATGGATAATTCGGTTTATGCAATTCAGTTCTAAATATAAAATTTGATTTATGTAGTTTAGTTCAATTCTTAAAAGTCTAAAATTGAAAAAATAGAATTGAATCTGAAATCCCAAGTGATCCGATCTGAAACTAATGACCCAAAATTGAATTGATAATTTAATTTATTTATTTTATTCTTTTAAAAAATGGATACATCATATTATGCATTAAAATAATATAAAATATTATTAATTAATACAGTTTTACACTACATACTATAAATAATAATGCAAATAAATATTATACATACTAATATTGTACAAGTTAGCATTGTACATACTAATACAATTTAACAATTCAAATATGCCTTATTTTATAAATTAACACTATATAGATTAATATAATATAACAATTCAAATGTGCCCTATTTTATAGGCTATTACAATATAATATAACCACAAATGTGTCCAATCTTATGTGTAGATGTGGCAAATAAACGGATTGAATGAGTTTGGATTAAAGTATTAATGGATGGATCTTAATGGATTGAATCATAAATGAATAAAAAAATATGAATTATAAATGAATCAATATCCAAATGTGTTGGATAGATTTGTATTGATCCGTAAATTTAATGTAAATTATTATAAAAATTTTTATTACTTAATTAATGGATCCGATAATAATAATATTTTATTAAAAATATAATATAAATAATAAGTTAAAATATAAAAAAAATAAATAAGTTTCAGCAAAAAAAATGAAAAAACTCAACTAAATAAATGAATTCATTAACTAAAAATAAAAGAATTCATGTCACTAGTCATTCTTTTCTTTCTTCTCTTTCCCCTCTTTTTGTTCTGTCTTGGATTTTTTTCTTTTTTCTTTTTTTCATTATCAAACTTTCAAAGCTGTGTTCATATGAGAAAAAAAAAAAAAAAAGATGTATTTTGTGACATTATTGCAAACTACAAAGGTAAATGAGTAAGTTGACATTATATTAATACAATCATAATAAAAATTAATATATATTAAAAAATAATTAAAAATTACATATTTTATGATTCGATCCTTATAATATGATTTATTTTAACCCACGATCCGTTAGCCATATTTAACTTAAACTAGCAAAATTAAAAAAGAAATAAGGATCCGAAATTAACAAAAACTGGAGATAAAATTGAAATTAACAAAAAAAACGTATTATTATTATTTTTTTATTTTAGAAAACTTGTATTTTGCCTTTAACCCATGAATCAATTTTGAATAATAGTTTCTCCAGCTGTGTGAGCAAAACATTTTTTTTATATATATTAAAATAATAAATAATTTACAATATTTTAAATTCAACCCCAGCAACTCCATCGATGCTCTCATTAGCTATTCTTTGGATACGATAAAAAAGTATTTTGAAAACCTTCATTGGATTAAAATTCAATAGATTGGAAAGTGAGATAAATTAATTTTGGATTGATTCAATAGATATTGGGTTGAGTTGGATTAAAAAATAAAATAGATCAATTTTGGGTTGATCCAATGAGTAATCATTTGAATTTGATTGGATTTTAGTTATTTTTTTGAATAAATTTAAATCGATTCATAGATTTTGGTCAATTTTGACAGATGTACTTACGTGAGATTCCTTTCCAATTACTGATAAAATTTTGTAAAATTGGAGTTGTAAACTTACCTTGGTGGAAGCCGGTGAGGATAAGTTTTGTATTCCACAGGATTCCATTTTGCATTAACTGTAAGAACCCAAATTAAGGTAAACCATAATTCACAAAGGAAAGCAACAAGCCATGCGAATCCATGGTGTTTCAGAGAGGAAAAACGATAAACAAGAACAGAAATTAAGAGCAAGAGCACGGCCACATCCAAGGCTCTATGCACTCTGTTTTTTATATGTATTTTTTCGTACAGAGGATGAGAAATTGTATCCGCCATTCCCAAATTAAACACTGTAATCACTTTCACTTAACTCTATCATATGCTATCGCTACCAAGCCAAGTATTACTTATAATGGATATTGAGGTATGGGATATGGCCATTTTTTCCAAGTGTGGCATACAAATACTCTGCAATTTTTTTTCCTCACGAAAGCATATCCACAAAAATCACAGGGGATAGGCTACGGTGTCGCACGTAGGAAATTAAAGATAAAAAGTTATTGTATGCTAATTTGGCATTGCGTGCATACCATTGCACTGTAGCAACAATTAAATCATTGCATATGTAAAAATAGTACCATCATTCATTATATTATTTTTTTAATTTCTGTGCAAAAGGAAGATTTGAAGTCATCCGATTTAAATTTAAACCTCATATGTTTAAAAATAATAATAATAAAAAAAAATCTTTATGGACCATGTCCAAATCTCAACAGCAGGGACAACATCTAAACAATAGAAAGATTCAACACGCAAACTTCAAAATTATCTGTCTTTTGTTCCTGTACTTTGCTTCTTATCTATGATAGGCTAGAAAATCTATGGTTGCAAATTTAAATAATTTATTTCTCTAAGACTAGAAATCAAATGCTTGGCAACCAAAAATTCTCTAAAAATAAGTCCAATGTGCGGTTTTCAATAAGTACATTAATATCTTAATCATAAAAATCTAATATTTTATACAATAATATATAATTTATATTTGTTAAAATAAATTAAACTTGAAAATTTTTCAGTACAAGTAACAAATAAAATTATTAATATAGATGACTTTAGTGTTTACAGGAGTTAGTAAAGAAAGTTGTTACTACTATTATCATCGTATAATATTTTGACAACTTTATAATTCTTAATACTAATACGGCATCTGAAAAGCATTATGATAACTTTATAATTCTTAATAATACTACAGCTATCTATAATACAATTTGAATCCAGAAATAAACAGATACCATCTATGTCAATTATTTTTGTAAATTAAAATTTTCTAGAGAGAAAAGAATTATTACCACATTAATTACTTAATATTAGAAATTTATAAGAAAATATTTAAGAGATAATTTTTTTAGTTTTATCTTATCTTATATTAACATATTAAAAATTTAATAAAATACCAAATTAATACGAAAAAACGCAGTAAGAAAAGAAAAAAAAAAAAAGAAGAAAAACATTTATCTTGCATGAGTAGTGACATGTTAACTTTTGGTAAAGAAGACATATTAACTTTATTGCCCAATAGCAAAGTGCTCTTATAATTACAATAGGAAGATAGAATATTGAAAAATTCGAAGGTTGTTACAACATAATCTCAAATCCTATAATATCTCTAATATATATGCATCCTATAATATCTTTAATATATTTGCACGATATATATCTACAAAATTTTCTCAATAACAACTCAATAATATCTCCAAAATTTTGTATAATAACAGCTCCGCTATTACGCCGCCTCAAGTTAGAGCATGAATATTTTGAATGCACAACGTGCCAACTAAAGACTGAAACTGATGAGCTCCTAATGCTTTTGTTGATAAATCAGCAATCTGATTGTGCGGAGATATATGATGACAAATTATCCAATCGACAAAATGACATTCCACCTCAATATGTGTTAGTCCATTTATGGTAGACCAGGTTATTGGCAATGTGGCGTGCTGCTTGATTATCCCAAAACAAGGAAACAAAATCTGTATGAGTAACACATAAATCTACAAGTAATTGTCGTAGCCAAATGATCTCACAAGTAGCAGTTGCCATACAACAGTATTCCGCTTCAGCTGCTGAATGCGACACCGTCACTTGTTTCTTGCCCTTACAAGAAATAGGTGAATGCCCCAAAAAATGAAATAGCCAATAAGAGATCCATGTGTAAGTGGACAACTTACCCATTCTGAATCACAATAAGCTTTGAATGACAAAGAATTGGAGGCTGATAGACAAAAACCTTGACCAGGTGCAAGTTTTAGATTGCGTAATATGCGCAAAGCAGCTAGCCAATAATTGTGTCAAGGTTGATACATAAACGAGATAACAAATGAACAAAATAGCAAATATTAGGTCTAGTAATGGTGCGATAAATCAACCTTCCAATAACCTTTGATAGGGGTCTGGGTCCTCAAAAAGAGAACTTTCATCCAAAGCTAAATGATGGTGTTGCTCCATTGGGAATTTAATTGGTTTGTATGATAGCATACCCATTTCTTTTAAAATGTTCAGTGTATATTTTCTTTGAGAAAGAACTATTTCTTTTGAACTCTAAGCAACTTCTAAACCTAGAAAATATTTAAGAGAACCTAAATCTTTTATGGGAAACCAAGAAGGTAAGTAACTCTTTAAAGCCTTATATTTTGATGAATCATTAGTGGCAACAATAACTACATACACAAGCATAGCTACAAAAGAATCTCCTTGATGATGAATAAACAAAGAAGAGTCAGCTTTGGATTGGTTAAAATCAAACTGTAAGAAAGCAGCAAAAAAATTAGCAAACCATTGTTGGGAAACTTGTTTTAACTCATATAAAGAGTGATGAAGATAGCAAACTCTTTTATTATCAGTTGACAAATACCTAGGAGTAGATTGTATGTCACACACTTCTCGGAACAGTTTTTTCCGATGCGAAACTTAGTCGAAATCGGTACTTTTTTTTCACCGAACAATTCGAAACACTTAAAATACTTTTACATTAATTCCAGAATCATTCGACAGTATTGTAAATAATTAAAACATATACAAAAATAATTTCATTCCAAAAGCTTACATTAAACACTCATCCATCAATAATAAAAAATACAATCAAATTATAGTTCAGTCTTTTACCTTAACAGTCTAAGTATATACATGCCAAAATATAACTCAGTCTTATACAAAATCTTCTCTTCCACTCTGGTTCCATTATGTACTATGCTCCTGCAGCACTTCATATTCTGCACGCAGTAAACACTATATGCTGAGTACTAAATATGCCCAGTGGTGACTACTAATCCAAGAATTTCCCAGAATAAAGCATAATTACATAATTTATGCTACTATTATTCTTATTTCATTTAACACTTTCTCTCACTTTAATTAACATTAATTTATTATTAACCCGCACTTTGGTGATCATTGCTATTAGGTTTTAAATTTTACAACTTTACTTAACACTATCTTCTAAGGTGAATCGGTTATCAGATTTACTTTTACCTTACTTTATTCTTTACTATAACTTTTACTTTCACTTTTACTTTCGTCTTATCGTTTTAACCACATCGATATAATTATCATTTCATTTAACAATATGTATTGGTACTCGAGTCTTAATGGTACCAATTATTCAATATATATATATATATATATATATATATATATATATATATATATATATGCATTATTTAGGGCTAACTACAATTTTATGCCTTGGAACATCACCGAAACTCATCCAAATATGCTTAAACCTAATGAAAGCACTTTAAACATGAAAATAAATGTAATAGGTGGCATGGAATGTAAATAGAGTACAATAAAATATTGAAGCAAAGTTATAAAATAAATCTTAATACAAAGGACCCTATGCAAATGAGTTCACCTAGGTTGTTATTAAGCTTACATGTTAACTATATGCATATTGACCATTATGGTTAGGGTTTGAGAATATAAAGGAAGGCATATACATGCAGGCTTAAAGTTTTATATGTATATAACTATACATACGAATGTGCATGACTAAAGGTTTTATAACTAAGGGATGTATACTTATATAAATGTTTATATTCTTGTGAATATGCATTGATGATCAAAGCTATACTACTGTGATTATAAAGTATACTTGTATAAGTACACATGTATATTATAATAAACTGGACTTGATGAAAGAACATGTGAAAGATGACTCAATTGCTTGTATATAGAACTTAATTGTGGATAGAAAGGCATGCCTATAGGGTGCAGTTACAGCTGCCTTAGGTCGATCCTATTTGGGTTCACAGTTTATCCTTATTTGGAACCACAGTCTTGGCCCTATTAGGTCCACATATTTGATATCTTCGGGTATCCATAGGTTAAATACCTTTAGGTATTTACATGATAAATACCTACAATATCCACAACACCCATTATCCATATCCACAGAACTTAGGCAGACATTCACATAAGATAATTACAAGATATAGTAAATACTAAATAATGATGCATTATGTATGATTAAGCCTACTTTACAGATATTGTATTGATATTGTTCTTTCTTACTATTGTGAAGTTACTTTTATGATCATTATAGATGCAAACTATATCCTATGCATGCTTGTGTGCTTGGGAATAACCACTGTGAGTGGTTGTTCACATGCTAACTATTCCCAACTAAGTTTTATAGCTTAGGATAAGTGTTTATTCGTATAGGTACTCAAGCTAGGACTTTTCAACAAGGTTAAGATCTACGGCATCAGGGCCAACACCGAAATTAGGGGGTGTTAAGTATGAAGTCTGTAACTTTTGCTTTTGTCTTTGTAAATAACATTTTGTAACCAAAGTTTGAGATGTAATAGTAATAGAATGGTTATAAATTTGTAATGCATAACCTAATAGTGCTTATTAACAAACTTATCAAGATATGACAATGTATTTATGTATGGTTCATTATTATCATGAAACTTCTAAAAAGAATTACTATATGCTTAATTATACTCAAAACAATACGTATGATAACAGGAACAAGCGATAATTAGAATGAGCTTTACAAAACATACGTTTATTAGAGGATCTTATTTTTTCAAGATACTATATATCCCTAATATGTGTATAGCACTAGTGCTCTCAATAGTATGCTGTTGACACCATCTATTTGCCTATATGACTAGAGATATTGATTGAATTTTCTTCCGTCATGTGCGAGTGAGAGATGATGAAAATAGAAACGTGCCCGTGACTCCAACTATGGAAATGGATCCATATCAAAATTGAAACATTCAGATATAAAAAGGGATTCATATCGAAAAGAAAACTAAATGAATATGGAAAGATTACATACTAATTCCAGATTTGATATTATTCCTATTTGGGATAGGAATTATAACTTTACTCATTAATTTTCTTATGGGGATTAGTTTCCTATTTCATTGAGTTGAGAACTCTATAAATAAGTAATGGAAAATCAGATTAAAGATTGTTGGAAAAATCTATAGTAAAAATTCTGTCAAGAATTATGTTCACCCATTCTCTATCTCCGGAGGGTTTTTAGTTTTTGGGTTCATGAGTAATGGAAAATCAGATTAAAGATTGTAGCTCATGGATAATAGCTTAGCCAGTGACGTGAAACGAGATTAAAGGAGAAAGCCGGAAGCAGAGTTCCAAAGGGTGAAAAAGTGCATGAGTTACATTGTTTGCTGATCTAAGAACAAAAGAGAAACTACGATTAAAAAAGCTATTATAAAGAAGATAATCACGAACAATACTTCCCAAGTCAAATTGGTCAACTCTTTTATGCTTCAAGGCTTCAGTTATGACTTGAGATTTCAATTTTTTTATTGCATAAATTAACACTAGCATGTATGCGTGTCTATATCTCTATCTCTATATGTATTTGGCAATCTAATTTATTTTATTTTAATAAAAGTAAAACGAGTAATTATGTTTGTATAGTGTTTGAATCAAAGTGATGCATACTTACATAGCAATTTTCTATTGATTAAAATTATCATTACCTATTTTAAAAAAATATTTTATTACGTAAAAGAATATGTATACACCAAACCCGTAAAAAAATAAATAAAATAAATAAAAAGCTTGGTTGAGTGATATAAGGGATGATGCACACTAAGAAGGTGTCCAGCAAAGGTTCTGGAAAGCGTGCAATAATAGGGATCATTATTGAAGGCAGCAATATTGGCTTATGTGCCCAGCACGATGGACCTAAATTGGAATTGGGAACATCAAATGACAAAAAGCTTGAAACAAAAACACATCAGCCAAAATTGTCTATAAGCAGTTCATAATTATCATGTTGTCAAAATCATCTAGAAACAAATCTATTTAGCTAGGAAAATGACTATGGACTATTGGGATTGATTAGCCATTATATATATATATATATATATATATATATATATATATTGGCCAGTGACATCTTTTTAATAATATATTTTTAATAATTATTTATAAAAATGAAGTGTGTTAAAAAATATTTACGAAATTGAAATTTTTTCTGAAACTGTTGTACTGTGTAGCGGTTTCAGATATGAGACCCACAGTCAGATTCTTACAATTCATTCTGAAATCGCTGCAAAGTACAGCGATTTCAAAATCTAAAATTGCTATACTGTACAGCGGTTTCAGATAATAATAATAATAATATTTTTAATATAATATAATTTATTTTTTAATTTAATTTGTAATAAAATAAAATAAAATATAATAATTTAATTTTAATTATATAATTTAATAATAAATTTAATTTATTTTTCTTTTTAGATCGATTTTTCTTTATGATTACCTTGCTGTGGTCATTCTGCCTCGTCATTCCCATCAATCTTAATTAATATGAAAATAGTGGCAGCGTTTTGGTGGCCTCTGCATCAATTAAAGAGAAAAAAACCTGATATATCAATTTTAAATTTACCATTCAATATATTGCGCACTCAACTTAGTATCAAATTATTTCTCTAAATATTTTTAAAGTATAAATAATATTTTTATAATATTAAAATATGTTTAAATTTATTAAAAAATTATATTATTTTTATTATTATTTACGCATAGCATGTATATAATTTTTACATGTTTTTCATAATATATCGTTTGTTTTTATAAGAAATTAATTTATTATTATTAAATTATAATTTAATTGATCTGTGAACTAATTGACATAAATACCCTTCAATGTTACTAAAAACTAAAACTGGTTTTAATTAATAATTTTTGTTGTCTGTGGCTCGTGGAAAACTGGGAATCGGAGCGAGAGATAGCCACAGCCCAGCCCCCCAGAATCAAATGGATCATGCAGGTCTTATCTCACCCATGTGCAAACGGGGAATATTGATCGAGTATATTTTCAGTTTCTTCATCTGTATTTTTTCACCCAATTTTATTTCTTTATTAATTTCCATTTTGCTTCTATTGCTTTTTGGTCGGCAATTATGCAATATATTAATGTCAAGTAACATGCATCTTCATGCAGTTTTTTTTTTTATTGAAATAATATATAAATACTTTTCCAAACTATCGGCATTTAATGGAATGTAAAATGATCTCATTCTACTTATTAAAAATTTACATATTAATTTCTTATAAAAACACACGATATATTATGAAAAACATGTAAAAATTATATACATACTATGCGTAAATAATAATAAAAATAATATAAATTTTTAATAAATTTAAATATATTTTAATATTATAAAAATATTATTTATACTTTAAAAATATTTAGGAAAATAATTTGATACTAAGTTGAGTGAGCAATATATTGAAAGGTAGATTTAAAATTGATATATCAGGTATTTTTTGTTTAATTGATATTAGGCCACAAAAACCCTACCACTATTTTCATATTAATTAAGATTGATGTGAATGATGAGGCAGACTGACCACAGCAGGGTAATCATGAAGGGAAATATGGAAAGAAAAATAAATTAAATTTATTATTAAATTATATAATTAAAATTAAATTCTTAAATTAAATTAAATTTTATTAAAAAAATTAAATTAAAAAATAAATTAAATTATATTAAATAATAATAATAATAATAATAATAAGTATTATTATTATTATTATTGTTTAAAATCGCTGCACAGTACAACGGTTTTAGATTCTGAAACTGCTGCACAGTACAGCGGTTTTAGATTCTGAAACCACTGTACTTTAATGAGATTTCAGAAGAAATTTTCAGAATCTGATTGTGGGTCTCATGTCTGAAATTCTTACACAGTACGGCGATTTTAAAAAAATTTCAATTTCGTAAATATTTTCTGACACATCTCATTTTTATAAATAATTATTAAAAATATATTATTAAAAAAAATATCCCTGTGCAGACGTGTTTTGCATATAATAAATTATTTTTAATAAATATTATATTATATGTTTTTATATACGATTTTAAAAAAATAAATTATAATAAAATTAGAGAACACGTATAGAATAAAAATATTTAAAATTTCATTCAACAAAACTAACTAATAATATATTTAATTTTATTAATAAAATAATGATATGACTTGTCAATTGTATTTTGTATTTTGGTAAGCAGTAAAGAATATATATGTTCAAAATATAACAAGTAAGAGTTCAAATTCATTGTGAAAGAAAAAAGAAATTAAAAAATAGAATAAATAAAAAATGAAAATTTTATCTAAATACGTTAAATTTTGACCCATACAACCCGCAAAATAAAGTAGTGATCAGAAAATAATAAAAATAAAAAGTATTATGAAATCAACTAACGCCTTATTTGTTTAAACCAATGAGCACAATTGATAGCGGATGCATTTTGCTGGTAGTCAATTGATGAATAATATTTATGTATTTGATAAAATTATATATAGTTATTGGTGTCTGATGGTATGATTATCAAAATTTGTATATTTCTTAATTTAAAAGTGTACTTTTATCATAAATAATTAGATAAAATAAATAATAGTGTGGCATAAAAATTTATAAGTTGCTCAAATAAACAACTTATTATGGAAAAATATTTTAATTTATAAATATAAATTTTCATAAATATATACAATATAAATATATGTATTTCTTAAACATATTTTATAAATAGCGATAATTAATTTTTATTTTTTTGTTAAATAAATTAGTAATAGATCATTAAAAATATTCAAAATGTTGCTTTTTGAAAACACTGGTAGTAAGAAACAGCCAATAGCTTTTGTTTTAAAAAATTAACCAAACATTTAAATGGAACTGTTAGAGTAGAAAGAACTAATAACTGATTTCAAAAGTTAAACTATAAATGTTCACTAATTTTTCTTAGTTGATGTTTGCTTTTGGGAAAGGCATAACAATTAAATGGTATGTGTGTAAAGTTTTTTAGTTGTTTGTTAATTACAGAATTATGTATGTCTTCAAGAATTCCTTGAAAAACATCATCCTTAGGAATTCTTTTTTATATTTTTAAATTTATTGCCATGTCTAAAAATTAGAATAAAGATTGATTTGAAAAGATCAATAAAAAAATAAAAATAAAAAAATGTGATATTATAATTTTTTTACATATATATTAAGATATTTTCTAAAAAATAGAGTTTAATTAAGATAAAGTTAGAATTAATACGCCAACATACTTTAGACAAATGGTGTCATAAATTATCATTTTTTCTTTACTCTTATTATAAATTATATTAATCTTTAGAGATAATTATAGAATTATATATTAATAACATTACAATGATTAAGAAAATTTTGATATGGTATTTTCTATTAAATAAATAATAATTTTAACTATCAACTAGATGAAATTTTGAATAATCTTCTAATGAAAAAATTTCAAAATTAATAACGGAATTCAAAAGTTAATATCAAACTTGACGTAATTTATTTATAAAGAATAAAATCACATTACATTAAAGTGCCAAAAAGAAAGCAGTACGACTGCTGTACAAAAAGATCATCTAGAAAAAAAAAAAAAAACTTTTTGTATAGAGAAAAAAAATAACTTGATGGTTCAAATAAGGGATGAATAAAAAAAAACCGAAAATTTTGTTAATCGTAAAATCGATTCGAAATCGAATCGATTTTTATGATTAATCGATCCAATTGATTTGGTTACGATTTTTAATTTTTATATTTTTAGTTAATGGTTACGGTTTAAATTTTTAGATATCGATTAACAGATATATATATATATATATATATATATATATATATATATATATATATATATATATATTATTTTCTATTTTTTCTATTCCTCTCTAAAATTTACATAAAATAATATTTTAAAAGATATTTAAATTATATTTTGTTTCTATACCTTAATTTTTTTATATTTTCCTATAAAATTTATATAATACTTTAAATTAAATATATATTATATCATTTAATTATATAGTAATATTTATATATTATATCCGATTAACTTTTATATATATTATTTTTTTATCATTATTGGTGTTCATATTTTACTTAATAGCATTTAATTATATTTTCTTATATTTTAGAGTTTATATTATAACATTTAATATTATTCAAAATTTTATTTGACTTAAAATCAATCATATTATAATTTTCAACAAATATTAAATCTATTTTATAATATTAGCTATTAATCTATATAACCTGAATTTTAACTAGTAAATTATGTTTGTTTCGTAATTTTTATATTAAATTAATTTACACATTTAAAATTGAATTAAAATTTAATCTAATTTTTTTAAATAATTTTATGTTATAAATTTAAATGATTAACTAAAAAATATTAGTTAACTAGCCGAAAAATCGAAATTGATGGACTGGTTAACCGAATGCAATGGATTGGTTAATTTTTTTTGCTAGTGAACTAGTTAACCAATCCATGCTCATCCATAGTTCAAACATATCATCGTCGTTGTCATCATCATCATCATATTATTATTATTATTATTATTATTATTATTATTATTATTATTATTATTATTATTATTATTATTATTATTATTATTATTATTATTTCTTCAATCGTTTTTGTGAATAAGGCAATATATGCTAATCTTGTGTGATTGCCAGTGTAATAGAGAATTTAAATTTTCTCAAACTATTTAATGACAGCTATTCAACTTCTAACAAAGTGTTTAAATTTTTCTAAACTATTGTTTCAGCATAAAACTAAGAAATTCTTAAAATGTACTAAAAATAAAAATGGAAATTGCAATTGTATTGAATAATAAATTTGAATTACACCACTGGAAAATGATTAACTAAAGCTAAAATTGTGAGAAACTAGAAAAATAAAGACATTATTCTACGTTGAATTGTTGAGTCCCAATTCTATTTTCTCTCTCTAGTTTTGTTTAGGATCATATGTTTCTATTCAGCTGCCCATGTTGTCCACATTTTCCATCATCTCAACAACTTACTTAGTAAGTTTCTCCATATAAAAATGCCCTCAAACTATTGAAAATAGGACAAAAATAGCCTTCAACTTTTTTTGATCGGTTTATACCCCTAAAGCCGCATTAATTGGTGAAAAATATTCTCATTTTGGATGAAAAATCCAGCTGACAAACTGACTTAATGACAACCAATAGAGATGTGACACATCAGTATTCATATGACAATCTCTCTCCTAGTCAATATTAATTAAAAAAATAAAATAAAATATGATGTGGCAAAAAATTTTATAAGAAAAATAAAAATTAGAAAAAATTCCTCTCTTTCTTCTTTTTCGTCCTCTTTCTCTCTTGTATTCTTCCTCTGCAACCCAGAAACCAAATCTTGCTTTTTATTTTCGGCATATTTGTTTGATTGCCGAGAAAACCAAATCTTGCCTTCTCTGATGGTTAATTCTAATATGGTCCTAGAGTAGCTGAATATACATTTCATCCATTTACCTTAACAAAGCAAATATTTTATATGTGAACTGCTTGGTGTCATGTTGTATTGAAAATATCATTTTATATTTATTTTTTGATGTTGTGTGATTGCTGATAAAAAAATTACTTTGGATATTTTTTTTGCAACATTAAGATTCTAGCTATATTCAAAAAGATCGAAAAAGCAATCCTCAATATCAAGAAGAAGAAATCAGGCAAGAAGAAAAAGCCTTTTTATAAGAATCATATTTGTTTATTTAGCATGGACTTTCAATGATCCCCTGAAGGATTTTGGATGAATTGCACATAAGAAATGAAGAAAAACTTGAAAGTGCAAAAATGTGCATCGCAAGCACATTTGAGATATGGCGCAACAAAAAATTTAGCATATGCCATTCTGTTTATATTCTCTACTGTGGTGTGGAGGAAAATGAGATACAAATAGGGAGAAAGAGAGTTTACAAATGAACCAAATTATATATAAATCATGTTTCTCACCATTCTTCTATGGTATTTGATTAAAAAAATGGAATGAAAAAGGAAAAATTGTTGCTCTAAGAAAGCTGGTTTTATCAATATGTTTGATTGGTACTTTAGTTTGCCTTGTCTTTGCTTATGGATCTGGCCAAACGAGGAAAGGCACTCAAGATATTGTATGCCCTTAAATCATGGCTTGTCAGGATCCCAATCACTAGAGGTATCTGCAAAATGAAAGCACACAATTAGGTTAAGGTTACTTTTGCTTTTAAAGTCTTTTAAATTCGTAATTGGTGGAGGTTTTTTTGGCAACCAAAAAAATATGCCAAAAATTTTAAAAATAAAAAGCAAGATTTCGTTTTTGGGTTGCAGAGGAAGAATATGAGAGAGAAAGAGGAAGAATAAGAGGAAAAAAGAATATATATTTTTTAATTTTTATTTTTCTTTTAAAATTTTTTGCCACTTTAGATTTTGCTTTTTTCATTATTTTTTAATTAATGTGGACTAAGAGAGAGATTGCCATATAGGTGTTGATGTATCACATCTCTATTGGCTACAGTTAAGTCCATTTGCTAATTGTACTTTCCATCTAAAATAGGGTATTTTCACCAATTAACACAACTTTAGCGGTATAAATCGATCAAAAAAAGTTGAAGGGTATTTTCATCCTATTTTCAATATTTTTGGGGCAAAAGACCTCTTAATCCTATAAAAATTAACTGTGCCCATCAATTACACATGGACCAATAATTAATTAAGCCCAATATCATGTGGCCTCATCCAATTAAAGCATATTCAAATGTGTGGGCTTTAGTTATCAAGCCAAAATAATACTAAGTCTAGTCCAATTAGACTCTGAATTAAATAATGCCCTGTTAAGTGACCAAAATTGTAAGTTTTTAATTGATTTACGCTTAATATTTTACATTCTTTTCATCCAATTTTAGGATTTTTTACTTATTTCTTGATTTTGCTAATTGTAGAATTAAATTTTTGGAAAGATGTGTTTTTAAGTTTGATTGGAGCTAATCCGGGAAAACATTGAATTTTGGGAGCAATTTTGGTGCAAAGAGCTGATGAGTGTCAAAAGCTAATTGTATGCTTGCCCAAGGTAGAAATGCAAGGTCGAGGCTTAGCCTTATCTAAGGCTAAAGGAATGTCAACAGTATATATTTCTTCACAAAGACTCCTTTGTGCATGAGTTACCCTAGTCGCCAACTCTGCTCTAGCATATATTTAGGGATGTTTAGGCTTTATTTTGAGAGATAAAAGGCGGTACTTTTAGAAATTTAGATGATATGCTTTTTCTAGAAGCTTAAATACTGCAAGTATACGGTGTACCGGTTATAGTACTTCAGATATCGATCCCATGAGAAAATGTTGATTTTAATTACCCACTATTACTACTCAATTTTAATCTTGTTTACGATGTTCATAAGTGAAAATTAATTCTAACTACTCTATTGCATAAATTAATTAAATCCTAGATAAGTATAATCAAAGAAGACAATAAATATTATGAAATTAAATAATCATGCATTTGATACCATTATTTTAATTATAATTTTTAATCTTATTAGTAAGCCAAGTTGGAATAAATTTCTAATCCACTCTCTCGACATGAATTAGATTGCCTAAAACATGCAATTAAAGTACTAATTCTAAACTCTCGTTAATGAACCAGTTAACTTTAATAACACATTTTAAGATTATCTACCAACCTATAGCAATTATCTCTACATGTGATCTCTCAAACTAGGCTTTGATAATGAATTTCCTATTAACTTTCAATAAGATATTGCTCTCGCTAACTCCCTTATTTATGACCACTATGATGATTTTCAGAAAAGGAATTGCACATCTAAGGTCGTCTTCCTTAACTTATAATGATACTAATAAACTTTTAATAGCAAATATTACAATCAAAGATCAATATTATAAATGGAAATAGAAATTTGTTTAATAATAATAAAATGCCAACATAATATTCATTTTTAAAGATTACAAGGAAGAAAAATAAAACATAAGAACAAGGAGAAGGAGATCTCTCAACCCTTTTCCCTTCACACAAGATGTCTTCTCCCTTGCTTTTTGTCTCCTCTTCAGGTCATGAAAAGATAAAGTAAAAATACTAAAAATCTCAAGATCACAAAAATCAAAATCCAGAAAATCAACCCCCTAAAAATTTGTTCACATGGCATATATATGCCTCTCTAAAAGATATGGCTATTCAAAAATAACCCTTCACAAAAGTTGCCATTATTCATAAAAAATTGCATCACTTCAAAAATTCAACTGCTCATCCGCACTGTGTTGCGACCTCGCGACTTTTGTTGCGCTCGCGACAAGACACGCTCATGCTTGGCTGACTCCACTGGCTATCGCGAGCTCTCCTCCTAGGTTGTCGCCCTCGCGACAATGCGCGCTTCTAGCTGCTGGCCTAGCTCTCTTCCCCTTATGTTGTCGCGAGCTCTCCTCCTTGTCGCGCTCGTGACAATGTCCTTGCAACAATTATTCATTTCCTTCTTCCAATGACTCCTTTAAACCTTAAATCATTTCCTTCTCCTACAAAACAAATAAAACAACCACACACATACCAAACACATAAAAGCAATAAAATATAGATAAAATACCAAAATAATAAACACAATACTAAACAAAACTACACATTAAAATACAATATTTATGAGCTATTCAAGCTTATATCAATTCCCCACACTTGAACTTTTGCTTGTCCTTAAGCAAAAACTCAAAATGCTAGAAACCATCAAAGCTCAAACATTTAATTAAAACATAAAACATGGAATATGGATTTTGTCCTTCTTGAGATTCACACAAATTAACACATGCAAGATTTCTTTAACATATTCATTATTGAGTCTATGTCAACACATACCGACACAAAATCTTGGATCTATAAAGTTTAACACTCTCATGCCCCCAATAAGATAAACAAGAAAATGCAAAGTACAATTATATAAAGCTCTTTAAAACCTTATTTCTCACAACACGTACTCTAAAGTGACACTTTTCCCAATTAAGCATTAGGTTAGTTTCCTCACACCTAGCCAACAATCTATCTAAATTATTTAAACATAACTCAAATGAGTCTCCATAGACTGAAAAATCATCCATGAAAACTTCCATGATGTTCTCAATCATATCCCTAAAGATAGAGGTCATGCATCTTTGAAAAGTTGCAGGTGCATTACATAACCCAAAAGGCATACGTCTATAGGCGAAAGTGCCATATGGACAAGTAAAAGTGGTCTTCTCCTAGTCACTAGGGTATATAAAAATATGAAAATAGCCCGAATACCCATTAAAAAAGCAATAACGAGAATGCCCAACTACCCTTTCCAACATTTGATCAATGAAGGGTAAAGGGAAATAATCCTTCCGAGTAGCTAAATTTAACTTCCTATAATCAATACAAACCCTCCAACCCGTGGTGGTTCTAGTAGGAATCAATTCCTATTCTCATTCCTAACTACTATCATACCTCCTTTCTTAGGTACACAATGTATTGGGCTCACCCAAGAACTATCCGAAATTGGATAGATAATCCTAGCATCTAGCAATTTAATGACCTCTTTCTTAACTACCTCTTTCATATTTGGGTTAAGTCTCCTTTGCCTATCTGCCCTAGGTTGACAATCATCTATCATATTAATCCTATGCATAACAATATTAGGACTAATTCCTTGCAAATCCGAAATTTGCCAACCTATACTCTTTATTCTCTTTTTAACCACCTCTACTAGCAAAGATTCCTGATGACTAGTAAGTTTATTAGACACAATGATAGGTAAAGTATGATTTAAACCAAGAAATGCATACCTCAAATGACTAGGTAGCTCTTTTAACTCTACCATAGGAGGACTTATAATTGAAGGTGGTATAGGTGCATCATTTCGATATAAGCATTCTGGCCTTGCACCCTCTTGCTCTTCCTTTCCTCTAGCTTCTTCCTCAATGATCTCCTCATCTACACCTGCTTCATTAAAAACTGTTGCAACATAAGCATCAATGATATCTATTCTCATGCATATATTTTCCTCTATGGGGTATCTTAATGCCCTATCCATGCGATATTCTACACTATCATCTCCCACTCTTAAAATTAATGAACCCTCATAGACATCAACCAATGCCCTACCTGTTCTCATGAAAGGTCTCCCTAAAATCAATGGGCATTTCACATCATATGTCATTTTATCTAAAATGACAAAATTGGCAGGCAAAATAAATTTGTCAACCTTAACTAATACATCTTCCACTATACCATATGGCTTTTTAATGGACTGGTTAGCTAATTGTAAAACCATTGAAGTTGGTTTAACATAATCTAACCCCAACTTCTTGAAAATAGATAATGGCATAAGGTTAATGTTGGCCCCTAAATCGCATAAACACTTAGGAAACTCAACATCCCCTAAAATGCTTGGAATAGTAAAACTACCATTATCTTTCATCTTAGTAGGCAAACTATTTGTGATACTAGAACTACATGCCTCAGTCAATTTTATAGTTGAAACATCTTCCCAACTTCTTTTTTTAGCAATTAAATCTTTAAGAAACTTTGCATAATTAGGAATTTGTGTAATAGCCTCAACAAAATTTAAATTTATATGCACATGCTTCAATTTATCAAGAAAAGATTGAAATTGCTTATCTTGAGTCTCTTGCTTCAACGTGGTCGTAGTTGAAAAACCTTTGAAATTTTTCCTTGTGCCCCATCCGTCGCGCTCGCGACAGAAGGCTTTTCCACTGTAACTAGCGCGCTCACGACAACCTTCTCACTCGCGATGGTGGCATCTCCTTCTTCTGTCGCGCTCGCGACACAAAGCTTATCTTGCTCTTTATGTTCCTGCACACTACCAAACTTGTTAGTAGTAACAAATTCATTAGTGTAAGACTTTCCTGACCTCAAATTTATGGCCTTTAAATGTTCTCTTGGGTTCTCCTTCGTATTGCTTGGTAAATTCCCTTGTACTTGCGACGGAAGAGCCTTGGAAATTTGCCCCAATTGAACTTCTAAATTATGAATGGAGGAAGCTTGATTCTTGGTTATTTGATCAAACTTAATTTCCATCCTCTTCTGGGACTCCTCTTGAGCATTAAACTTCATATTTATGCCCTCCAAAAATCTATTCATCTTTACTTCCAAGGCACCAAACCTATCTTGAGGTTGTTGAAACCCCACAGCCCTATTTTGGTTGCTACTATTCCCCCAAGAAAAATTCGGGTGGTTTCTCCAACCGGGGTTGTAAGTGTTTGAATATGGGTTTCCTCTTCCTTGTCCTTGGATAAAACTAACTTGTTTTTCAGTACTAGCCATACCCAAATTACACCCTTCACTTTCATGGCCTAATTGTCCACATATACTACACCCACTAGGTGGATTACTACCCATACCTAGGCTATTAATTTTCTAAGTCAACTGCTCAACTTGAGCCTGTAAAGCTACTACCGAATCTACTGCATGAACTCCCCTTACATTGGAGAAATTTGTCTCCCTAGCTCTCTCGGTTGGCCACATATAGTTGTTCATTGACATTTCCTCCAATAACTCGAATGCAGCCTCCGTGGTCTTCCTCATAAGAGATCCCCCAGCTGCCGCATCAATGGTGCCTCGAGTTGTTGGATTCACACCATTATAGAATGTTTGCATCAGTAACTCCTTTGGAAGATTGTGGTGTGGGAAACTTTACTGCAATTCTTTGAACCTTTCCCATGCCTCATACAAAGATTCAGAGTCATGTTGAACAAAAGTGGTGATATCCTTTATAATTTTGGCAGTTTTTGCTAGGGGAAAATATTTTGATAAAAAGGCTTGGGCTAATTGATCCCAAGTTGTGATAGAGCCCCTAGTAAGGAAATTCAACCAAGCTTTTTCTTTGTTCTTCAATGTAAAAGGAAATAGCCTAAGCTTGATTACATCCACCGAAACTCCATTAATCTTAAAAGTATCACAGATTTCTAAGAAATTTGCCAAATGAGCATTTGGATCCTCATTTGCCAAACCATAGAATTGTATACTGTTTTGAATCATTTGTAAAAGCGATGGTTTTATTTCAATTTGGTTTGCATTTACCGTGGGTCTTACCACACCTTGTTGAGCACCACTCAATGCTAGCGTGGCAAAGTCCATTAATCGCGGTGGATTGTCTTCTTCAGCCATAACAATTCTCTTATTTCGATTCTTCTTTTTATTTGACTTGCGGTTACTCAAAAGAAATCTCTCTATTTCTAGATTCAACGGCTCAAGTTCTTCTTGCGAACTCTTTGTACGCGGCATGAACTGTTAAATCCTGAAAATTCACAACAAAACAAAAACAATTTAAATATCGTAATCCAAAATCTTAAATCAAGGTTCATAATGCAATAAATTAAATCAACATTTCCCCGGCAACGGCGCCAAAAACTTGTTATACTTTTTCTAGAAGCTTAAATACCGCAAGTATACGGTGTACCAGTTATAGTACTTCAGATATCAATCCCACGAGAAAATGTTGATTTTGATTACCCACTATTACTACTCAATTTTAATCTTGTTTACGATGTTCATAATTGAAAATTAATTCTAACTACTCTATTGCATAAATTAATTAAATCCTAGATAAGTATAATTAAAGAAGACAATAAATATTATGAAATTAAATAATCATGCATTTGATACCATTATTTTAATTATAATTTTTAATCTTATTAGTAAGCAAGTTGGAATAAATTTCTAATCCACTCTCTCGACATGAATTAGATTGCCTAAAACATGCAATTAAAGTACTAATTCTCAACTCTCGTTAATGAAACAGTTAACTTTAATAACACATTTTAAGATTATCTACCAACCTATAGCAATTATCTCCACATGTGATCTCTCATGAATTTCCTATTAACTTTCAATAAGATGTTGCTCTCGCTAACTCTCTTATTTATGACCATTATGATGATTTTTAGAAAAGGAATTGCACATCTAAGGTCATCTTCCTTAACTTATAATGATACTAATAAACTTTTAATAGCAAATACTACAATCAAAGATCAATATTATAAATGAAAATAGAAATTTGTTCATATATAATCAAATGCCAACATAATATTCATTTTTAAAGATTACAAGGAAGAAAAATAAAATATAAGAACAAGGAGAAGGGGATCTCTCAACCCTTTTCCCTTCACACAAGATGTCTTCTCCCTTGCTTTTTATCTCCTCTTCAAGTCATGAAAAGATAAAGTAAAAATACTAAAAATCTCAAGATCACAAAAATCAAAATCTAGAAAATCAACCCCCAAAAAATTTGTTCACATGGCATATATATGCCTCTCTAAAAGATATGGCTTTTCAAAGATAACCCTTCACAAAAGTTGCCATTGTTCATAAAAAATTGTATCACTTCAGAAATTCAACTGCTCATCCGTACTGTGTCACGACCTCGCGACTCTTGTCGCGCTCGCGACAAGACACGCTCATGCTTGGCTGGCTCCACTGGCTGTTGCGAGCTCTCCTCCTAGGTTGTCACCTTCGCGACAATGCTCGCTTCTAGCTGCTGGCCTGGCTCTCTTCCCATTATGCTGTCGCGAGCTCTCCTCCTTGTCGTGCTTGCGATAATGTCTTTGCAACAATTATTCCTTTCCTTCTTCTAATGACTCCTTTTAAACCTTAAATCATTCCCTTCTCCTAAAAAACAAATAAAACAACCACACACATACCAAACACATAAAAGCAACAAAATATAGATAAAATACCAAAATAATAAACACAATACTAAACAAAACTACACATTAAAACACAATATTTATGAGTTATTCAAGCTCATATCATTAGATTACATTAGATATTTATATTTTAATTTCCTATTTTATTAGGATTAAAAGTCTATTCCCATTTTGGGAAGAGTTTTAATAGGTGTGGAGATAAGATCCAACTCTATCTCCTTCTTCCCTGCATTTTAGGACTCTAGATCTGTAATAGGGATTTTATTCCAGATTTTATTTTTAACTTTTGATTTTCTCCATGGCCATCTATGGCTAAACATATTATTTTAGTTAAAGATTAATTCAAAGCTAGGATTCGTCATACTGTGAGATTGTTTTGCTTTATTTTATTTTAATATTTGTGCAATGTGCATGTTATTTGCTGTGACTTGGGAAAATCATATCCCGATTATTATTTGTTATGTGTGCAAAATGAGCTTTTTGTGCATTTAATTAAATAAAACATAGCTAATTGAGTTTGCCAAATCCATAATTATTTGGTGAAATAAGTAACAAGTAGAAATTAGTATAACTTCACTCAAAAGGGTTGTTATATTAAGTAAATGAATGATTTGGTTTAAATCAATCTCGCTTGTAGGTTGGTCGGCTTAGGTGGGTCTTTCTAAATTGTAATGCTATCAATAAATTAAATTATTTCGCATGTTAAAGGGTGATTTATTGGTTAAGGGTTAATTATAGTCTTACTTGATTAATCCATTAATACGGAAAGATTGGTTGAGGGTGCAAAGTCGATGACTATGAAATTATTCCTTCATCTATGATCAGTAAATTTAATCCTGTGCTATGAATGTCTTTAATTGGGATTTACTATCTATTGAATTTTCTCAATTAATTTTTTACATTTTTATTTATTTGATTTAGTTAATTATTATTAGTTCTTAGTCAATAAAAATTCCTTTTTTTATATTTATTTGCTAAAATTCTGGTTATTTAGATTTAAATTAGTGTTAGTCTTTGTGGATTTAACCCTTTCTTGCCCTATTTATAATTTATTTGCTCAGGAAAAAATAGGATTTATTTTTGGTGATTTCGACATCCATCAAAATTTAGCACCATTGCTGGAGACTAGTTTAACTTGATTTAATTTGTTATT
Source organism: Excoecaria agallocha (assembly GCA_037975025.1). Taxonomy (NCBI): domain Eukaryota; kingdom Viridiplantae; phylum Streptophyta; class Magnoliopsida; order Malpighiales; family Euphorbiaceae; genus Excoecaria; species Excoecaria agallocha. Next base: position 94,871,724 of record CM075807.1, on the reverse strand, counting down.
GACTAGGCTTGAAATTTCAGGAGAAATTATATTTTACTTTGAAATTGAAAAAATAGCTTGGAGATTGAGGAAAGAAATGAGGTTACAAAAAGAATGTGCTTACACTTCTTCTAAACAATAGGAAGATGAAGTTGTGACTGATTTTATTGAACTCCCAACAGAAATAGAAGAAAAAGATATGGGAAAAAGGACTTTAAGATTGTTACATGCACCATCATTGGACTTGCAGCCTCTGTGCATTACATCTCCAGCCTTGGACACTACTTTTGACTTAAAATCAGGGCTGATTCACTTATTGCCCACTTTTCATGGCTTAAAAAATAAAGATCCTCACAAATATTTGATGGAATTCCATGTAGTTTGATTCGAATTAAAGCCACATGGAGTCATAGAGGAGCAAGTGAAATTGAGGGCCTTTCCATTTTCATTGGTTGACTCAGCAAAGGTTTGGTTGTTAAATTTACCATTCGGAACAATCACTATATGGACTAATATGGTAAAAATTTTCTTGGATAAATTTTTTCCAGCCTCACGAGCTACTATAATTTAAAGGAAAATAAGTGAAATCAGACAAAGAGATGTAGAATCACTTCATGATTATTGGAAGAGGTCTAAAAGTTATGTACAAGCTATCCTTAATATGGTATTACAGATTAGTCTCTTATCCAATATTTTTATGATGCAATGTTGAGCATGGAAAGGAAAGTGATTGATGCAGAAAGTGAGGGAAGCCTTAACAATAAAAGAATTAATCTAAAATATGGTAGCCACCCCCTAACAATTTAGGAGATACTAAGACCCTCCAAGAAGAGTAGATATGGTACAATCTTCTTCCATTGAAGAAAAACTTAATAATCTAACTCTTCTTGTTCAAAATATAGCTTCAGGTAAACCTTTCCAAGCACAAGTGAGTGGGATTTGTGTTTATGCTGGACATTCGATTGATATTTGTCCCACTTTACAAGATGATTCCCGAAAATAGGTGAATGCATTAGGTGTATTTGCTGGGTAGCCCTTAGGAAGTACGATCTATATTCTAATACTTACACTCCGGTGTGGTATAACCATCCAAACTTTAGTTATAGTGCAAGGAAGCAAAATCCATAGCAATAATTCCATCTAAGGCCACTACAATAACCCCCTTAACTAGCTCTTAAGCTAGATTTATCTCTTCATGAAATTGTTCAGTCATTAGCAACTAATATGCAATAATTTCAATAAGAAACAAAAGTTGGCATTCAAAATTTAGAAAGGAAAGCAAGCCAATTGGCAACCTCAATGTATAGATTTGAGTCCCAAGGAAGATTTTCCTCATAAACCATTAAAAATTCAAGACAAAATGTGTGTGCAATCACCTTAAGGAGTGAAAGAATTGGAAAGAAAGAGAATGATATTCTTTAGACTTTTCACAAAGTTGAGGTAAATATTCTCTTACTTGATGCAATTAAACAAATACTTCAATATGCTAAATTTCTTAAATAATTGTGTACTAATAAGAAAAAGCTAGTTGGTAATAAAAGGGTGAGTGTAGGAGAAAATATCTTTGCTATGATTCAAAGACAATGGTATGTCCACTATCCCTTGTACTATAGGCAATGTTATGATAAGAAAAGCTATATGTGATTTAGGAACTTCAATAAATGTCATGCCATTGCCTATTTGTTCTTTTCTACATGTTGGTCTATTAAAAGAGATGAATTTAATACTTCAACTTGCTAACAGGTTGACTATTTACCCTAAAAAGGATATTAGAGAATATTTTAATATAAGTTGATGGATTAGTTTTTCCTATTGATTTCTATATGCTTCACATAGAGGATGAAAATTTCTTAAATTCTTCAGATATTTTGTTAGGAAGACAATTTCTCATTACATTTAAAGCAAAAATTAATGTGTATGAGGGTATACTCACTATAAAGTTTGATGGAGAAATCAATTAAATTTTATGTCTATGATATCAAGAAAAATCCTACTGATGTGCTTAGTATTTTTAAAGTGGATATTGCTGAAACTCAAGTTAATGAATATTATAAATTGAGTGGTAATTCTAACAATTTACATGGTTCATTATCTATGGACTCCATTTTCAAAAATCCTAACAAATCTGAGAAGAATTTGGTAAAATATACCAATTTACAGGAAATAATAAATGGAAAGGCATTCCCTGTTAGAGAGTATGCCCTAGAGCCCATGTAATAGGGATGTTTTTCATATGTATGAAATTTATATTCTTAATAAAAGGCATCATTCATTTATTAATGCTGTGTTTGAATACATGAGTTTGTAAATCTTAAATTAATAAATGAAGTCCTAGATATTATAAACACAGTGCAAAGGCAATCATGAAGGTGTTCATGATGTGAGATGTCTATCGCATGCAAATGTGTTAATATCTAAATATCCCTAGTCATAGAATTAACAAGATAGGACATTGTTAATTCGGACAGACTAGCACATGTTATGCTTCTTGAATGGTTCAAGCAATGGTTCTCATAATTGTGATTATGGATGATAATCAAAGCTAACATGTGGATGCTTGTTAGAGGAACAAGTTCATTGGAGACCTGCAAAGAGAATCCTCATATGGATATTAAATCTATGTCAGTGAGGAATCTCTTCATAGCGGTTGTGCAAGTATCCTTAGACTTGAGATCACCAAAGTTATCTTAAGTAGCAAGTGGTATACTTTGACTCCATAACTGATTACTTCCAACTGGAAGTGAACATAGTTAGGAGATTGGGTATATCATGACCTACTTGAAGATAGTTGAGTGATTGACAAAGGATTCACCATCCCAGATTTAACAAGGGAAGTTATCTCGCATGATTCTATAATTGCCTTGTTCAGAGAATCTCTGGCCAGAGTAATATGCCGAGATGGATGGAGATCCATGAAGGGCATTTTAGGAACAATGGTTAAATTAATAGAACATACATAATTAGATTTATATGAGTTGACAGAAATCCATACTCAGAATCTAATTGAGATAAGAGTGGTGAAAGGAGTAATTGCACGGTAACTGTTTCTATGGAAGGGTACAGTCAAACCACATGACTTTTCTGACATTTGGGTAATCATGATGCCTAGCTAGAGGCCAATCATGACTTGTATAATGATGTATCAAAATATCAATAGAGATTGATAAATTGATTTAAAGGAGTTTAAATCATGTGATTTTTGAATAGAACTCACGATTACATATTATACTGCCAATATGGACAGGAACCCAATAGGTCACACACATATAGAGAAAAGGGTAAAATGGTAAAATGACAAGGATAATAATATTTGATATTATTATAAAGGTAGAGAGGAGAATATGATAATAATTAATTAGAGAGTTTAATTAATTATGATCAAATAAAATTGCCCGCGGAACTTTTGAGAAATGTTCTGTAAATTGGACCTAAATAAAATAATGTATTTCATGATTAATTATTATTGTCTTATAAGTGTTATAAGACTACTATAAGTGTTATAGGACTGATATGATAATTAATAGGACCATTGGAGAAATTATAAAGGGCCAAAGGAATGAAGAAGTTGGAGGAAGCCCTCCAGAAGAGGGCTACACGCCAACTCCATACAGAAGGGCTTAGAGGGCTTTTTCTTGGACCAAATTAATTTATATATGTTACATAAGTGTTATGGAACTCACATATTTAATTTGGTTGGATTTGGAATCCATTTGGGTATTTAAATCCAATTAAATGCACAAAGGGCCTAGTTTGTGGATTTTGTGCATGGTCTTTTATGAAAAGATTTAATTTGGATTTAATTAAGCCCAAATGATTATAATTAATTCCAGAGGCCCAATTAATAATTCTCCAGCAATTTTAAAGAGCCCAATCTCATTAAGGAGTTGGAATTTTAACCTAACTATAAAAGGCCAACTAATGAGAATTAGGGTTAAGTGATTAAAACAAAAGGAAAGTCTTTTTCTCTTAATTCTCTCTCCCTTTTGCACCACTTCCATTGCTAGCCTCTTGGATTTCGGCCAGCCCTAGTTGAACACCAATTTGTTGGTTCAATTTACCCCTCTCTAGTGTGGATTACTCATTGGAGGTGTTCGATTTTGGACACTGTGGTTTGCGACAACCCGGTGCGAAGTAAAATCAACTGTTCAACAAAAATCAAAGGTGATTTTTCTTATTCTCATATAGTTATATTGTGTATTCATGGCAAGATCAGATCTAATGGTTAAAAAATTTTAAAATTCCGCTCATGTATGTGATGCATATAACCGTTAAAGTCCAACATGGTATCAGAGCCAGGTTTTGCCATGGATATACAATTCTATATTTTTTCTGCGGAATAAGTTTTGTTTTGTTTTGAGTTATTTATTTCATGAACTTTAAAATATTAGATTTGATTGTTCATGAATGAGAAATATTGATTTCTGGTTGTATGTGTGATCAAATAAATTTGGTGGAAACAAAAACGAAATTTTTGAAGCATTATGATTTGGGTTTGGCGTGAAACCCATTAGGGTTTGGTGTGAAACCCTAGGTAATGTAGGGACTGTTCTAATTTAATTTCTTATGGATCCATTTAAAAATTATTTAGATGATATTTTATGTCTTTAATATGTGATATTAAGCCGTAGGATCGAACGGAATTAAAATCGAACAAGTTTTGCATGAAAACTAGTTTTGTCGAAAAGTTCGATAAATTGGTGTTCTTCGTGTGTTCTTGATGTGTTCATGGTTAGAACGACTTTTGATCTTCTAAATCTGATATATATGATATATTAAAGTGTTTTTAATTAATTGGATTAATTAAAATGGGCCTTAAATTATTTTGATTAATTTTAATTCATTAAAACCACTTAATGGGCTTAATTATGTTTACGGACTTGGTTTAAATTAGTGAATGACTTGGTGGGCCCAAGGAGCTGATTTAAATTAACTATTATAAACATTAATTAAGTTTATTAATGGGTTTTAAGGGCTGGAGTGGGCTTGGCTCATTCCAAAAGGCCCAAATGGTCCAAATGACACAAAACTAGTTTGTGTATGAACACACTTAGGGTTTTTCTTCTGTGGGTTTCGGCCTACACTTGTTTTAAGCCCAAAATTGATTCTTTTGATTATTTAATATGATTAATTAATTAAATAATCAATTTATAATTAATTAATAATCAATTTGATTGATTATTAAGGCAAGAACACATTCATGCAAAAAGGTTTCCTAAAATGAAAGTTTCCAAAATGGAAAAAGTTTCCTAATTTGATCACATCATTAAAATAACTCAAAATATAGTTTCAAAGGTTGAAACAAAGTTAGTAATCCATTTCTTTATGCATTAGAAAGGCATATAAGGGTGTATGATTGGCATGATGGATAGTTATGGACAAAGCCCAATGTGATTGAGCATTATGCATGTTTTGGCCCAATGAGGACTTTCATGTCCCGGCCACTTGTTTTTGGTTTGTATTTCATTTCAAATTGTAATATGTAATTAGATTACTTAGATTAGAATTAGAAATAGAGATCGAGACCATTTTCAAGGAGCAAGATGGGCCGGATGGAGATCCAACAAGCTTGAAGATAATGTAATTATTTTTCTTGTTTGAATCATGCATACTACCTAGGTGTGACCTTTTGATTTCTCTCTTGGCTCGGGGAAATCAATGTAGTGAAGTCCATAACTATACCATATTTGTATGCTTATATTTATGTGATAGATATAGGATGCATACCAATGTATGCCAACCATGTATGATGAGACTTAATTAACTAAAACCCTCAAACAAATACTAAGGTATATAAGCCTTCCATTAATTTGAGGAGAACCAGAGTTCTTTATAGTGTGGGTTGTTGACCACAGTCAAGCTCACATTATATCGAATATGTTCAAATCTAATTAAATGGGTCATCTTAGCTAGCCCATTAGTTTGTTGACCACAGTCAAGGCTAATGGTTCTAGAGGCAAGATTAGGGAATGCATATATGATATGCATGCATCAAGAGTTGATAACCTAATGATCCAATAGTTGTGTAGAGACACAATTGGTATATGGATGCCTACCTTTCAAGGGTATGGAATTTGGCTTGTTGACCACAGTCAAGGTCAAATTACATATCAAGGATTGGATATTGGCCCACTAAGAAAACCATCGGGTTTTCTCGGATTATATAGTGAGGGCTATTAATTCGCAATAAAATAGTGGGAGTAAATGGATTAATTAAAGACCTTATTAATGCATACATATATATGAACATACTCTCATATCTTTTCTTTTTCACATCTAGGTCATCATCATGAGCACATCAAACATTAATATACGATCAATCTTGGATAACAAGCTGGTTGGTAACAACTATTCTGACTGGATCAAGCAAGTGAGAATTGTTCTCAGGGCTGAAAAGATCCATTATGTCTTGGATAAAGATCCACCACCACTTCCATCAGATGATGCCATTGATGAGATCAAAGGCATTTATCGGAAATACATGGAGGATAGTGAAGCAGCAGCATGTTTGATGCTGGGTGCTATGTCCTCGGAGCTTCAGAAGCAACATGAAATGATGGATGCTAGAACCATCGTTTTGCATCTAGAGGAGCTTTATTCTTCTCAGGCTAGAACTGAGCAATATGAGATTGCTCGAGCTCTATTTAGTTGCAAAATGGTGGAAGGCACTTCAGCTGCTGCTCATGCATTGAAGATGTATGGGTATATTGAGCATTTGAGTAGACTTGGCTATGTTATGGATAATGATCTATACATAGATTTAATCTTGTACTCGTTGGCTCCAAGTTATGCACCTTTTGTGCTTAACTTCAACATGAACAAGATCCAAGTATCCATTCCTGAGTTAATCAACATGCTCAAGACAGCTGATAGATCATTTAAGAAAGATCCAAAAAGTGTCATGGTTGTCACTTCTGCTAAAGGCAAGAAGCAGAAGAAGAAGAAGATAACCAAGGCGCAGCCAAAGAATGGTGGGATCTCCAAGAAGAAGGTTGCCAAGAAAGAGAATCCCAAAGGAACTTGCTTCCATTGTGGAAAAGATGGTCATTGGAAGTGTAACTGCAAGGCCTATCTAGATTCTCTTAAGGAGAAGAAGCAAGCTGTTGCATCTACTTCAGGTATTCATATGATTGAAATTAATACTTATTCTATTGCTTCAAAACAATCTTGGGTATTAGATACCGGATGTGGATCTCATTTATGTAATGATCTACAGAGGCTTAGAAGCTTTAGAAGAGTTGGAAAGGCAGAGATATGTTTGCAGTCAGCTACTGGACAGAACATCTCTATAACAGTTGTGGGGACTTACTATTTGCCTCTTCCTAGTGGATTAGTACTGGAATTAAATAATTGTTATTATGTTCCAGCCTTATCCAAAAGTATTATTTCTTTCAGTCATTTGATGAACGATTATGATATTTCTTTGAAGGACAAATGTTGTTACATTTTTAAGAACAATATATTTTATGCAAAAGCTATCATTGAGAATGGTATATTTGTTCTTGATTTAATTAAAGAAGTACATAATGTGAATACCAAGAGAATGAAACATGATAATCTTAATACCTCATACTTATGGCATTGTCGTTTAGGCCATATAATGAAAAACGCATGACCAAGTTACACAAGTCAGGTGATTTGGGATCATTTGATTATGAATCATTTGATACATGTGAATCTTGTTTATTGGGAAAAATGACAAAAGCTCCCTTTATTGGTAAAGGAGAATGAGCTAAAATGGTTTTGGACTTAATACATTCAGATGTATGTGGTCCAATGACTACACATGCCAGAGGAGGTTACTCCTACTTCATTACTTTCATAGATGATTATTCCAGGTTTGGATACATCTATCTAATGAAATATAAGTCTGAAGCATTTGAAAAGTTCAAAGAATTCAGAAATGAAGTAGAGAAACAACTTGGCAAAATTATTAAAACACTTAGATCAGATCGAGCTGGAGAATACTTAAGTCAAGAGTTTCAGGATTATCTTAGAGATAATGGGATTTTATCTCAATGGACTCCTCCATATACACCACAACACAATGGTGTATCTGAAAGGAGAAATCGAACACTATTAGATATGGTTCGATCAATGATGAGCCGAGCGGACTTGCCTAAGTCCTTTTGGGGATATGCACTAGAAACTGCTGTTTATGTGTTAAATAGAGTTCCTAGTAAATCGATTGATGTTACTCCATATGAGATGTGGAATAACAAGAAACCCACGCTTTCTCATATGAAAGTATGGGGCTGTCTTGCTTATGTGAAGAGGACAATGTCAGACAAACTGGATGTTAAGTCTGATAAATGTTTATTTGTGGGATATCCAAAAGAAACGTTTGGATATTATTTCTATCATCCCTTAGAACAAAAGGTGTTTGTTTCAAGGCATGCTGTCTTCTTGGAAAAAGAGTTTCTCCTACGAGAAGACAGTGGGAGTAAAATTGAACTTGGTGAAGTTCAGGACCCACAAATAGAAGTAGATCAACCGATTGAACCCGAAACTGAATTTCATAATGATGAGATTACAGTTGAACCTGATTATACACAAAATCCTAGAAGATCTACTAGGATGCGTTCTATCCCTGTGAGATATGGATTTCACGTTGATTCGGATAGAGGCATAACTGTAGTAGAGGACAATGAACCTACAAGCTATCAAGAAGTTTTGAACAGTTCAGAACGTGATTTATGGATTAAGGCTATGCAGTCCGAAATGGACTCCATGTATGAGAATAAAGTATGGACTTTAACTCAACCACCTGAAGGGATAAAGCCCATAGGGTGCAAATGGGTCTTCAAAAAGAAGACTGACATGGAAGGTAATATAGTTACCTATAAAGCTCGCTTAGTAGCAAAAGGTTATCGTCAAAAAGAAGGTATTGACTATGACGAAACTTATTCTCCTGTAGCGATGCTTAAGTCTATAAGAATACTTTTAGCCATTGCAGCTCATTATGATTATGAGATTTGGCAAATGGATGTGAAGACAGCTTTCCTTAATGGAAATCTTTCTGAGGATGTGTATATGACACAACCAGAAGGATTCACATCTGGAAATGGCGAAAAGGTATACAAGCTTCAAAGATCCATTTATGGATTGAAGCAAGCCTCTAGGAGCTGGAACATACGATTCAATGAGACAATCAAAGAGTTTGGTTTCTCACAGAATGAAGATGAACCTTGTGTGTATAAAAGGGTCAGTGGGAGTGCAATTGTCTTCCTAGTTCTATATGTAGATGACATATTTATTGATCATTGGAAAATGACATTTCTCTTCTCCAATCTGTTAAAATATGGTTATCCAAGCAATTCTCCATGAAAGACCTTGGAGAAGCATCCTATATTCTGGGAATAAGGTATCTATAGAGATAGATCCAATAGGTTGCTAGGTCTTTCTCAGAGTACATATATAGATAAAGTATTGAAGAGGTTCAATATGGATCTCTCTAAGAAAGGGTTTATACCCATGATGCATGGGAAACACCTTTCTAGTCTATGTGTCCGCAAACACTAGAGATAGAGAGAGCATGAATAGAATACCATATGCATCTGCAATTGGTTCTATCATGTATGCTATGTTATGTACACGTCCAGAGTAGCATTTGCTTTGAGTGTCACAAGCAGATTCCAATCTAATTTTGGTGAGGAACACTGGGCAGCTGTCAAGAATATTCTTAAGTACTTGAGAAGGACTAAGGATATATTCTTGGTATATGGAGAGGGCAGTTTGGAAGTAAATGGGTATACAGATGCCAGCTTCCAATCTGACAAAGATGATTTTAAATCACAATCTGGTTATGTGTTCATAATGGGAGGAGGAGCAGTTAGTTGGAAAAGTTCCAAACAAGAAACAACTGCTGATTCCACGACAGAAGCTGAGTACATTGCTGCTTCAGAAGCAGCCAAGAAGCAGTCTGGATCAAAAAGTTCATAACCGAACTAGGAGTGGTGCCTAGCATTGTTGATCCGATTCCTTTATATTGTGACAACAATGGAGCCATTGCGCAAGCAAAGGAACCATGGTCTCATCAGCGATCCAAACATGTTCTCAGACGCTACCATCTCATAAGGGAAATAGTAGCTAGAAATGATGTGAAAATAGAAAGGGTTCCCACAGATGACAATGTGGCGGATCCCTCACTAAAGCACTTTCCCAGATAAAGCATGATCACCATATAAATAGCATGGGTCTGAGACATATGAGTGATTGGCTCTAGTGCAAGTGGGAGATTGTTAGAGAGTATGCCCTAGAGCCCATGTAATAGGGATGTTTTTCATATGTATGAAATTTATATTCTTAATAAAAGGCATCATTCATTTATTAATGCTGTGTTTGAATACATGAGTTTGTAAATTTTAAATTAATAAATGAAGTCCTAGATATTATAAACACAGTGCAAAGGCAATCATGAAGGTGTTCATGATGTGAGATGTCTATCGCATGCAAATGTGTTAATATCTAAATATCCCTAGTCATAGAATTAACAAGATAGGACATTGTTAATTCGGACAGACTAGCACATGTTATGCTTCTTGAATGGTTCAAGCAATGGTTCTAATAATGTGATTATGGATGATAATCAAAGCTAACATGTGGATGCTTGTTAGAGGAACAAGTTCATTGGAGACCTGCAAAGAGAATCCTCATATGGATATTAAATCTATGTCAGTGAGGAATCTCTTCATAGCGGTTGTGCAAGTATCCTTAGACTTGAGATCACCAAAGTTATCTTAAGTAGCAAGTGGTATACTTTGACTCCATAACTGATTACTTCCAACTGAAAGTGAACATAGTTAGGAGATTGGGTATATCATGACCTACTTGAAGATAGTTGAGTGATTGACAAAGGATTCACCATCCCAAATTTAACAAGGGAAGTTATCTCGCATGATTCTATAATTGCCTTGTTCAGAGAATCTCTGGCCAGAGTAATATGCCGAGATGGATGGAGATCCATGAAGGGCATTTTAGGAACAATGGTTAAATTAATAGAACATACATAATTAGATTGATATGAGTTGACAGAAATCCATACTCAGAATCTAATTGAGATAAGAGTGGTGAAAGGAGTAATTGCACGGTAACTGTTTCTATGGAAGGGTACAGTCAAACCACATGACTTTCCTGACATTTGGGTAGTCATGATGCCTAGCTAGAGGCCAATCATGACTTGTATAATGATGTATCAAAATATCAATAGAGATTGATAAATTGATTTAAAGGAGTTTAAATCATGTGATTTTTGAATAGAACTCACGATTACATATTATACTGCCAATATGGACAGGAACCCAATAGGTCACACACATATAGAGAAAAGGGTAAAATGGTAAAATGACAAGGATAATAATATTTGATATTATTATAAAGGTAGAGAGGAGAATATGATAATAATTAATTAAAGAGTTTAATTAATTATGATCAAATAAAATTGCCCGCGGAACTTTTGAGAAATGTTCTGTAAATTGGACCTAAATGAAATAATGTATTTCATGATTAATTATTATTGTCTTATAAGTGTTATAAGACTACTATAAGTGTTATAGGACTGATATGATAATTAATAGGACCATTGGAGAAATTATAAAGGGCCAAAGGAATGAAGAAGTTGGAGGAAGCCCTCCAGAAGAGGGCTACACGCCAACTCCATACAGAAGGGCTTAGAGGGCTTTTTCTTGGACCAAATTAATTTATATATGTTACATAAGTGTTATGGAACTCACATATTTAATTTGGTTGGATTTGGAATCCATTTGGGTATTTAAATCCAATTAAATGCACAAAGGGCCTAGTTTGTGGATTTTGTGCATGGTCTTTTATGAAAAGATTTAATTTGGATTTAATTAAGCCCAAATGATTATAATTAATTCCAGAGGCCCAATTAATAATTCTCCAGCAATTTTAAAGAGCCCAATCTCATTAAGGAGTTGGAATTTTAACCTAACTATAAAAGGCCAACTAATGAGAATTAGGGTTAAGTGATTAAAACAAAAGGAAAGTCTTTTTCTCTTAATTCTCTCTCCCTTTTGCGCCACTTCCATTGCTAGCCTCTTGGATTTCGGCCAGCCCTAGTTGAACACCAATTTGTTGGTTCAATTTACCCCTCTCTAGTGTGGATTACTCATTGGAGGTGTTCGATTTTGGACACTGTGGTTTGCGACAACCCGGTGCGAAGTAAAATCAACTGTTCAACAAAAATCAAAGGTGATTTTTCTTATTCTCATATAGTTATATTGTGTATTCATGCAAGATCAGATCTAATGGTTAAAAATTTTAAAATTCCGCTCATGTATGTGATGCATATAACCGTTAAAGTCCAACATGGTATCAGAGCCAGGTTTTGCCATGGATATACAATTCTATATTTTTTCTGCGGAATAAGTTTTGTTTTGTTTTGAGTTATTTATTTCATGAACTTTAAAATATTAGATTTGATTGTTCATGAATGAGAAATATTGATTTCTGGTTGTATGTGTGATCAAATAAATTTGGTGGAAACAAAAACGAAATTTTTGAAGCATTATGATTTGGGTTTGGCGTGAAACCCATTAGGGTTTGGTGTGAAACCCTAGGTAATGTAGGGGCTGTTCTAATTTAATTTCTTATGGATCCATTTAAAAATCATTTAGATGATATTTTATGTCTTTAATATGTGATATTAAGCCGTAGGATCGAACGGAATTAAAATCGAACAAGTTTTGCATGAAAACTAGTTTTGTCGAAAAGTTCGATAAATTGGTGTTCTTCGTGTGTTCTTGATGTGTTCATGGTTAGAACGACTTTTGATCTTCTAAATCTGATATATATGATATATTAAAGTGTTTTTAATTAATTGGATTAATTAAAATGGGCCTTAAATTATTTTGATTAATTTTAATTCATTAAAACCACTTAATGGGCTTAATTATGTTTACGGACTTGGTTTAAATTAGTGAATGACTTGGTGGGCCCAAGGAGCTGATTTAAATTAACTATTATAAACATTAATTAAGTTTATTAATGGGTTTTAAGGGCTGGAGTGGGCTTGGCTCATTCCAAAAGGCCCAAATGGTCCAAATGACACAAAACTAGTTTGTGTATGAACACACTTAGGGTTTTTCTTCTGTGGGTTTCGGCCTACACTTGTTTTAAGCCCAAAATTGATTCTTTTGATTATTTAATATGATTAATTAATTAAATAATCAATTTATAATTAATTAATAATCAATTTGATTGATTATTAAGGCAAGAACACATTCATGCAAAAAGGTTTCCTAAAATGAAAGTTTCCAAAATGGAAAAAGTTTCCTAATTTGATCACATCATTAAAATAACTCAAAATATAGTTTCAAAGGTTGAAACAAAGTTAGTAATCCATTTCTTTATGCATTAGAAAGGCATATAAGGGTGTATGATTGGCATGATGGATAGTTATGGACAAAGCCCAATGTGATTGAGCATTATGCATGTTTTGGCCCAATGAGGACTTTCATGTCCCGGCCACTTGTTTTTGGTTTGTATTTCATTTCAAATTGTAATATGTAATTAGATTACTTAGATTAGAATTAGAAATAGAGATCGAGACCATTTTCAAGGAGCAAGATGGGCCGGATGGAGATCCAACAAGCTTGAAGATAATGTAATTATTTTTCTTGTTTGAATCATGCATACTACCTAGGTGTGACCTTTTGATTTCTCTCTTGGCTCGGGGAAATCAATGTAGTGAAGTCCATAACTATACCATATTTGTATGCTTATATTTATGTGATAGATATAGGATGCATACCAATGTATGCCAACCATGTATGATGAGACTTAATTAACTAAAACCCTCAAACAAATACTAAGGTATATAAGCCTTCCATTAATTTGAGGAGAACCAGAGTTCTTTATAGTGTGGGTTGTTGACCACAGTCAAGCTCACATTATATCGAATATGTTCAAATCTAATTAAATGGGTCATCTTAGCTAGCCCATTAGTTTGTTGACCACAGTCAAGGCTAATGGTTCTAGAGGCAAGATTAGGGAATGCATATATGATATGCATGCATCAAGAGTTGATAACCTAATGATCCAATAGTTGTGTAGAGACACAATTGGTATATGGATGCCTACCTTTCAAGGGTATGGAATTTGGCTTGTTGACCACAGTCAAGGTCAAATTACATATCAAGGATTGGATATTGGCCCACTAAGAAAACCATCGGGTTTTCTCGGATTATATAGCGAGGGCTATTAATTCGCAATAAAATAGTGGGAGTAAATGGATTAATTAAAGACCTTATTAATGCATACATATATATGAACATACTCTCATATCTTTTCTTTTTCACATCTAGGTCATCATCATGAGCACATCAAACATTAATATACGATCAATCTTGGATAACAAGCTGGTTGGTAACAACTATTCTGACTGGATCAGGCAAGTGAGAATTGTTCTCAGGGCTGAAAAGATCCATTATGTCTTGGATAAAGATCCACCACCACTTCCATCAGATGATGCCATTGATGAGATCAAAGGCATTTATCGGAAATACATGGAGGATAGTGAAGCAGCAGCATGTCTGATGCTGGGTGCTATGTCCTCGGAGCTTCAGAAGCAACATGAAATGATGGATGCTAGAACCATCGTTTTGCATCTAGAGGAGCTTTATTCTTCTCAGGCTAGAACTGAGCAATATGAGATTGCTCGAGCTCTATTTAGTTGCAAAATGGTGGAAGGCACTTCAGCTGCTGCTCATGCATTGAAGATGTATGGGTATATTGAGCATTTGAGTAGACTTGGCTATGTTATGGATAATGATCTATACATAGATTTAATCTTGTACTCGTTGGCTCCAAGTTATGCACCTTTTGTGCTTAACTTCAACATGAACAAGATCCAAGTATCCATTCCTGAGTTAATCAACATGCTCAAGACAGCTGATAGATCATTTAAGAAAGATCCAAAAAGTGTCATGGTTGTCACTTCTGCTAAAGGCAAGAAGCAGAAGAAGAAGAAGATAACCAAGGCGCAGCCAAAGAATGGTGGGATCTCCAAGAAGAAGGTTGCCAAGAAAGAGAATCCCAAAGGAACTTGCTTCCATTGTGGAAAAGATGGTCATTGGAAGTGTAACTGCAAGGCCTATCTAGATTCTCTTAAGGAGAAGAAGCAAGCTGTTGCATCTACTTCAGGTATTCATATGATTGAAATTAATACTTATTCTATTGCTTCAAAACAATCTTGGGTATTAGATACCGGATGTGGATCTCATTTATGTAATGATCTACAGAGGCTTAGAAGCTTTAGAAGAGTTGGAAAGGCAGAGATATGTTTGCAGTCAGCTACTGGACAGAACATCTCTATAACAGTTGTGGGGACTTACTATTTGCCTCTTCCTAGTGGATTAGTACTGGAATTAAATAATTGTTATTATGTTCCAGCCTTATCCAAAAGTATTATTTCTTTCAGTCATTTGATGAACGATTATGATATTTCTTTGAAGGACAAATGTTGTTACATTTTTAAGAACAATATATTTTATGCAAAAGCTATCATTGAGAATGGTATATTTGTTCTTGATTTAATTAAAGAAGTACATAATGTGAATACCAAGAGAATGAAACATGATAATCTTAATACCTCATACTTATGGCATTGTCGTTTAGGCCATATAATGAAAAACGCATGACCAAGTTACACAAGTCAGGTGATTTGGGATCATTTGATTATGAATCATTTGATACATGTGAATCTTGTTTATTGGGAAAAATGACAAAAGCTCCCTTTATTGGTAAAGGAGAATGAGCTAAAATGGTTTTGGACTTAATACATTCAGATGTATGTGGTCCAATGACTACACATGCCAGAGGAGGTTACTCCTACTTCATTACTTTCATAGATGATTATTCCAGGTTTGGATACATCTATCTAATGAAATATAAGTCTGAAGCATTTGAAAAGTTCAAAGAATTCAGAAATGAAGTAGAGAAACAACTTGGCAAAATTATTAAAACACTTAGATCAGATCGAGGTGGAGAATACTTAAGTCAAGAGTTTCAGGATTATCTTAGAGATAATGGGATTTTATCTCAATGGACTCCTCCATATACACCACAACACAATGGTGTATCTGAAAGGAGAAATCGAACACTATTAGATATGGTTCGATCAATGATGAGCCGAGCGGACTTGCCTAAGTCCTTTTGGGGATATGCACTAGAAACTGCTGTTTATGTGTTAAATAGAGTTCCTAGTAAATCGATTGATGTTACTCCATATGAGATGTGGAATAACAAGAAACCCACGCTTTCTCATATGAAAGTATGGGGCTGTCTTGCTTATGTGAAGAGGACAATGTCAGACAAACTGGATGTTAAGTCTGATAAATGTTTATTTGTGGGATATCCAAAAGAAACGTTTGGATATTATTTCTATCATCCCTTAGAACAAAAGGTGTTTGTTTCAAGGCATGCTGTCTTCTTGGAAAAAGAGTTTCTCCTACGAGAAGACAGTGGGAGTAAAATTGAACTTGGTGAAGTTCAGGACCCACAAATAGAAGTAGATCAACCGATTGAACCCGAAACTGAATTTCATAATGATGAGATTACAGTTGAACCTGATTATACACAAAATCCTAGAAGATCTACTAGGATGCGTTCTATCCCTGTGAGATATGGATTTCACGTTGATTCGGATAGAGGCATAACTGTAGTAGAGGACAATGAACCTACAAGCTATCAAGAAGTTTTGAACAGTTCAGAACGTGATTTATGGATTAAGGCTATGCAGTCCGAAATGGACTCCATGTATGAGAATAAAGTATGGACTTTAACTCAACCACCTGAAGGGATAAAGCCCATAGGGTGCAAATGGGTCTTCAAAAAGAAGACTGACATGGAAGGTAATATAGTTACCTATAAAGCTCGCTTAGTAGCAAAAGGTTATCGTCAAAAAGAAGGTATTGACTATGACGAAACTTATTCTCCTGTAGCGATGCTTAAG
This sequence comes from Excoecaria agallocha, assembly GCA_037975025.1. Lineage (NCBI taxonomy): Eukaryota > Viridiplantae > Streptophyta > Magnoliopsida > Malpighiales > Euphorbiaceae > Excoecaria > Excoecaria agallocha. Next base: position 94,854,773 of record CM075807.1, on the reverse strand, counting down.
TCTATAAGAATACTTTTAGCCATTGCAGCTCATTATGATTATGAGATTTGGCAAATGGATGTGAAGACAGCTTTCCTTAATGGAAATCTTTCTGAGGATGTGTATATGACACAACCAGAAGGATTCACATCTGGAAATGGCGAAAAGGTATACAAGCTTCAAAGATCCATTTATGGATTGAAGCAAGCCTCTAGGAGCTGGAACATACGATTCAATGAGACAATCAAAGAGTTTGGTTTCTCACAGAATGAAGATGAACCTTGTGTGTATAAAAGGGTCAGTGGGAGTGCAATTGTCTTCCTAGTTCTATATGTAGATGACATATTGATCATGGAAAATGACATTTCTCTTCTCCAATCTGTTAAAATATGGTTATCCAAGCAATTCTCCATGAAAGACCTTGGAGAAGCATCCTATATTCTGGGAATAAGGATCTATAGAGATAGATCCAATAGGTTGCTAGGTCTTTCTCAGAGTACATATATAGATAAAGTATTGAAGAGGTTCAATATGGATCTCTCTAAGAAAGGGTTTATACCCATGATGCATGGGAAACACCTTTCTAAGTCTATGTGTCCGCAAACACTAGAGGATAGAGAGAGCATGAATAGAATACCATATGCATCTGCAATTGGTTCTATCATGTATGCTATGTTATGTACACGTCCAGATGTAGCATTTGCTTTGAGTGTCACAAGCAGATTCCAATCTAATTTTGGTGAGGAACACTGGGCAGCTGTCAAGAATATTCTTAAGTACTTGAGAAGGACTAAGGATATATTCTTGGTATATGGAGAGGGCAGTTTGGAAGTAAATGGGTATACAGATGCCAGCTTCCAATCTGACAAAGATGATTGTAAATCACAATCTGGTTATGTGTTCATAATGGGAGGAGGAGCAGTTAGTTGGAAAAGTTCCAAACAAGAAACAACTGCTGATTCCACGACAGAAGCTGAGTACATTGCTGCTTCAGAAGCAGCCAAAGAAGCAGTCTGGATCAAAAAGTTCATAACCGAACTAGGAGTGGTGCCTAGCATTGTTGATCCGATTCCTTTATATTGTGACAACAATGGAGCCATTGCGCAAGCAAAGGAACCATGGTCTCATCAGCGATCCAAACATGTTCCCAGACGCTACCATCTCATAAGGGAAATAGTAGCTAGAAATGATGTGAAAATAGAAAGGGTTCCCACAGATGACAATGTGGCGGATCCCCTCACTAAAGCACTTTCCCAGATAAAGCATGATCACCATATAAATAGCATGGGTCTGAGACATATGAGTGATTGGCTCTAGTGCAAGTGGGAGATTGTTAGAGAGTATGCCCTAGAGCCCATGTAATAGGGATGTTTTTCATATGTATGAAATTTATATTCTTAATAAAAGGCATCATTCATTTATTAATGCTGTGTTTGAATACATGAGTTTGTAAATTTTAAATTAATAAATGAAGTCCTAGATATTATAAACACAGTGCAAAGGCAATCATGAAGGTGTTCATGATGTGAGATGTCTATCGCATGCAAATGTGTTAATATCTAAATATCCCTAGTCATAGAATTAACAAGATAGGACATTGTTAATTCGGACAGACTAGCACATGTTATGCTTCTTGAATGGTTCAAGCAATGGTTCTAATAATTGTGATTATGGATGATAATCAAAGCTAACATGTGGATGCTTGTTAGAGGAACAAGTTCATTGGAGACCTGCAAAGAGAATCCTCATATGGATATTAAATCTATGTCAGTGAGGAATCTCTTCATAGCGGTTGTGCAAGTATCCTTAGACTTGAGATCACCAAAGTTATCTTAAGTAGCAAGTGGTATACTTTGACTCCATAACTGATTACTTCCAACTGAAAGTGAACATAGTTAGGAGATTGGGTATATCATGACCTACTTGAAGATAGTTGAGTGATTGACAAAGGATTCACCATCCCAAATTTAACAAGGGAAGTTATCTCGCATGATTCTATAATTGCCTTGTTCAGAGAATCTCTGGCCAGAGTAATATGCCGAGATGGATGGAGATCCATGAAGGGCATTTTAGGAACAATGGTTAAATTAATAGAACATACATAATTAGATTGATATGAGTTGACAGAAATCCATACTCAGAATCTAATTGAGATAAGAGTGGTGAAAGGAGTAATTGCACGGTAACTGTTTCTATGGAAGGGTACAGTCAAACCACATGACTTTCCTGACATTTGGGTAGTCATGATGCCTAGCTAGAGGCCAATCATGACTTGTATAATGATGTATCAAAATATCAATAGAGATTGATAAATTGATTTAAAGGAGTTTAAATCATGTGATTTTTGAATAGAACTCACGATTACATATTATACTGCCAATATGGACAGGAACCCAATAGGTCACACACATATAGAGAAAAGGGTAAAATGGTAAAATGACAAGGATAATAATATTTGATATTATTATAAAGGTAGAGAGGAGAATATGATAATAATTAATTAAAGAGTTTAATTAATTATGATCAAATAAAATTGCCCGCGGAACTTTTGAGAAATGTTCTGTAAATTGGACCTAAATGAAATAATGTATTTCATGATTAATTATTATTGTCTTATAAGTGTTATAAGACTACTATAAGTGTTATAGGACTGATATGATAATTAATAGGACCATTGGAGAAATTATAAAGGGCCAAAGGAATGAAGAAGTTGGAGGAAGCCCTCCAGAAGAAGGCTACACGCCAACTCCATACAGAAGGGCTTAGAGGGCTTTTTCTTGGACCAAATTAATTTATATATGTTACATAAGTGTTATGGAACTCACATATTTAATTTGGTTGGATTTGGAATCCATTTGGGTATTTAAATCCAATTAAATGCACAAAGGGCCTAGTTTGTGGATTTTGTGCATGGTCTTTTATGAAAAGATTTAATTTGGATTTAATTAAGCCCAAATGATTATAATTAATTCCAGAGGCCCAATTAATAATTCTTCAGCAATTTTAAAGAGCCCAATCTCATTAAGGAGTTGGAATTTTAACCTAACTATAAAAGGCCAACTAATGAGAATTAGGGTTAAGTGATTAAAACAAAAGGAAAGTCTTTTTCTCTTAATTCTCTCTCCCTTTTGCACCACTTCCATTGCTAGCCTCTTGGATTTCGAACAGCCCTAGTTGAACACCAATTTGTTGGTTCAATTTACCCCTCTCTAGTGTGGATTACTCATTGGAGGTGTTCGATTTTGGACCCTGTGGTTTGCGACAACCCGGTGCGAAGTAAAATCAACTGTTCAACAAAAATCAAAGGTGATTTTTCTTATTCTCATATAGTTATATTGTGTATTCATGGCAAGATCAGATCTAATGGTTAAAAAATTTTAAAATTCCGTTCATGTATGTGATGCATATAACCGTTAAAGTCCAACATTACCATGGGATTTGATATCTGTTTGAGAGGCTAAAGTCTTGAAACATCTGCTAATATATGTTAAAGAGAGGCTTTGTTTAGCTTTGTCCAAGGCTAAACTATTACTATTTAGATTTCAATTCTAGTATTTTCTTTAAATTTTTTTACCTACTGTTTTCTCTTACCTCAATGAGTTCATTAACAATTTTTTTATTTTACTTTTGTAGGTGGAAGTTAGGTAGCTTACTTATATTAAGGTGGCGGTGAAAATTATTCTTATTTCATGAGGTTATTAAAAAATAAAAAATAATAAAATCAAATAAATAAAAAAAATTAAATTACCTCAATGAGTTCATTCACTTTTTTTTATTTTACAAATGGAGGTTAGGTAGCTCACTTGCATTATGGTGATGGTGAAAAAAAATATTCTTAAGGTATTAAAAAAGTACTGGAAATTATAGGTCTGTTATTGGAAATGGAAAGTGAGAAATGGTGGATTTGTTATCGAAAATGGCTATATAATGAATAAAAGGGCTTATGTTTCTTACCTTTATTTTTGTAATTTGGGCTAGATTGTTTTTTTAATCAATTTGGGTTTTGTCTTACAACTAAACCCATTAATTTCTTTTACCCTACTTTGACTTAGCTATAACTAATAATTAAATTGTTATTTTTTTTAACTTTCTTCTCTAACTTGCAGGTCTCACTCTTTCAACCTCACAAGCCACTTACCACTGTCGCACTTTACCGCCTCACACACATATTTCCTTATTTTATTTATTTAATTTTTTTTTCCATCTTGCATATTTCACTCAATTAATTTCTTTTCTTTTCTTTTCTTTTCTTTTGTTTTCCAACTTGAAGGTCTCCCTCACTCAATTAATTTGTTGGTTTATTTATTTAATTTTTTCTTTTCTTCACCAATTGTAGCTCTCATGCAATTAATGCTTTTTGAAGTTTTTCACCCTTCAGTCACTATGCCATCGCAACTCGTTGTAGTGCCTGATCTCATCGTAGGTGTAATGGTAGATCTGCCAACATGATGGTAGATCTGCCACTAGTAGGTGTAATGGTAGATCTGCCAACATGATAGCTATGTCATCGCACCAGATGAGGCAGATTAGTAGCCGCCGATCCTTACGATGCTCTCAATCATGATATGCCACCATTCCACATCACTTTAATCTCCACCGATAATGCTAGATTCACACCACCTTACCCTTCTCTTTAGTGACTAGTTAGCACACTCCTCCACCAGGGCAGTTTCTTTCACTTTTTACTTTAATTTATTTATTTATGCATTAAGGATAATGTATGAGGGAGGGGTTTAAAATAAAAGTGCTGAGATAAAATTTTTATGGTGCTATGTTAAAGTTTTTGAGATGTTTTTGTTAATTTTATAATGGCATTGAAAAGAATTTTGAGATTTGTTTTATTGATTTTTGTTTACCAAATTCACTTTTATATATTTTTTAAGATGACTTTTAGCTGTTGAATCCATTTTTTGATGGACATGTGTTGTTAAGCTAAATTTGTCAATTATTAAATTTTGGTAAAGTATTTGAGAATTTTATAAGAGTTGATAACATGATACCTGCACCCATATCTTTCCTTGTATAAAATTTACCTTTTTGATCTATTATCCTTAGCATTCTGTTGAATCTCACTTTCTTTCCAAAAGAAACATTTTTGTCTAAAAACAATTTATTGAAGAATTAATTTTTGACCTATTGAAGTGTTAGGCAAAAAATGAGATGTCTTCTGGATGGTTTGTTCCTTTTAATAATTTCATAGTGGCCTTAGCATTCTCTCGAGTTAGACACTTCAATGCTTAATTTAATGGTGGAAATAAACTTTTACAAGATTTTAATTCAGAATCTTTACATCTTAGGTATTTGTTAGAATCAGTTTAGACATCAAGTATTTTTTCTTTTGCGTGTGTGTATGGATTAGGAAATTAGTTACTAGGATTTTTTAAAAAAAAGAGATTAGGCAATATATTTTACTCTATTGTCTGCTTGACATGGGACATGAGTAGAGCTAGTAGCCACTTGGATTTGTGTGGTTTGAGTAACCGGGTGTATGTAAGTTAGAACTGGGTTCCCTCGTATAAATGATGGGGATTTATTTGAACCTTTAGTCTCACTAGACTACATATAGGGTGAGCAAGGTATCATTCCAAAGGGAACAGAGTAATTTTTTATTGAAATAACAAAATGTAGATGGATAGGTAATGAATAATATATGAATCATGCATTTAATTTAGTGACTAAACTACTTAAAATATATTAAGTTAATCTTGGATAATAGATGACTTTAATGATGTTATGAACATATATTTTAACTAAGAGAAACAATTTTATTTAAGAACCATTGAAGACAATTGTATGAATGAAGTGACTGGAGAATTTAACAAAGTTTCTTTAAAACAACTCTCATTGTCATTAAAGGCGTTTTTATTTAGAGTCTATAAGCATTCTTATGACATTATAGAGATAAATAAAAATTATGAAGTTCTATGCCAATTCTTTAACCCCTTAAAGTGAATTCCTTATCTCTAAGTGAATTCAATGCTTCAAGTAAATTTATTTGTTTTTCCATCAAAGAATTTCAATTCTCATTGTGAATAAATTGACTAACATACTAATTATGGTGATCAAGCATAATAAGCAAATCAATGCATCCAAATAAATTTAAATCATACTTCATACATAAAGATAATAAACATTCATGAAGATAATAAACGTATTTAAAAAAATTGTACTACATAGTTATAATGTACAAAAGAACTTAGCCAAAAACACATTTGTAATAAAAATGAATAAGAGAAAAGAAACATCATCACTCCCCAGGGTTTACTTTCTAATTAGACCTTCTGATATATCTCTTATTTTTTTGGCTTTGCTCTTTTGTCATCATCTACAAACTAAGTAAAAAGTGTTGTCCAAAAATAACTAAAATGTTCTAAGAAAAACTAATAAAATTTCTTCGATCCATTTTCAGAGCTTTACTTCCATATTTTTAGAGATTAACTTTACAAACATATCCCTTCAGAATGGTTGTCAACATGAAAAGCTACCTGAAAAGTCTTAATGGTTGGTTGAGAAATCGGGTGCTGAAAAGTGGTATCGATTGAAAAGAGGTGCCTTGATCGACTCGTGAATGCCTTCATAAGTCGCGAACTCCATCAGGTTTCCTCACTCGTGAATGTCCTCCGACTCGTGAAGATTGACTTTTCTGCCTATCGAGTCATGAATGCCTTCGTGACTCATGAATGTGTTGCCTCTATGTCACTCATGAGCATCTTTAGGTCTCGTTCATCCTTGTCCGAGTCGTGAATCTCTTCACAACTCGTGAATGTGTCTTTGCTTCCTTCACAATTCCTTAAAATACTTCATATTTGCACTAACTTTGACCTATAACACAAATAAATACATAAACTAAACAAAAATACATAAAATACATATAATATTACATACTTAGCTACTTAAATAAAAGAAAATACACACTAAATAGTAGATATTTTACATGGTATCAAATTCCCCCATACTTAAACCTTGCTTGTCCTTAAGCAAGAAAAGAATGAGAAAATTTAATTCCAAGTTAGACTAAGTAAGTTATACTATAAAGCATTATTCAATATGCAGTTTAAACAAGATTGAAATGAAATAAAAAACCTTAAACACTCAAAATATCAGTAAATCAAATCTTAAAACATGTATTCTAAGTTACTAAGGCACCTAAGTTTACTAAATCCAACATCAAGAATATAAAGTCTTAAAACTAACAATGCTCAAGAGAGAATATTGATCATAAAACCTAAGATTCTAGGATTATAGTTGCCTTTTAGGACGGTTTGCAAGCACTCATACCCTTAAACCAATCTCATGGCATTTTTAGACTGCATTTGTTTTTCCTTTATTTCTTTTTTTTTTCACATGGGTATACTTTTAGACTTTATCCTATAGAATTAAAATAGAAAGAAAATGTAGTATTAGGTGCATTTTACGCTCCATCCCATACTTTATTAAACTTTTTGGATATGCATCTTGCTTTTATTTTATTTCATATCATCATTTGTTTTCTTTTTGCTAGTCCTCATCCATTTTTGAAAGGTTAAAGGTAAGTATTATGGCTATAGTTTCCATGAGGCAACAAAAATCCTAAAAATCTTAAGCTAAATGATCAAATCCTAACCTTAAAGCAAAGTTAGTAAAGAGACTAAATAACCTAAAATGTTGAAAGAAGTAAAAAGGGATAACTTGAAAACACAAAATACATGCCAAAAGCCTTGAAAAGCTAATAAAATGAGCATAAAAGGCAAATGACTTAACATAACAACCTATATTATATGCAAAGTGAACAATTCTTATAATAAAACCTACTAAAAAATTTAGTCTAAATGAAGAAAAAGACACAAACAATCACACATATAACTATAATAGAAAACAAAACATGCAACACACAACATACAGTCCCCCATACTTAGAACAAACATCGTCCTCAATGTGAAGAAACAAAATAAAAATAAAAAGAAAAAGAAACAAATGAAATAATAAAAGAAAAACAGAGGAAAGAAAACTCCCCTAAAGGTCATGGTGAAGGCGGAGGAGAGGACACCACATAGCCCGCCTGGGCAATGAAGGTATCCACTTTGTGCTCAAGGCGGCGTTGACGGCAAACCAAATGTGAAGTAACTTTCTCCAAAGATTGTAGTTAACACTGAATGGCGAAATGATTTTGCATCAATTGGGTGAACATGGAATGAGCGGTAGGTGAAGAAGATCCAATAATAGGTGAAACAGTTGCCTCATCAATAGGGACATCAGCCATGATATCATCACTATGCCCCTGCTCCTCTTGCATTGGCTCATCTGAAGTACTCTTCACAGCAGCTTATTGTGGAGTAGAAGTTCCTGCAGGATCCTTCCAACAAGATCGTGAAAGCGGTGGAATGAATTGAAAAGAATTATTAACAACTTCACCCCGAACAAAAAGATGTTTGGAAAAATATACACATGGAAGGACACGATCATAAGTATGCAAATCAATGTCAAGACTTCTAACAATAGTAGATATGACATGTCTATGTGTGAGAGGAGACTTCGGACGACCAACACATTGTAATAATTGATTAAAAATCCAATAATACCAACAAACCAATTTACGATTATGCACACACCACATCAAAAACAACTCGTGATGAGAGACTCTATTAAATTTAGGCTTGTTAAAAACAACAGAAGCTAAGATCTTATGCAAAATCCAATATTTCAAATCTGTGATGAACATTGACTTAGCCTCTTTAGCCCTAAATGGTGTGGTCAATCCCGTCAGAAAATTCCAAAAGGCATTAGGGTTATAAACCTTAGGAGGATCACATAATCCAGTTGGTTTGAAGCCAAACATGCGATGCATCATAAAATAAGTAAGTGTATGATCAATACCATTCAAATGAAAGTCCAACAGCCTAGAATTTTTTGCATTCTCTTTCAAAATGGTATAAAATTCTAAGACCAAATCAGTATAAAAATGTTCATGCATATTAACAAAATGCAAAAACCTACATTGAGATAACATGTCATTTACAGCATCAAGCATACCCACTTGTTTAAGGAGAGAGTCTGGAAAATACTTACATTGGGAGATTGCCCTATCCTTGAGAGCAAGGAAGCGATTACCTTCATTCACAGAGGAAATGGAGCACCAAATTGGGTTGAGAGACTTTTAGGCTATGCTTCATCTACCCCTTGTTGTCCTCTTGAAGATGATACATTCTTTGTTCTCACCATGATGGAAAAGAAAAAGACACAAAAATAATACAACCCCGTAGAAGTAAAAGAAGAAGAAGATGAAGAAGAAACACAAGCAAATGAATATCAAAGAAGAAGAGTAAGAAAGAGTAGAGAAATGAAAGACAAAACCAAAGAAAAACAAGTTCACGAGTGAAAAGGAAAATAATTGTGAGCAAGAAAGAAAATAGTAACTGCAATATTTATAAAGAAAGTGAGGGAGAATAGTGAAACGACAGTGAAAAGGCGAGTTGTTTTAGAAACACTAATTTCAATTGTAACTGTTCCCCCCTTAATTTAAACTAATTGATTGCAGTTAATAAAAGTAAAACATAATGGATTAATAATTAAAATGAATAAGAATTAAAAGAAAGAGAGAAAAACAAATTAAGGAAGAAAACAAGCTAAAAATCACGACTCGATAAAAATTGGAAATAATAGATCACGAGTTGGACAAAATTTCATGACTCGTGAAGAATTTATTATTTGGCACATGTGAAAATGTTCACGAGTCGGACAGAAGTTCATGACTCATGAAAAATTGGATAATGGCACATCTTCATGAGTCGAACAACCCTTCATGACTCATCAAGCTTTTCTTTCTGTGTTACTCGTGAATCCCCTCATGAGTCAAACCTGTAATGCACGAGACGAACAAAGCCTTATGGCTCGGTAAGCTTCTGCTTCTGGAGCACTCGTGAATATCTTCACAAGTCAAACTTTACTCGTGAATGCTTCCTTATGCTGTAAATTTTTCTACAAAAATTACCAATCTCGATCCAAATTTCAAGAAGACCAAAGAAATATAAGAGAAAAAAATGAAAACTATAAAATACTTATAACATAATAAAACATAAACCATAAAACAAATAAAACCTAAACTGATATAACTAATCCTAAACAAAAATATCATTGTGCAGGAAATGAATTTAATAAAGAAACTGTTTGGGTAGGAACTAATGCATCACCAATGAAATAAGGCTTCAATCTATGTCCATTAACTTTAAAGACCTCCCCTTTATCATTAGCAATATCAACAACCCCATAAGAAAAAAACTTTAACTATCTTGAAATGACCCAACCATCTTGATTTTAATTTACTAGGAAATAGCTTCAATCTTGAATTGTATAACAAAACTAAGTCACCAACCTTAAATTCTTTCTTTAATACATGCTTATCATGCCATGATTTAGTTCTCTCTTTATATAACTTAGCATTTTCATAAGCATTCATATGAAGCTCCTCAAGTTCTTGCAATTGAAGCAATCTCCTCATACCAACTTGTTGCATATCAAAGTTCAATACTCTAGTTGCCCAATAGGCTTTATATTTTATTTCAACAGGCAAATGGTAAGATTTATCATAAACCAATTGATAAGGAGTAAGGCCTATGGGAGTTTTAAAAGCTATTCTATATGCCCAAAAAGCATCATCTAGCTTAAGGACCCAATCCTTTCTTAATCTAGAGACCGTTTTCTCCAATATCCACTTAAGCTCTCTATTGCTAATTTCAACTTGCCCACTAGTTTGAGGGTGATAAGGTGTAGCAATTTTATGGGTTACATTATACTTATTCAATAATTACTTTATAACCTTGTTACAAAAATGAGATCCACCATTACTAATAATTGCCCTCGGTGTTCCAAATCTCGGAAATATAACTTTCTTAAGCATCTTCTTAACCACCTTAACATCATTAGTAATGGTTGGAATTGCTTCCACCCATTTTGATACATAATCAACCATAACCAAAATATATCTATTACCTAAAGAACTAGAAAATGGTCCCATAAAATCGATACCCTAAACATAAAATAATTCAACTTCTAAAATACCATTTAAGGGCATCTCATTCCTCTTAGATAAATTCCCCATTCTTTGACATCCTTAAACAATGTGGGTCACCAAAACCCAGCTTGCAACACCTTGGAGGCTGTCTTAGAAACTCCAAAGTGACCTCCTATAGCATATAAATGACAATGAGCCACCACATCACTAACCTTCTCATTAGGAATATACCTCCTAATTAGCCTATTAGCATATCTCCTATATAACAAGGGCTCTTTCCAATAGTAAAACTTAACATCATGAAGAAATTTCTTCCTTTGCCTATAATCTAAACCATAGGGAAGCACACCACTTACTAAATAGTTTTCTATATCAGCAAACCATGGAACATCCTTTGAAACTACATTAAAAAGATGTTCCCCATGAAAAGCTTCATCAATAGGCACCCCATTATCACTATCCTTTAAGACACCTTGGGTTAACCTAGATAAATGGTTAGCAACTAAGTTCTCTTTCCCCTTCTTATCCCTTATTTCCCAATCAAACTCTTGTAACATTAAAATCCATCTAACAACCTAGGCTTAGCATCGTTTTTAGTCAAGAGGTACTTGAGGGCAGCATGATCAGATTAAATAATAAATTTTGCGCTACAAGATAGGCCCTAAATTTATCAAATGCATATACAATGGCCACGAGTTCTTTTTCAGTTGTAGAGTAATTAATTTAGTCATCATCTAGTAACTTACTAGCATAATATATAACAGAAGGCTTCCCATCAACTCTTTGTCCTAAAACATCCCCAACCATATATTTACTAGCATCACACATTAATTCAAATGGTTGCTTCCAATTTGGTGGTTGCAACACCGGTGAAGTGACAAGAGCATGTTTAAGAGTTTCAAAAGAATTAAAACATGCCTCATCAAAATGAAAATCAACATCCTTGCCTAGTAATGTGCATAAAGGTTTAGTTATCTTAGAAAAATATTTTATGAACCTTCTATAAAATCCAGCATGACCTAGAAAGCTTTGAACATCTCTAACATTTTTAGGAGGAGGCAAATTAGCAATAATTTCAATTTTAGCTCTATCAACCTCAATCCCCCTATTAGAGACTAAATGTCCTAAGACAATACCCTCTTGTGCCATAAAATGACACTTCTCCCAATTTAAGACAAACCATACTCCATACATCTATTAAGCACCTTAGAAAGATTAGATAAACAATTTTCATATGTAGTTTCATACACACTAAAATCATCCATAAAAACTTCTACACATTGATCAATGAGATTACTAAAAATAGAGAACATGCATCTTTGAAAAGTGGCCGGTGCATTACACAAACCAAAAGGCATCCACTTAAATGCAAAAGTTCCATATAGGCATGTAAAAGTTGTCTTAGATTGATCATGTGGATGTATAGGTATTTGATAGAAACCACTTAGACCATCTACGTAATAAAAATAAGAAAAATTAGGTAATCTTTCAATAACTTGGTTAATAAAAGGCAAAGGGAAATGGTCCTTTCTTATAGCCTTATTCAATTTTCTATAAGCCACACACATATGCCAACCTATGATAGTCCTAGTAGGAATTAAATCATTCTTATCATTATGAATAACAGTTAAACCATCCTTTTTAGGGACAACTTGAATAGGACTCACCCATTTACTATCACTTATGGAATATATTATGCCATTATCAAACAATTTAATTATTTCTTTCCTCACTACCTCCTTTAGAGTTGGATTAAGCCTTCTTTGACCTTCAATTGAAGGTTTAGAATCCTTCTCTAACAAGATCTTATACATGCAAACTTTAGGTGCAATTCCTTTTAAATTACTTAAAGAATATCCCATGGCATTTCTATCAGCAAGTAAAATATTACGTAAAGCACTCACATTTTGCTTATCAATTGAAGAATTAACAGTAAAAGGTAATTGAAAATTTGAATCAAATAATCATACCTTAAGCTTGAAGGTAACAACTTGAGTTCAAGTTTAATTTCCTCCTTGGACATCTTTGATGGCATATCCTCATCTTTTCTCAAAGACTCAAACTTTGAGAATCCATGATGAAAAGGATAAGAGGCAACTTACAAAACCTCATTACAACTTTCATTTAAAATATAAAGTGCAATAGGGTTTTGACTAACACAATTATTAACAACATTATCAATACATTCATCAAGAACATCATAAGCATCATTTTTATTCATCACTTCTATTGGTGAAGAATTAACCATCCCAAACACATTAAACTCAATCATTTCACCATTAACTTCAAGAGATATTTTTCCATTTTTCATATCAAAAATAGCCCCAGTAGTAATTAAGAAAGGCCTACTAAACAAAATAGGAATTTCAGGATCTTCATCCATTTCTAACACAACAAAATCAGCAAGAATTACAAATTTACCTACTTTGGTAGGTACATTTTCAAGTATGCCTATAGGGTGTGAAATAGACTTATTTGCCATAGATAAACACATGTTAGTAGGCTTTAATTCACCTAAATCAAGCTTTTTATAAATAGAATAAGGCATAAGACTAATACTTGCACCCATGTCACATAAAGCCTTATCAAAATAAGTTCCACCTATAACACAAGGAACCGTAAAACAACCCGAATCCTTTAGCTTAGGTGGATACTTAGAATACATGACCTTAGACTCTTCTACAAAAGAAACATAACCATGTTCTTCAAGTTTAGCCTTGTGACTTACAATTTCTTTTAAAAATTTTGCCCATGAAGGCATATCCTTAATTGCATCCACAAAGGGTATAGTTATAGTAAGTTCCTTGAAGTAATTCAAAAACTTGCCAAATTTCTTGTCAAGATTCCTTCTAATAAGTCTTTGTGGAAATGGTAAAACATTTAAATTAATTTTAGGGTCATCTTCCCTAGATGAGGTCATCTTTTCCTTAGATTCCTTAAACTTCTTCATCACATCATCATTTTTACTAGCATCTAAGACATGCTCATCATCAATAATAGGATCATCGTTACCTCTAATGTTACTCTCAATCTTTTTCCCACTCCTTAACATAATAGCTTGAACTGATTCATGAGGTAAAAATTCTAGTTGACTTGGGAGTTTGCCTAATGGTTTAACACTAAAAGTGGCTTGTTGAGCCAATTGGGTTTCAAGAATCTTATTATGGGTAACAAATTGGTCAATTTTTGTATTTATTTGCTTAAATTGTTCCTCATTTTGCTTATTAGTGGTCATTTGATGGTTAACAAATTGCTCCATTAAATTCTCAAGATGGGATTTAGGTTGTTGGGGGTTAAAAGGTGGTTTATTTGAAAAAGCTAAAGGGTTAGGTAATTTGGTCATAGGATTATTGTTTGGAGGGTTTAATTAGGCATTTGGGTTAGACCAAGAAAATCGAGATGGTTCCTCCATTGAGGATTATAATAATTAGCATTTTGACCCATCCTTAATTATAACTTCCTTAAAAAAAACTTACATCCTTACTAGACCCCTCACTACAATTAGCATACATATGAGGTCCACCACATTTTTTACATACTTGACTCACATTTTCAATATTAGAGTGAGAATTACTTACCAACTTAGTCAAGGCTTCAACTTTAGCCATCAAGAGATTAATGGAATCTAATCCCAAAAATCCCTTAGCCTTAGCCATGGTGGGTTCTTCTCCCATGTAGCCTTGTGAGGCTAGTTCCTCCAATAAAATTTCAGCTTCCTTGGTAGTTTTCTCCAACCATTTTCCACCTGAAGCAGCATTTACAATATTTCTACTTTCCTCCATTAGTCCATTGTAAAAAATTTGAGGAATCATCCAATCCGACAAGCCATGGTGAGGACATTGCCGTTGGAATTCCTTAAATCTTTCCCAAGATGTATAAATAGTTTCATTAGGTAATTGTTTAAAAGTAGATATTTGATTTCTAAATTTTGCTGTTTTATGTGGTGGAAAATACTTATGAAGAAAAGCTTGTTTAAATTGATCCCAAGTAGTGATTGTCTCACTAAGTATACTAGCAAGCCAAATTTGTGCTTTTTCTTTTAAAGGAAATGGAAATAGCCTAAGTCTAATAGCATCATTACTCACTCCATTAATTTTAAATGTAGCACACATATTAAGAAAAGTAACGATATGAGCATAAGGGTCTTCTCCTTGCAAACCTCCAAACTGGTTATTTTGCACCATTTGTATGACTGCCGGTTTGATCTCAAAGTTGTTGTTAGTGATGGCCGGTGCCACTATTCATCTAAAACTTTTCAAGATATTGGGCATAGTAAAATCACCAAGTGTTCTCCTTTCTTCTCCTGCCATAATTGGAATATTATGACATTCCTCCAACTTAGCCCTTGGTTCTTCTTCTAATTGCAATCTAAGTTCCTCTTGTTGCTTCCTTCTAAGTTCCCTGCACAAAATCACAAGTACTTTTAGTCTAAGATCATTACAAAAACTCTAATATTTTTACAAAGAATAAAACAAAACAAAATATAAAAATTCATACATCAAAATAACTAATTTATATCATACAATCCTAAAGCATCTACTACTTTGTGTCAATCAATAAAAGTTCATTTAAACTGTTCCCCGACAATGGCGCCAAAATTTGATGGGGATTTATTTGAATCCTTAGTCTCACTAGACTGCATATAGGGTGAGCAAGGTATCGTTCCAAAGGGAACGGAGTAATTTTGCATTGAAATAACAAGACATAAATGGATAGGTAATGAATAATATATGAATCATGCATTTAATTTAGTGACTAAACTACTTAAAATATATTAAGTTAATCTTGGATAATAGATGACTTTAATGATGTTATGAACATATATTTTAACTAAGAGAAACAATTTCATTTAAGAACCATTGAAGACAATTGTATGAATGAAGTGACTAGAGAATTTAGCCAAGTTTCTTTAAAGCAACTCTCATTGTCATTAAGGTATTTTTATTTAGAGTCTATAAGCATTCTCATGACATTATAGATACAAATAAAAATTATGAAGTTCTATGCCAATTCTTTAACCCCTTAAAGTGAATTCCTTATCTCTAAGTGAATTCAATGATTCAAGTAAATTTATTTATTTTTCCATCAAAGAATTCCAATTCTCATTGTGAATAAATTGACTAACATACTAATTATGGTGATCAAGCATAATAAGCAAATCAATGCACCAAAATAAATTTAAATCATACTTCATACATAAAGATAATAAACATTCATGAAGATAATAAACATATTTAAAACAAATTATACTACATAGTTATAATGTACAAAAGAACTTAGCCAAAAACACATTTGTAATAAAAATGAATAATAAAAAAGAAACATCATCACTCCCCAAAGTTTATTTTCAAATTAGACCTTCTGATATATCTCTTATTTCTTTGGCTTTTCTCTTTTGTCATCATCTACAAACTAAGTAAAAAGTGTTGTCCAAAAATAACTAAAATTTTCTAAGAAAAACTAATAAATTTTCTTCGATCCATCTTCAGAGCTTTACTCCCATATTTATAGAGATTAACTCTACAAATATGTCCCTTCAGAATGGTTGTCAACATGAAAAGCTGCCCTGAAAAGTCTTGATGGTTGGCTAAGAAATTGAGTGCTGAAATGTGGCATTGCTTGAAAACATGTGCCTTGATCGACTCGTGAAGGCGAACTCCATCAGGTTTCCTCACTCATGAACGTCCTCCGACTTGTGAAGATTGACTTTTTTGCCTATTGAGTCATGAATGCCTTCACGACTCGTGAATGTGTCGCCTCTGTGTCACTCGTGAGCATCTTAACATCTCGTGCATCCTTGTCCGAGTTGTGAACCTCTTCACGACTCGTGAATGTGTCTCCGCTTCCTTCATAATTCCTCAAAATACTTCATATTTGCACCAACTTTGACCTATAACATAAACAAACACATAAACTAAACAAAAACACATAAAATACACATAATATTGCATACTTAGCTACTTAAATAAAAGAAAATACACTCTAAATAGTAGACATTTTACATGGTATCAATAAAAAGGACCGCTACATTCCTTGTAAGCAATACAAGTCTTTCCCAAAGAAAAAAAAGAAAATAATAACAATAATAACATCAAAAGTAAAATGATGCAAATAAAAAAAATTATGGTATCTTCTTTCCCTTATTAGTTGAAATGTGTGTTGTGATATCTATTCTGGTTGGGAAAATAATCTTTGTACTTTTATTTAATTTTGAACTAAGGCATAAGAATTCTTGAATGTTTAAAATACAAAAGCCTTATTGTTTTTGGTTTGAAAATGATGTTAATGAACCTATGTTTTGTTATGAAATTGTAGGAAATCATCTTAAATTTTCTTCTCTAATTTGCATTGATTTTTTGTTTGGTTAAAACTTTTAGAATTGGAATTAGTTGGGGGGTGAAGTGATTTTTGATGGAATTGATTGTGTTGTTTGATTCATGCTTGAGGACAAGCATAGGACAAGTGTGGGAGAATTTATTAAGTCAGAAAAAATATATATTTTTAACTGATTTACACTTAATGTTTTACATTCTTTTTAGCCAATTTTAGGACTTTTTATTTGTTTCTTGATTTTGCAAATAGGAGGATAAATTTTTTGAAAAATGTGTGTTTTAATATTGATTAGAGCCAATATGGAAAAGCATTGGAATTTTGTAGCAATTTTGGTGCAAAGTGCTTATGAGTATCAAAAGCTGATTGTTAGCCTTACCTAAAGCATAAAGGCAAGGTCGAGGCTTAGCCTTGCCCAATGGTAAAGGAATGTCAACAATGCAAAATTCTTTATAAAGGCTGGTTTGTGCATGAGTTACCCGAGTCACCTCTGCTCTAGTTTATATTTAGGGATGCTTAGGTTTTATTTTAAGAGATAAAAGGTAGTATTTTTTTAGGACATTTAGATTACATTAAATATTTTTATTTTAATTTCCCATTTTAGTAGGACTTAAAGTCTATTTTTATTTTAAGAAGAGTTTTAATAGGTGAGGAGATTAGATCCAGCTCTATCTTCTACCTCCCTATGTTTTGGGACTCTAGAATTGTAATATGGATTTTATTCTAGCTTTTGTTTTTAATTTTTGATTTTATCCATGGCCATGTGTGGCTAAATATATTGTTTCAGTTAAAGATTAATTCAAAGCTAAGATTCATCACACTGTGAGATTATTTTGATTTATTTTAATTTAATTTTTGTACAATGTTGATGTTATTTGCTATGATTTAGGGAAATTATATCTCGATTATTTTTTGTTATATTGATATGAGCTTGAAAAGCTCATAAGTAGTGTCTATGTGTGCGTAGCTTTATCAAGTATAGTGTTTAATGATAATATATTTTATGTGTATTTTGTTACTTTTATGTATTTGTGTGTTTTATTTGTTTTATAAGAGTTAAGAAATCAACTTGGAGCTTAAATGGGCAAATTTGGCTAAGTAAAAGCAAGAAAGCACTAATGAGGAGTGAAGCAGAAAAGTGGTCTTCTACGAGGGTGAAAAGTGCCACGAGGGTGACAAGGGACGCATGACTGGACCGAGAAATAAGGAAGAAGAAGAAAGAAAAATGGTCTACCATGAGCGTGATAGACACTGCGAGCATGATAGAGGGCGGTTAAAGGTAGTTGACCTTGAAAAGTCACGTAAAAATAAACCAAGGTTCACCAAGGTTTGCATACTTATAGAGGGGCACTTGAAAGGACTTGATGCTTGAAAGTCTACAAATGTCCTGAAAGTTATTTTTAATGAAGAAAAGGAAGGAATCATTTAATTTTTCTATCTTGAAAGTGTGAATAAGAGCAATAGTTTTAGGTTTTACATTTTAGTTTTAGTTTATATTTTGAAAAGGAGACTAACAAGGAATAGGAAGTCATCATTCATGAGTAAAGGATTAGAATTCTCTTTATTTAATTTCTTTTTATTTTTCTTCTTTGTAATTACTATGAATACTCTTCTAGGAATTTGAATGACAATATTCATATTTATTCATTTCTCTTTCATTTATCTTTATATGTAGGATTTTCTATTAAAACTTTATTGGTATCATTATAAATTAAGGAAAAAGACCTTAGATGGCAATTCCTTATCTTAAAATCAACAAAGTGGTTTTGAGTAGGAGAGTTGTGAGAGCAATCTCTTTCTTACAGTTAATAGAAAATTCATTATTAAATATCACTAGAGAGATCAGAATGTTGAGATAGTTGTTATAGGTTAGTTTTTATTCTTTGAATGTGTGTTTACGTAATTCTAATCTAGATGTGAGAGCTGTAATTTAGAACCATAAATGCATATTTAAGGCATAATCTAGTCTAAATGTGAGAGTTGCGACATAGAACAATCTTCCAACTTGGTTTACATGATAAAGATTAAATTCTTAATAAGAGAAAAATATCAAATTCCATATTTATGTATATGTTACATTCATCATATTCATAAGTCCTCTCTGATTATCATCAAAGTAGAATAATATTTAGTTTAATATGATATAATATTATTTTTAATTGCAAAATAAGCATTGTAAACAAGATTAAAATTGAGTAGTAATAGTGTAAAATTTTAATCAATATTTCTCATGGGATTGACATCTTTTGTACTATAATTGGTACATAGTATGCTTGCAAAATTAATGCTTAGAAAAAAGCATAACAAGTTTTTGATGCTATTGCTGGGGAATGCTTGATGAAATTTATTGTCATTATGAATCTTGATTTATGATTTTGGATTATAGTATTTAATTAGTTTTGTTTTGTGTTGTTTTTACAATATTAAATTTATATCATTTTGTCTTGAGTTTTCAGGCTTAGTTCTTATTTTCTTTTTGATTTCACATTGTTGATTTCAACTCTTTATGATGGTACGCACCAACCTATGGGTTGCAAAGACACGAGGCCTGTCGAGAGTTCTAGTTCTCCAAGCCATGCATCTGTTCTATGTACAAGATGCATAACAGTCAAAAATGTTTAAGCCTAAAGCTGCTTTCTTTCTTCTGACAGTAGAATGTGGAATTTTGTCCTTTACCATCAGAATCCCCTAGCAGACCGAATGAGTAACATTTCCTTTAACTCCTACTTTTTACTTTTATTTTGTGTTTGTGTTTTTGCATGCATCTTTTTGTTTATTTTTCTTTTATAGTGTATTTTATGGTGTCTTCCTTACACAATGAGGACATTGTGTCCTTTAAGTTGAGGAAGCTAGTTGTTAATTTGTACATAGTATTAGTTTTAAATTTTTATGTTATGTTGTGTTATGGAGTTTTTCTTTTTGAGGTACTTAATTAAGAGCATATGGAGGTAATCCTTGCATAGTTAATTTTGAGTCTATTAGATACATTTACTAACTTAGAATTAAGGATCTTTTGTTTTAATATGATTATGCTTCTATAGATAGGCATGTTTAGGTAGAGTACTTTGGTATACATTTCTTTTAAGCCATGTTTCTTTAAGCATGTTCTTTAGATTAGTGACTCTTGCATGATATAGAGTTTTATCATAGCCATGGTGAGCTTTTGAGCCTTAATGATATTAATAATCTTTGTTGTGAGAATTCCTCTTGTATTCATTACTCTAGACTTGTGTTAGATAATTTTTGAGATCACATTTAGTATATAATATGCATGAGAAATGATAAAGGCATTATAAGCAACCTCTTTTAGCTTGCTTAAATAACTAATCTTTTAGGTAGCCATTTTGAGCCTATAGTCATTTTATTTATGAGCTTATTTTTAGCATTAATCCACACTTTTGGTCAATTAAATCTTTCTTTTTGAACCCTTGTGTGAGAGATGTGGTATTGTTTTGATAAGTAAGACGAAGTGTTGATATTTTGTAAGCATGAATTATTTATGAATCATTTTTTATTCCCTTAAGTTGAAGGCCACTAGTTTTTTTTTTTAAAAAAAAGGAAGAAAAAAACTATTACACTAGTCTGCTTTAAAATAAAGAAAACAAAAGTAAGAGAAACAACTAGTTGTGATTATGATAAGGGCTGAGTATGATGTGAAAATTAGTGGAAATTGAAGAATGTCAAAAATGGATCTGAAAATTTCATTAGCAAAGATAGATATCATGCTTTAATTTTTGCAATACAAAGTCTTACTTATTTTAGTAATTGCTGTGTTTTTCCACATAAACGAGCTACTTAACAAAAATTTTCCTACCCTAACCTAAGCCAAGCTACAACCTTTAAAAACCCTCTTGATTTTGTGCATTATTCTGTGCTAGTGATGGAGATTATCATTTAACACAAGCCTATGGTATGTGGTGGTATAAGAGAAAATATGAGTTAAACACTAGCCACTAAACACTTGAGTAATGTGAGGTAGAAATTATGAGAGAATAACTCTATATTTTCTAATATTTTCTAGGTTAGAGTACATGTTGTAAGAAATAAGGTTTTTAAGAATTTTATACCTTTGAACTTTATATTTTTGAAATTTATATTCTCTTGTTTATCTTATTGGTGGCATATGAGTATTAAACCTTATAGATCTAAGATTTTGTTTTGTTATTTGTTGACATTGACTTATAATTAATATGTTAAGGAAACCTTGCATGTGTTAACTTGTGAGAATCTCAAGAATGATGGACTTTATATTCCATGTTTCATGTTTTATTCATGAGTTTATGTTACATTATTTTCTCTTGCCTCTTGAAGCTTTGCTTAAGGACAAACAAAGATTTAAGTGTGGGAAATTGATATGAGCTTGAAAAACTCATAAATAGTGTCTATGTGTGCTTATTTTTATCAAGTATAGTGTTTAATGATAACATATTTTATGTGTATTTTGTTGCTTTTATTTGTTTGTGTGTGTTTTATTTATTTTATAGGAGTTAAGGAATCAATTTGGAGCTTAAATAGGCAAATTTGGCTAAGTGAAAGCAAGGAAGCACTAATGAGGAGTGAAGCAAAAAAGTGGTTTGCCGGAAAGGTAATAGGGGACGCATGACTGGGCCGAGAAAAAAGGAAGAATAAGAAAGAAAAATAGTTTGCCATGAGAGCGATAGGCACAAAAAGTGTGACAGAGGGTGGTTAAAGGTAGTTGACCTTGAAAAGTCACCTAAAAAGACACCAAGGTTCACCAAGGATTGCATACTTATAGAGGGGCACTTGAGGGGACTTGATGCTTGAAAGTCTATAAATGTCCTGAAAGTTATTTTGAATGAAGAAAAGGAAGGAATCATTTATTTTTTCTATCTTGAAAGTGTGAATAAAGAACAATAGTTTTAGGTTTTACTTTTTAGTTTATGTTTTGAAGAGGAGACTAACAAGAAAGAGGAAGTCATCATTAATGAGTAAAGGATTAAAATTCTCTTTATTTAATTTCTTTTTAAATTTCTTCTTTGTAATTACTATGAATACTCTTCTAGGAATTTGAATGACAATATTCATATTTATTCATTTCATTTTCATTTATCTTTATATGTAAGATTTTCTATTAAAACTTTATTGGTATCATTATAAGTTAAGGAAAAAGACCTTAGATAGCAATTCCTTCTCTTAAAATCAACAAAGTGGTTCTGAATAGGAGAGTTACGAAAGCAATCTCTTCCTTATAGTTAATAGAAAATTCATTATCAAAATATCACTAGAGAGATCTAGATGTTGAGATAATTGTTATAGGTTGGTTTTTATTCTTTGAATGCATGTTTATGTAATTAAAATCTAGATTTGAGAGCTACAATTTAGAACCATAAATGCATATTTAAGGCATAATCTAGTCTAAATGCAAAAGCTACGACATAGAACAATCTTCCAACTTAGCTTGCATGATAAAGATTAAATTCTTACTAAGAGAAAAAAATCAAGTTCCATATTTATGTATATGTTACATTCATCATATTCATAAGTCTTCTCTGATCATCATTAAAGTAGAATAATATTTAGTTTAATGTGATATAGTATTAGTTTTAATTGCAAATTAATAAACATTGTAAAAAAGATTAAAATTGAGTAATAATAATGTACAATTTTTATCAACATTCCTAATGGGATTGATACCTTTTGTACTATAATCGGTACACCGTATGCTTACGAAATTAATATTTAGAAAAAGCATAACATATGTGTGCAAAAAGAGCTCGTTGTACATTTAATTAAACAATACATAGCTAATTGAGTTTGTCAAATCCGTAATTGATTGGTGAAATCAATAACAAGTAGCAATTAGTATAAACTCACTCAAAAGGGCTATTATATTAAGTGAATGCATGATTTGGTCTAAATCAATCTCACTTGTAGGTTAGTTGGCTTATGCTGGGTCTTTCTAAACCATAATGTTGTCAAAAAGTTAAATTCTTTTACCTTTTAAAGGGTTGTTTATCGGTTAAGGGTTAGTTATAGTCTTACTTGGTTATTCTATTAATACAAAAAGATTGGTCAGGAGTTCAAAATCGATGACTATAACTTGTCTATTGTATGATTTTGAAATTATTTCTTCATCTATGATTAGTAAATTGAATCTTGTATTGCGAATGTCTTTAAATGCATATTAACATCCATTGAATTTTTCTTAATTAATTTTTTGCATTTTTATTTATTTGATTTAGTTCATTATTTTTCACTTTTAGTCTATAAAAATCCCCTTTTATTTTTATTTGCTAAAATTATGGTTGTTTAAAATTAAATTAGTGCTAGGCTTTGTGGATTCTATCCTTTTTGCCATATTTATAATTTATTTTCTTAGGAAAAGATAGGATTTATTTTTGGTGGCTTCGACAATAGTCATGACCCCTTCCCTTATATGTGATGGTTTAAATAAACCTATTACATGCGTGTCAACTCATTTTTGTCGTGAAACCAAAAGTCCATTTCACTTTCAAAGATTATGTGTTTTGGGAAAAAATATTGCCTAAGGAAAAGGAACTTAAAAAACTTGCCCAAATCCTAAGAGATGAAATTTTCTCCTTAAACAAAAAATAATCAAAAGCCAAAAATTCAGAACTCCAAACTCCCCTCTTCCTCTTCAATTTCTTTGGGCAAAAACAAAAGTAAAATCCCTAATTAAGAAACTCATCTCTCTAAAGCAAAAATTCCATATGATGGTGAAAAAAAGGGAGGGATAAAAACACATTTTCCATACCAAATGATAGAGGTGATGACAACAGTGGCCTCCAACAGTACCTAGCAATGCTAGCATCCTAGGTAACACTAACACAGCTGACCATGCTAACCACACAGTAGGTGCATTTATACCTATAGTAGAGCTAGCTATAAGAGAAAATCCAGGCACATGCTTGATGAGCACTACCTTTCCTTAATGTTTTCTACAATAGCTATTTCCTAGAACTTCAATTTCTACATCTTTTTTCTTGGATGATTTTTTCCTTTTGGCTTGATATTTGATTTTTTTTATGACTTTGTGTGAATTAATGGATTGATATGTGGTTTTTGTGTCCATTCCCACATTGCTTAGATTGGGATAACTTTAATTTTAAACTTTGAAATTCAAGAATATTTGACTGAAAATATGAATGAGTGATAGAATTGCTTGGGCATATTTAGGCATTTTGCAATTTTTACACATTGCACATAACATTTGTGGCAGAGCCAAAAATAAAATTTTATGCATTCTTATAACATATTATGTTAAAATTAAATCCATGTAAAATTGTAAAGATCCTTAAATATAGACCAATTCATTAGCAATCAACATGCCTAGTTAAATTATCATTATTCACTATTTTTCCTAAAAATGTATATGCACAATTCACTTTAATACATCATTTCTTAGGAAATGACATGCAACCATGGATATAATCTGCTAAGTCATAGCTTAGCTAATTTTTAAATTCTGAGGAAATGATAAATATTGGGATGACTAATTTTTGAACAATTTCCCCAAAGTACTTATAACTTGAATGCAATGACTTGATTTGACTAACCTTTCAAATGGATAGGTGAAATACTTACTGATATCTTGATCTTCTTAATTGTTTTCGTAGTATCTCCCCAAGTTCCACTATAAGTAGCTTTTAAATTTGATTTCCCCAAGCATATATTTGCAACTACTTCTTATATTTGGTTTTGTGTCTTTGCAGTCTCCACCCAATATTGCTTGGAATAACACTAATGCCAGTTCCAATATCATTAGAAATGTGACCCTCATGCCCTGTTACTTTTCACAACATTGAAGTTGTCATACCTACTTAGTGATAAAAAAGAATTGCTACTTTGCAAGGCCACCTTTCATATGTCAAATATAACATCTTAACTTTGCTCAAATGGGTGATTAAGCTATCTTCCCCCTTTGCTAAGAGAAGATATGACACATGAATTTTTTTACTTAGTTGATCTCTCCAAACTCAATATTCCTTGTTGTAAAGATGTGCTCACTTTGGCTTTGAGATTTTTGCCAAGCGGTTGCAACTATTATGTCTTTCTAGTAGGATACATGCCTATTACCTCAAGGGATATAATAGATTTGATTAGGTTTCCTATTATTGGTTAAGGCTTCCAGTTTTGTTGTTACCTCAAAGCTTGAACAAACCCTATTACAGAAGAACGATACTTTATATACTACTTTAATAGACAATCTATGTAGAAATCCTCTTAAAGTCCTTGAATTAGAGCATGTGTACTTTGTATAGGTTTTATTGTGTAAGTATATTTTTTTTTCACACCCATGTCCTAAATTCCTCAATGTCATAGTGGCAATTGCTAGTGGGAAATCATGTGCTCTAGGTCCTATCTTACTTACCAATGTATTCTGTGAGTTTTTCAGAACCACCCATAGAAGCCATTTGCCAAAATGAATAGCAATTTATAGATGATGAAATTATGGATTTTCATATACTTCCCTAAATTATATGGCTCTAACTTCACACAATCATCTAATTGCTTTCATAGATAGCAAATGGTGTCCTATAACTGTAACATGTCTATAGTAGAGTTGGTCACTCTCTTTCATGGTATGACCTCCACTTCAATTTCTTCATTCATTTTCTCTTAGGATATCGATGAAGATGGTATTTTACCAATATGAGCAAGATGTCACCTTTTTGACAGAGAAAACACTTCCTATAATGCCTTAAAAATTTTTATCTTGTGAATTAGGTAGTAAATAGTACCATTTGGGATGAATAGTGCCCCAGGACTGTAATGGAATTTTCTCAAGCATTAGAAAGTACAATTCATGGAGAGTCCAATAATGTAATTTGAGGTTAAATAAGGCTTTAAAAGTTAAAAATAAAATTAAGTAATGTGAATAGTGCATGCTTGGACCCAGGATTTGACCAAAGTCAAGCTTTGACCTGAGACCCCTAAAGAAATTTACTTGACTATGGGAATTAATAATAAATATTAAAAATGTAAATTATATGGTAGACAAGTGAAAAAAATTTAGGCAAAAAAGTCAATGATTGGACTAGTACATTTGTTATTGGACCTGAATGGTCATCTAATTAAATGCCCGCATTCTTACATCATCTAAATCTTCTAACTCTATAACCACTGCTTGTGTGAAATTCTTAGATGCTAAATCATTTTGTTTAGCTATTTTTAGAAGATGGAACAACCACTTCCATTTGAAGCGCAATATCATGACCAAAGGTGAGTGTGAATGAACTTACCCCAGTTTCTTTTCTTTTAGATGTCTTGTATGCCCATAATGTTTTTAATAGCATCATATGCCAATATCTATGCTTGTCTTCTGATTGGTTATCAGAAAGTTTACTGAATCAGTTAAGTAATAGAGGGGAATATAGTTTAGATCTTAAAATTATCGAACCAAAGAGATTTAGTATGTAAGGGAAAATTGATTGATTAATTATAAGTGTAAAGAATTTCCAATTTTTTTCGATGATTTATATTATAACTACTAAACTTTAATCAAATAAAATTAAATGAATTAAAATTATAATGCAATTTATTTAAATGTAATGAAAATAGAGAACATATTTTAAGATTAAACAATCACTAAAAAGTTGTTCAAGTCTCTAATATTCCCTATACCCAATACAAATGATTTTAACATAAATATAATATGATCTAGATGTAGATGACCCAAGAAAACATAAGTTTCCCATTTCAAAACCAACTATTATAGCTATTCAATTTCCCATTTTGGAGCCAATCTATTAACTAGCCTAAGCATATGTCTTAAAAATCCTAGACACAAATTGACTTCCCATTAAAGAGCCAATCAACCCAATACCCATTCGTTCCTCACCTATTTTTGAATGTACGGTGCAATGACTTTAGATCTAATAGCTTCTATTCCAGAATTACTATTAATTTTATAGTTAATATATGCAAAAATAGAGCATTCAAACATCAAATCTAAAGAAACACAAAACCCATTCATCCAATACAAGAGAATGATAAAATACTTGAATAAAATGAATATTTAGATCATCACATAGAAGAATAAAACATTAGATTATATATTAATCATGAAATGGTTCAAAGTTTCACATAGGTATAGGGATTTGTAGATCCCCAAGCAATAAAATCACCACTTACTACACATTGATGAAAATACAGAGATAAGTGAGAAAGAAACTAGCAAACCCATTTGTTGAATCTAATGTTGAAATTTGAACCAGCTTTGCTCTTCCAGTCTTAACAAACTTTGATTAAATCTAAATAAAAATTTGATAAACTAAATGAAAAATAAGTTATTTATCTATGAATGCGATTAAAATTTATGTAAATAGAGTGTTTACAACTAAAGAAAATATTAAAAACCCTAAAAACTACAGAGAAAACTAGAAAGAGAACTAAAATATTTGTCTTCCTCTTTACCAAATAGATTATGCCTTTTATAAAATTGAGAGGGTCATGGCTAGAACAAATTCTTCCCAATTTTATTATGCTATTAAATTCATATCTTTTATTAGGTCATAGTTGAAACCAATCCTTCCTAGTCATGATAAATGCTTTTGGAATGAAACTCATGAAAACTATTAGGGTTACGGCTAGAAAAAATCCTTTCGAGCTGTGACTTTTATGAAATGGTGAGTTTTAAAGATTCTTTAGAGGTCAAGACTAAAACCATTTCATTCCAGTTGTGACTTGAGCCAAAATTCTGCAAAATACTAAAAAACCATTAATCACAAATCCAATCATAATTCATCAAAATTAACAAAGTGAATAAAATTTAACACACTAAACACTAAAAAACACTAAAACAAATAAAAATTACATAAAAAACTAAATTAGAGTTATCAAATATCCCACACTTAGCTTTGCTTGCCATCAAGCAACTGAATAGAGCACATTTTCCGCAACTCCAAATTTTAAGAAAGAAAATGCAAATTCAAAAAAATCTAAACAATACAAAGCAAAAGTCACTGTAAAAAATTCTAAATAAAAAAGAATCAACCTAAATCATACTAGCTAGTTTCCTTATGAGTGTTTGCTAGTCTAAAATAATTCACTAATGTTAAAAACCAAAATTCTAGTACAATCAGGTAACCATGTAAAAGAATTAATATGCATAAGACTAAACACTCAATTTTGCACTAAAAACATAAGAGGCACCATAAGCCTCTTATTTAGCCCAAAAATCCTAAGGTCATCTCCGTTAACAATTTAAACTAAGAAGGGATCATTAGGACTTAAAATAGGCAATAATGTTGGCTAAGGTATGGCTAACAAAGAAAAGATTAGACGAATAAAGTAAGAACAACCATTCCCTGCTCACATTTACCAATTTCTTCCTAATAATAAGACTCTGCCTCTAACCCTATCAATTTTACCATTATTTCCAAAGCTAAATTTTTTCATCATGCAAAACAGTTATTCCTGTGAGGCTCTAACCTTAACCCTAATCATATTAAGGAAAAATTCATGAGGATGAGGGCTAAATAAGATGAGATTAGAGTATTTTTTTTATTATTGAATTCAAGTCCCATGAGGGGTAGTTTGATAAATTTGACATATGTTTAATAGAGTATAGTGAAATCATAAGGAAGGATGTAATTGAAGTAAATTTAAAGCTTTAGGTTTAAAGTTAAGAGGAATAAGTTAATGGGGTTAAGTTGAATATGGATAATTTTTCAAAATCCCTTAGTGAGATATTTACCCCACTAGCTTTTTACATAACTTCCTGAGGAAGAGATCTTACTGAATTTTGAAGAAAGGGAGATAAAATCTTATCTCCTTTGTCTCGCTAGTTTTGGATGGAGATGTACATTGCTTAGGGTTTGATGAGTTAGTCTCCTAAAGGTAATGTTCCTCCTCTCTTGCAATCCTTATTCTCTTCTTTCTTGGTTTCAATTTTTGGATATAGGGGGTTAAGAGATCATGTTTGTTATCTCTCTTGTGTAAGTAAAGGAAGAAATAAACACTAAGGAGCTAGATCAAGAGTTATGAAGAACATTTGAAGCATTAATACCAGGTATGGAAACTAGGCTTACGATATTATTCATGTTAGTTTGTTACGGGAACTTTATTCTCTTCTTGAATGTGTGTGTGTGTCTTCCTTGATGAGGTTAAAGATCTAGAGTTGATTTTATAGATGAGAAAGTAGTAATTCCCTTATATGTGTTTAGGATAAGTCCTAATGTTTTTGAAGAGGATGAATTAAGGCTAAGAGATATGTAAAATCAAAGGATTCTAGTAATGAAGGAAGAACATACATTGTAATTACTGAGATTATAGATTGTCTACTTGAGTTATTGACTTGGTTTTGTCACAATGATAGAATGAATTATTGATAATAGTATGGGAATGTTAGTTTGATTATACATTGCATATAGTAATCCCTATATAAAAACAAGATACAGTAGCTAAATCTATAAGAATAGGACCTTTGGTTAGCAATATATCCTTAATGTCTTCTGGAGCAATGGGATCTTTATCTATAGAGTTGGTTTAGTGAGTTATGTTAAAATCACAGATAAAGCTAATAATGTTTAATTGTATAATAAGCATTATTGGAACTATTTACTGATATCTTGAAATGAGCTAAGGTTTTGATTTGCAAAAATTCAGTTATGTTTGACAGTGTTCTTTAATGGTTGAACACTCGTCCAAGTGGATCACCACTATACCGAGTGGGTTCGAAAACTCCACTAAACTCTCCATCACTCCATCGAGTGATACCCCACTGCCATTTCCTTGCTTCAAACATTACACCTTATGTCATCAACCGTATAAACTCTATCTCCCCACTACTTAACCAAACACCTTTAGTACTTATTCAATGTATTATTACACTTTTACGGGGATATATTTATGGTTTGAATAATCTATATCTTCCTTGTTTAACAAAGTTATTCATACACTTAAGCATAGTCAAATTGACTCAATAATAGCACAAAAAGTGTGATGAATCATTGATTTCAACTATTGGATCTTGTATCCTATTTTTTAATAAAAAATGTAAGTAAATAGATGATCTTAATTGTATAATAAGGTTTATTTCTATTATTTGGTTAATAAATTATTTTAACAACTTACTAGTTATGATGAATGGTTTGTGTTTGCCATAAGTATGATTTCCTTGCATGAGAAGCCTTAGATTATCATGTATGTTATGAATGTACCCTATAGATGATTAATAGACCTTATGTGCATCCTTAGGGTGTAACAATATTGTTACACATACTCTCATGGGATAAATGCCATAATAAAGACACAAGTAAGATGATTGATGCATATATGATTATGTTAGAACATATAACTAGTTATCTATGATCTAATATACTATCAAAGTAAACTAAGGTGTTAAGACATGAATAAGTGGTTATCAAAAAAATGGGAATAACCTTGTCGATTGTGTTATATTGATTCGCTATGCCTGGATATTTTTTCACATGATTGTGTATCGATATAAGTAACTATAATGATGTATGGAAACTACTCATGGTAAACTTTAAAGGTACTTCATTATGAAATAACAAGGAGTTGAGTAAAGTTCAATACCCTATAGTTGATATGGCTACCCTCTGCTAAGTATATTGACTTAGTGTATAAGAAAGCATGAGTAGTGTAAGTCTATATTGCCATGTTAAGGGTTACATTTATACATATGTATAGACATGTATACAACTCTATAAGGATTTCAAGTATTGAGTGCATGCAGTTTAATATAAGTAAGTTATAAAGTTTAAAGAATATTGATATATGCATAGGTATTATAAGAACTTATTTAGTGATCTAAGGTCACATATATCCTAATTGAACAATAATGGAAATAGGGGTTACTATGCTTGAATGGTATACTCTGATATTGTCTTATAAGAATCATACAAATGGTTAGTGTTGATGAAATGAATCAATTGGATCAAATGCTATGCTTTATTATTGTTTTGTAGAATTATACAAATACTTTTGATATGGGTTGAGGAACATTGATGCAACTATATGCTCATGCGATATGCATCATTGTTTATTATGGCTCTAAGCCAATATTGCTCCATGAAAGAACAATGATAATAACCTAAAATGTTCATGGATATTATTTAGCCTATGGATGTTTATTCAACCGTGGATTAGATAGGCATGCTTAAAGGGATATTGTTACAGCTGCTATTATCGACCCAATTTTGATCTATTGTTTGTTCCTTGATGGAACTATTGCCTAACCCCATTTGGGTCTATTGTTTGATATCTATTGTTGATACGATTGGGTATCTATTAATGATTCCAATCGGTATCTATTGCTCCTATTATCCACCCTTAAAACTAGAACTAGGCAAGCTAATTTCAGCATTGTATAATGGTTCAAGTGCATCAACTATCAATATAGACATGAGATCTAATGTGCTTTTGAAATCGATAAAAAGAATTCCTATGATATTGTGCATTCTAGGTAGTCTTATTTAGTAATTATGTTGTTAAATGCATACTTTCTTTAATCATATGTAATTACTTATGTGATTTTCATATCACCTCATTGTTAGTCACTATTTGATATATGGACTAACATGATATTATGTGAGATATAATACTTTATGCAGATTTGGTATTTTATTATCCTATGTATATAGATATGATTATGCTTCTAGAACACTTTATACGTATGCAATTGTAAAATGTTCATGCAAGATTTATGTATAAGGGTGCTTCCATGGATAACTATAGCTTATCTATAGTTTTCATGGTTACCTTACATAACTAGTACTTTAAATATCTATGCACATTGTTTACAAACTTGAGAGTTACTATGGTTCAATAAAATGGAATTATATGCATTAAATAAGTGATTTGTAAGGTTTTCTGAGGCTAAATGAGTATACCTTAAGTCTTAAAATATTGTGAGCCTTATACCTATCATTATGATGATAAGCATATATGTTTTGGTTAACTTGTAATGCTTGTTATAATTTATTGAAAAGTAATTTTGACTTATATATATATATATATGCTATATTTTTAATTATTAGATCAAGCAACGGATTTTAACTAAGAGATTAAATAATGCTTTTAGGAGTTAGATAAGTTTATTTAAAACCTAAAGTTTTATAACCATGGAAATTGTTATTAATGTTGTTAATGTACACATTTATTATTTAATTTTTGGTGCTATCTGATATGAGGGTTTTCATATGAGATTGCCCATAAAGTTTTGTTCCCTGTTAAGCTTTATAGCTTAGCATGGGTCTTCTTATCCATGTAGGTTGTAGGATGGGCCTCATTTTAGGATGGATAATTGCAGTGACTCAGTCTACCAGCAGAAGATGAGGTTTGGAATTGTGCAATTACCTTTATGGTTTCATAGATGTATAGAAAGGTGTATATGTAATTATGGCCTTAAGCATTATTATTTATATGATTATTGTAGATTTAATATTTGTACAAGTCATTTTGCATGTCTTATGGATTAGGGTGTTACATTTAATGGTATCGAAGCACCCAAATTTTGCCTTTTCTAAGCAATAAAAGATTAAGAATTTATTCTTAAAAGTTTTGATAGATTGGCCTAGAGAAAATATTGATGTTCTATGTTTCGTAACTTGAAATTGGATGAATTATTGCAGGGTATCGACTCCTGGTTTTGTCTCTACTAGAGTAACTAGTAGAATTATGGTTTGTAACTAGTGACATGGCTTCGAGTAGATTTTTAACATCTCTCTTTCTGATATTGAAAGTGCTTTGGTATATTTATCTTCCGTGATTGAAATATAATATAACATAAGTCTGTTACTAAGTATATCTAGATTTCTTTATTATGGTGCTTAGGGAAAGCTTTATATATTTTGAAGAGCTTTTAGATTATTAGCATTGTAATGATGAGATGTTAAGGTTGACTAAGATGCTCTATATATTTGTCAGAGTTTTCCTAATCAAAATAGGAAATTGAACATATTTCAGTGTATCAGGATGGGATAACAGACATATAATATATAAGAATAAATATTTATTTTATATTGCCTATATGAACTCATTCACGTATTGCATAGCATCCCATATCATCTGATAAGATATGAATAGAATCATATCACATTTTTTACCCCAGCTAAAAAGGAAAATTGATAGGAAAATATAATGAGCATAAGAGTAAGTGAATACCTAGGAGAGGTATCATTGTTATAGAAGGATGAATTTGTTATGGTTATACAAAAATTTTTGTCATAGTTGCATATTGTTAAAGTATAGTTTTGTAAAGTTGATAGCAAAGATGTTATAGATTATCGGTTTGAATTTTGATGATGAAATGCTTTAAGGGGGAGAGTTTTGTGAGCCCCAACCTTAGCCCCAATTAGATTGAAGGAAAATTCATGAGGATGATGGCTAAATAAGATAAGATTATAGTATTTTGCATTATTGAAGTCAAGTCCCATGAGGGGTAATTTGGTAAATTTGACATGTGTGAAATAGAGTATAGTTAAATCATAAGGAAGGATGTAATTGAAGTAAATTAAAGGTTTTGGGTTAAAGTTAAGAAGCATAAGTTAACGGGGTTAAGTTGAATAGGGTAATTTTTTAAATTCCTTTAGTCAGATATTTACCCCACTAACTCTTTACATAGCTTTTTGGGGAAGATACCTTAGTGGATTTTGAGTGGTGGAGAACGGTTCTTTGAGAAAGGGAGATTAAACCACATCTTCTCTCCCTTTTTTTTCACTTTGGTTTTAGATGGAGATGTGCATAGCTTAGGGCTTAATGAGTTAGTCTCCTAAAGGTAATGTTCCTCCTCTCTTGCAATCCTTATTCTCTTCTTTCTTGATTTCAATTTTGGACATAAAGGGTTAAGAGATCATATTTGTTATCTCTCTTGTGTTAGGGAAGGAAGAAATCAACACTAAGGAGCTAGATCAAGAGTTGTGAAGAAGATTTGAAGCATTAATTCTAGGTATGGGAACTAGGCTTACTACATTATTCATGTGAGTTTGTTATGGGAACTTTGTTCTCTTCTTATATGTGTGTGTGTCTTTCTTAATGAGGTTAAAGATCTAGAGGTTGAATTAAGGCTAAGGGATATGTAAAATCAAAGGATTCTAGTAATGAAGGAAGAACAGACATCGTAATTACTGAGATTATAGAGTTGTCTACTTGAGTTATTGACTTGGTTTTGTCACAATGGTAGAATGAATAATTGATAAAAGTATTGGAATATTAGTTTGATTATATATTGCATGTGGTTGTCCCTACTAAAAAAACAAGTACAGTAGTTAAATCTAGGAGAATAGGACCTTTTGTTAGCAGTCTATACTTAATGTCCTCTAGAGTAGTGGAATCTCCATCTATGATGTTGGTTTAGTGAGTTATGTTGAAATCATAGATAATGCTAAGAATGTTTAATTGTATAAGAAGCATTATTGGAACTATTTACTAATATCTTGAAATGAGTTAAGGTTTTGATTTGCAGAAATTAGGTTATGTTTGACAGTGTTCTTTAGTGGTTGAACACTCAGCCGAGTGGATCACCACTATATCAAGTGGATCTTGTTAGAGAGTATGCCCTAGAGCCCATATAATAGGGATGCATTTCATATATATGAATTCATAGTCTTAATAAAAGGCATCATTCATTTATTAATGCTATGTTTAAATAAATGAATTTGTAAATCTTAAATTAATAAATAAAGTCCTAGATATTATAAAACCAGTGTAAAAGAAATCATGAAGTGTTCATGATATGAGATGTCTATTGCATGCAAATGTGTTAATATCTAAATATCTCTAGTCATAAAATTAACAAGACAGTACATTGTTAATTTGGACATACTAACACATGTTATGCTTCTTGAATAGTTTAAGCAATGGTTCTTATAGCTGTGATTATGGAAGAGAATCAAAGCTAACATGTGGATGCTTGTTAGAAGAACAAGTTCATTGGAGACCTACAAAGAGAATCCTAACATGGATATTAAAAATATGTCAGTGAGGAATCTCTTCATAGCAGTTGTGCAAGTATCCTTAGACTTGAGATCACCAAGGTTATCTTAAGTAGCAAGTGGTATACTTTGACTCCATAACTGATTACTTCTAATTGGAGGTGAACATAGTTAAGAAGTTAGGTATATCATGACCTACTTGAAGATACTTGAGTGATTGACAAAGGATTCACCATCCCAGATTTATTAAGGGAAGTTATCTCGCATGATTTTATAAATGCCTTGTTCAGAGAATCTTTGGCCAGAGTAATATGCCAAGATGGATAGGCATCTATGAAGGGAATTTTGGGTATAATGGATAAATTAATAGAACATACATAATTAGATTTATATGAGTTGACAGAAATTCATACTCAGAATCTAATTGAGATAATAGTGGTGAAAGGAGTAATTGTACGATAACTATTTCTATGAAAGGATATAGTCAAACCACTTGACTTCCCTGACATTTGGGTAGTCATGATGCATAGCTAGAGGCCGCTCATGATTTGTATAATAGTGTATCATAAATATCAATAGGGATTGATAAAATGATTTAAAGAAGTTTAAATCATATGAGTTTTGAATAGAACTCACAATTACATATTATATTGCCAATATGGATAGGAACTCAATAGGTCACACACATATAGAGAAAAGGATGAAATGGTAAAATGACAAGGATAATAATATTTGATATTATTATTGGAATAGAGAAGTGAATAAGATCATAATTAATTAAAGAGTTTAATTAATTATGATCAAGTAAAATTATTCGCAGAACTTTTTAGAAATGTTTTGTAAAATGGACCTAATTGAAATAATATATTTTATAATTAATTATTATTGGACTATAAGAGTTATAGGGCTGATATAATAATTAATAGATCTATTGAAAAAATTAAAAGAGGCCCAAGAAAATGATTATGGCGTAGAAGCCCTCAAGAGGAAGGGATTCATGCCACTTGCTGATAAAAGGCCTTAGAGGCCTAATTCTTAGACCAAAATAAATTAAATATATTTCATAAGGGTTATGAAGCCTACATATTTAATTTGGATGGATTTGGAATTCATTTAGGTGACTAAATCCAAGTAGATACACAAATGACCTAGTTTATGGGTTTTGTGCATAGTCTTTTGTGAAAGGACTTAAATTGGATTTAATTGAGCTCAAATAAATTATTAATAATTCTAGAAGCCTATTTAATATTTCTCCATCAATTTTGAAGAGCCCAATCCTATTATGAAGTTGGATTTTTGACCTAACTATAAAAATCCAAGTGATAGAGTTTTAGGGTTAAGGTGAACAATTAAGAGAAAAAGTTTTTCTCTCATTCTCTAACCCTATCCACCACTTCCCCCTTGCTAGCATCAAGGGATTTCGGCCAGCCTTATATTCCTTCATTGTTGGTTCATTCAATCATTTTCTAGTGTGGATTACTCATTAGAGGTGCTCAATTTTGGATCCTGTAGTTTGCGACAACCTGATGAGAAGGAAAAACAACTGTTCAACAAAAATCAAAGGTGATTTTTCTTATTCTCATTAATATATATATATATATATATATATTGTAAATTCATGGCAAGATCAGATCTATTGTATAAAAAATTTTAAATGCCGCTTATGTATGAGATGCATGTAACCGATAATTTCCAATATGGTATCAGAGCCTCGGTTTTGCCATAAATTTACAATTCTATATTTTACAAAATAGTTTTTATTTTTGAGTTATTTATCTCATGAACTTTAAAATATCAGATTTAATTGTTCATGAATGAGAAATATTGATTTCTAGATGTATGTGATCAAATATATAAAACGAAAACTAAAAATGATTCTTTTGAGAAAAGAATTATTGTGAATGGCATGTAGGGTTTTCTTTTTCAATAAAGTTTAAGGGTTGTTATAAATTAAATTTTTATTGATCCACTCTAAAATTATTTTGATGATAATTTATGTGTTTAATATGTGATATTAAACCATAGGATCAAACAAAATTAAAATTGAACAAGTTTTGCATGAAAACTTGTTTAGTCGAAAAGTTCGATAAAGTGGTGTTTTTCGTGTGTTCTCGGTATGTTCTTTGTGTGTTCATGTTTAGAAAGATTTTTAATCTTATAAATCTGATATATTAATGTGTTTTTAATTAATTGGATTAATTAAAATGGGCCTTGAATTAATTGGATTAATTTTAATTCATTAAAACCATTTAATGGGCTTAATTATGTTTATGGACTCGGTTTAAATTAGTGAATGACTTGGTGGGCCCAAATACCTGATTTAAATTAAATATTATAAACTTTAATTAAGTTTATTAATGAGTTTTAAGGGCTGGAGTGGGCTTGACTTATTAAAAAAGGCCCAAATGGTCTAATAGATACAAAACTAGTTTGTGTGTGAACACACTTTAGGGTTTATTGTGTGGGTTTCGGCCTTCCCTTGTTTTAAGCCAAAAATTTATTTTTTAATTATTTAATATGATTAATTAATGAAATAATCAATTGATAATTAATTAATAATCAGTTGGATTGATAATTAAGGTAAGAATACATGCATGCAAAAAAAGTTTCCTAAAATGAAAGTTTCCAAAATGAAAAAAGTTTCCTAATTTGATCACATTATTAAAATAACTCAAAAGTAAGTTTCAAGAGTTGAAAAAAAGTTAGTATTCCGTTATATGTTTTTACTTTATGCATTAGAAATGCATATAAGTGTGTATAATTAGCATGATGGATAGTTATGGACAAAGGCCCAATGTGATTGAGCATAATGCATGTTTTGGCCCAATGAGGACTTTCATGTCCTTGCCGCTTGTTTTTGGTTTGTGTTTCTTTTTTAAATTGTAATATGTAATTAGATTACTTAAATTAGAATTAGCAATAGAAATGAAGACCACTATCAAGGAGCAAGATGGGCCGGATGGAGATCAAATAAGGTTGAAGATAATGTAATTATTTTTCTTGTTTGAATCATGCATATTACCTAGGTGTGACCTTTTGATTTTCCTTTTGGCTCGGGGAAATCAATGTAGTAAAGTCCATAACTATACCATATTTGAATGCTTATATTTATGTGATAGATATAGGATGCATACCAACGTATGCCAACCATGTATGATGAGACTTAATTAACTAAAATCCCTCATACTAATACTAAGTTATATAAGCCTTCCATTAATTTGAGGAGAACCAGAGTTCTTTATAGTGTGGGTTGTTGGCCACAGTCTAGCCCACATTATATCGAATATGTTCAAATCTAATTAAATAGGTCATCTTAGCTAGCCCATTAGCTTGTTGACCACAGTTAAGGCTAATGGATCCAGAGGCAAGATTAGGGAATGCATATATGATATACATGTATCAAGAGTTGATAACCTAATGATCCAATAGTTGTGTAGAGACACAATTGGTATAGAGATACCTACCTTTCAAGGGTATGGAGTTTGGCTTGTTGACCACAGTCAAGTTCAAATTACATATCAAGGATTGGATATTGGCCCGCTAAGAAAACCATCGGGTTTTTTCGGATTAAATAGTGAGGGCTATTGATTCATAACAAAATAGTGGGAGTAAATGGATTAATTAAAGACCTAATTAATGCATACATATATATAAACATACTCTCATATGTTTTTTTTCACATATAGTTCATCATTATGAGCACATCAAACATTAATATACGATCAATCTTGGATAACAAGCTGGTTGGTAGTAACTATTCTGACTGGATCAGGCAAGTGAGAGTTGTTCTTATAGCTGAAAAGATCCATTATGTCTTGGATAGAGATCCACCACTACTTCCATTAGATGATGCCATTGATAAGATCAAGGGTACTTATTGAAAATACATGGAGGATAGTGAAGCAACAACATGTCTGATGCTGGGTGTTATATCCTCAGAGCTTCAGAAGCAACATGAGAAGATGAATGCTAGAACCATAATTTTGCATCTAGAGGAGTTTTATTCTTCTCAGGCTAAAATTGAGCAATATGAGATTGCTCGAGCTCTATTTAGCTGCAAAATGGTGGAAGGCACTTTGGCTGCTACTCATGCATTGAAGATGTATGGGTATATTGAGCATTTGAAAAGACTTGGCTATGCAATGGATAATGATCTATACATAGATTTAATCTTGTACACTACAAAAAAATTGCAAATTAGCGATGGAAAATTTCGTCGCTAATCACCTGTTTTTCGTCGCTAATTTAAAATAGCAACGCCGCGATGAGCAGTCGCTAAAAGTCCAGTTGCAAATATATTAGCGACAGAATTCAAATTTAGTCGCTAATTTAGCGACGAAAAATTTCGTTGCTAATTTTTTTTCCGTTGCTAATTTATATTCCTAATTAGTCGCCGGTATTATAATAATATTTTGCGACTACAATATTCGTCGCTAATTTCATCGCTAATTATGAATTTACTTTAAAATTTAGCGATGAAATGTTAGTCGCTAATTATTTCTTAAATTATATTTATTACAAATTAGCGACAGACAACTGTCGCAAATCCGTCGCTAAATTATTGCATATTTGAATTTTTTCTTTTCTTGCATTTTAAAATTTTAATCCTGTATACAATGATCGCTATTTATTTATTTTCATCATGTACATAACATTGATCTCACACATTCAGACATATTGATTCAAAATTAGAATATATTCCAAAAATCTCTTATAAAACAACAAAAGAATAATAATATTGTACAATCTCTGAAAATAATATTCACAACTAATTCACATAAGTTGAGATTTTCTAATAAATTTAAAGAACTACCAAACAATACATACAAAATACCAGACAATCACCATTAACTAGTTCTTGATCAATGGCAAAACCTCTCCATCCAGCACCGAGTTCTTTTTTTCCCACCAGGCATTTTGTCGCATATGCATCTCCATTCTCATCCACCAATATAATAAATTCATCGCGAGAATAAAAGTGATCTTTGAAAAACTTAAGTGGCAGACCCTGTCAAAATGTTTTAAAACCAATGACCATGTTATTGTTTATCAATAATTGGCTTTCCTGGTGGCAAAAAGGTTCTCAATCAAAAACTGAACCCTCTTGTCAATCTCTCCTTCATGGAGAATGCCACGGAAATGCTCAAATGCCCCTACAAAAATCAACGACCATAAATATCAAATTAAAGTTGCAGCATAAAAATAAAAACTAAGGCATGACATAAATTGCATTTTGCATATTATAAATGGACAAACATCACTTTGAATTTCATTTTAACAAATCCATTAAGGAATTACATAGAATTACACAATGGACATTATCATTGTTTCATCCTTATCCTTCTAGAAAGAAAAATTAACACTATAATAACGGCATGAACTATTAACTTTTCAGTTGAGAAGCAACAAACGAAACTAATACCACATAATTCACCAGTAATTGCCTAACAACCAGCAATGACAATGACGGTAGCCGCCATAAATATAACACAGACATGAGTAATACTGAGAGAAGAATATGAAGGTTTAATCCGAAGGTATAATGGTAACATCTTCACTGCCAACCATGTTATAATTAATAGAACAGTTCAAGCGATAATCAATCCACGATTTCATTAAGCAAAGAGAGAGACATTCAGTGAGAGAAGTATCATAATGCATTAATGCTCAAGTTCAATTTCTATACATCAACTCAAGCTCAGACCAAACTTAAGTTCAATATCGAAGGAAAAATTCCATTCAAGCCTGGTTTACTAATTTTGAGAAGCTTAGCCTAGTAACTAGTTTAATCAACTAACAAAAATGAGTAGCTTCTATCCATTAGTAACTACCAAAACTGACTAGCTTCTATACATTAGTCAGCAACAAAACTGACTAGCTGTTAAACGATCCTTTGAAATTGAATTTTATCAAAGCAACATATTTCAGTAGTGATTCACCTATTTATTACTCTACAACTTTGTCCAAGTTTATTCATTATAGAATAGCCAGTAATATAATTACTTTTCCTAATATTTTTGAAACGTACTTGAGACATTTTCATCAATCTACGCTAAGGAAATGTCAATTTGCAAAATATAAAATTTGAATTTCCAAACTGACACAGTTCCACTCTTGAAGAGAGCCCTTTACACATTAGTTGAGTGGCATGTGTACTAAGATGCATTAATTATGCACCTTAGTTTTTAGGGTCAACAGCGATGAATTCTTAGCTAGTTGACCAAACTTGCAAAAAATATAAGAGATTACAACATAACTTTGACTATGCACATAAACTCAATTCAGGATGAATATCTTTTTTCATTCAAATAGGTCAAGTGCCTGTGATCAATTTCAAATCAGGATCTTACATAGGAGAAAAAGGTAAGCATGGAAAAAGATTGATCAACAAATACACTTCCAATCTGGAAGTTGAAACTGCTAATCAAAACAGCTTACAGATCTACAAATCACCTCCTTCATGACAGCCTGACAAGCTGCCATCTGAGGGTCATTTTTACAGTGATCATGGCAACGTTTCAAAGCCCTTTCAATTTAACATTTGGTTTGGGTAGTGAGACAGCAACATAAGCAGGTTTGGCAGCTGCACCAGTTGCTTGGATTCAAAATATCATGACTATTAGCATGTCATAGTTTTACCAAATCAAGCTCATTGAAAAAGAAAGTTAGAAATAGCAAGTCCAAAGAAATAAAAAAACCTAAAACACAAAGGCCTAAACGCAAATATTACAAATGGAAAAACTAGTGTTTAAAAGAAATGTACACACATGCATAGTTAGATTATATCTAAAAGAAATCATTTATTTTAAATATATATGTGCTGTTAAACAAAAACCAATTGCAGAAGCAAATCTTTGGAAATTTCACTAAGACATTTAGAAAGGACAGCATATGCAAATTTTCAAGTACCTAAGATTTTTAAGAATGTTGATAACCAATTATGAAAAGCACTGGAATTTCAATAAGACAATTAGAAAGGAAAGCATATACAAATCATAAAGTCATTGTGGCCATGGAACACGTTGACTAGAAATAGATAAAAATAATAAAAAGGCCATTATTATTTCATGCCAAATAAGTTGGCTGTTGTACATCGTTAATGAAATATCTAATGACTCAAGAAAACATAACAACATTTATATACAAGAAAAGAACTTAGCAATAATCACACACAAACACTGTTAAGGTTTATATTAAATAAAAAGATGCAGAAAACATAATTTTTACCATGTCATCTCCTTGAAGGTTCCAAGATTGGGTTCATTTCAATTTCTACAGCTCCCAACTCTCCTTTATTCCTGAACTTCTTGGATTCTCTTACAATCTGAATATCACTGGGAGTAAAGTATTGAGACAGTACTTTTACAACTAATCGAGGAAGGAGTTCCCCACAACTATACCCAGCAAGCACAACCAAAACAAAATTGTCTTTGCGATATGGAAGAAGGCACTGCATCAATGCAAATGACACAAATGAAAGTCACAACTATAGATCCCCAAATGGCTGCATGAGTAATCCAATTCCAACGCATGATGTCTATAGCCAAGTGCAAATTAACCAAAATAACCACTGCCAGCATCCAATGTTCACTGTATTATAATGAGATTATATGCAAGTATGACAAAAAGACGGGGATAAGACACTATTAGATATAAAAATGA
Organism: Excoecaria agallocha; assembly: GCA_037975025.1. Taxonomy (NCBI): domain Eukaryota; kingdom Viridiplantae; phylum Streptophyta; class Magnoliopsida; order Malpighiales; family Euphorbiaceae; genus Excoecaria; species Excoecaria agallocha. The sequence goes on along the minus strand of CM075807.1, from coordinate 94,811,933 downwards.
GAATAGACACTATTAGTGAAACAAAAGGAAACTAAATATTATAATTATTATGTAAAAAAAGAAAATTATTATTAGTAAACATATTATACCATTTTTGCCATCTTTTTCCAGCTTTTAAACCTGGAAAATCAACAAACACAAAGAAACTGAATTTTGTGGCAACTAATAAAATTAAAATTAGACAACCAAAAGAAAAAAAAGAATCAGAGAGAAGAAAATTACCTTTGGGTTTTTTTATGAATATATGATAAACAAGTAAATATTATGTATGGAATTATAGAGAGATGTCCTTAAATACCTAAAATTCCATTAAAGAACCATCTCTCAGTGGCTATGTACCTTTCACTCACCTAAGTAATAAAATCAGAGTTAAAAGCTATTATGACATGTTCAACACGTCTTTAAAAGTCAATTTGAAGTAGAATACAAGGAATTTTCTTTTCTTTTTCTTTTCTATGAGTGCTAAAATAACTAAACAAAATCCAGCTAATTTGCTAAACTCCCGAATTTAAATTCTATTTATTTTTGTTATAAATTCAGTTTTGCATGGGAACTAAACTTCCCATTAGTTTACCAACAAAAACCATGGATCCCATTACAACTTGGTTGCTCAAATAATTACTAGATAATAATAATAATAATAATAATAATAATAATAATATTATTATTATTATTATTATTATTATGCCTAATTTCTGTTATAATATATATTTGGGGCAAAAGATGGTAGAATTCCAACCCATTCAAACTGCAGTTGATTTTTTTAATATGCTAAAATTAAAAAGTGACATTAGCCAAGGTATAATTATAAATTTATTTAGGATGCTGATTTAGAGTGAGGTCAGAGCTACTGTACTCTTGTTAATTAATCAATTAATAACTAGTGGTACGTAAAATTATTTTTTTCAATTAAAAAAAGGAAATAAAGAAAATCTCAATCTCACAAAAACTTAAGAGTTTATTTGGTTTAGCAGCATTAGAGTAACTAATAATATTCAGTGTTTAATACAAATTTGTTAGCGATTATTTTTCATAACTCCATATATCAATTGAACTTTATAAAAGCAATAAAAATTATATTTTTTTAATTTATTCTCTTATTTCATCTAATAAAAAAAGAAATAAAATTGCAAAGTAGGTCAGCCAATAGTTTGTTATGTCATATCTTATTCTGAAAAACATATTTATGATCTCCGTGCCTTGCACAAAATGCCGAAAACACAACTACCAAAAGAAATCAAGAATTAAACTCGATAGACCCCTATGAAACCCATATCTCTAAACCTACAATTCATAATAGAAACTGCAGACCAGAGTAACCTAAAAAATATCAATAGAAATACCAATTAGAACCATCACTAAACTTATCAAAATAAGAGCAGAACAACACTAATATCACCCTGCACAAGCAGATCTGATGGTTTTCGTAACAAATTTCCTAACTGACAATTGATTTCATTTTCCTTGATAGCTTAGCAAAGTGTGCCATTCCACTTAATCAAATGATATCTTACTAAAAAAATTCTTCAAACCGCGTTAGATATTAAAGACCCTACAAATTCATAAGACCCCACTACACTACTGTTATTCTTTACCATCCCCACTATCTGCGAAACATCCCACATTATTTGCAATTCAGTAAAGTAATCAGATACAAAAGGGACATCCTGTGAAAAGGGTTTACAATTCTCACCAGATCTCATTGAGAAAATCGCAGTGGACTTTGCCTGGTACCATATCAAATTAGTTCAGATTATAGACTGGACTTTCTCATTTTATTACTCAAAAAACTGACTACATACATCATCATCTCTATTACTTAAACACACATTACTCTATCAAGTGACAGAACAACATCAACAACAGAAAATATAAAGAGAACTGCTCCAAAATAAATAAATATAAATAGTTTCGGAATAACTGGAAGGGTAGACGCCGGCAAGAGAAGCGGTGGTGGTGCGAAGGAAGCCGTCGATCAGAAGTGGCAGCATTGGATCTTGAGAGTTCAGGTCGGCGCTGAAGCTAAACGAAGTGATTAAAAGAAAAGTAAGTGAAAAAATTATAATTGCAGACCTAAAAAGAGACCTTTTTTTTCTTTTCTTTTGACCTAAACGACGACGTTTTGTTGAATTAAGAAAAAATATTTTTCAATTTATTTGCGACGGATTAGCGACTAAATTTTCCGTCGCTAATTATTTTAAGTAATAAATTACTATTTGTGACATATCAATTTCTGTGCTAAACCATCGCCAAATAAGGCGCAATATTTTCCTACTAAAATTAGCGACTAATTTGTTCGTCGCTAAATTTTCTGGAACTAAGTTCATGAATAAAAAATTATAAACAATTAGCGACGAAAATATTTGTTGCTAATTCCATCGCAAAAAATGGCACGTATAACTCCGGCTAATAATTTTCGACTGATTATCCTGTTTTGTCGCTATTTCGTCGTAAAAAATAAAAAATATCCTCCACACGACGAAATTGAAAAATAGTCGCGAAACCGTCGCGAAATTTATGACTAAAATACTGTCGTCGCTAATTGGTAGTTTTTTTTTGTTGTGGTACTTGTTGGCTCCAAGTTATGCACCTTTCGTGCTTAACTTCAACATGAACAAGATCCAAGTAACCATTTCTGAGTTAATCAACATGCTCAAAACAACTGATGGATCCTTCAAGAAGGATTTAAAAAGTGTCATGGTTGTCACTTTTACTAATGGCAAGAAGCAGAAGAAGAAAAAGATAACCAAGGCGCAGCCAAAGAATGGTGGGATCTCCAAGAAGAAGGTTGCCAAGAAAGAGAATTCGAAAGGAACTTGCTTCCATTGTGGACAAAATGGTCATTGGAAGCATAACTGCAAGACCAATCTAGATTCTCTCAAGAAGAAGAAGCAACCTGATGCTTCTACTTTAGGTATTCATATGATTGAAATAAATAGTTATTCTATTGCTTCAAAACAATCTTGGGTATTAGATATCGGATGTGGATCTCATTTGTGTAATGATCTATAGGGGCTTAAAAGCAGTAGAAGAGTTGGAAAGGCAGAAATATGTCTATAGTTAGCTACTAGACAAAACATTTCTACAACAGTTGTGGGGACTTACCATTTGGCTCTTCCAAGTGGATTAATACTTGAGCTAAATAACTGTTATTATGTTCCAGCATTATCCAAAAGTACTATTTCTTTTCAATTGTTTATTGAACGATTATGACATTTCTTTAAAGGACAAGTGTTGTTACATTTTTAAGAACAATATGTTTTATGTAAAAGCTATCAGTGAGAGTGGTATATTTGTTCTTGATTGAATTAAAGAAGTGCATAATGTGGCTACCAAGAGAATGAAACGAGATAATCTAAATACCTCATATTTATGGCATTGTCCTTTAGGCCATATAATTGAGAAAAGCATGACCAAATTACACAAGTTAGGGTATTTGGGATCATTTGATTATGAATCATTTGACACATGTGAATCTTGTTTATTAGGAAAAATGATAAAAACTCCCTTTATTGGTAAAGGAGAACGAGCTAAAATGGTTTTGGACTTAATATATTCAGATGTATGTGGTCCAATGACTACACATGCCAGAGGAGGCTACTCCTATTTAATTACTTTCATAGATGATTATTCCAGGTTTGGATATATCTACCTAATGAAATATAAATCATAAGCAATTGAAAAGTTTAAAGAATTTAGAAATGAAGTAGAGAAGCAACTTGGCAAGAGTATTAAAACACTTAGATTAGATCAAGGTGGAGAATACTTAAGCCAAGAATTTCAAGATTATCTTAGAGATAATGGGATTTTATCTCAATGGACTCCACCATATACACCACAATACAATGGTGTATCTAAGAGGAGAAATCAAACACTATTAGATGTTGTTCAATCCATGAAGAGCCAAGCGGACTTGCCTATGTCCTTTTGGGGATATACATTAGAAACTGTTGTTTATGTGTTAAACAGGGTTCTTAGTAAATCATTTGATGTTACTTCATATGAGATATGGAATAACAAAAAACCCACACTTTCTCATATGAAAGTATGGGGTTGTTCTGCTTATATGAAGAGGTCAATGTTAGACAAACTAGATGTTAAGTATGACAAATATTTATTTGTGGGATATCCAAACGAAACATTTGGATATTATTTCTACCATCCCTTAGAACAAACGATGTTTGTTTCAAGGTATGCTATCTTCTTGGAAAGAGAATTTCTCCTACAAGAGGACAGTGGGAGTAAAATTGAACTTGGTGAAGTTCAAGACCCACAAATAGAAGTATATCAATTGATTGAATCCGAGACTAAATTTCATAATGATGAGATTACAGTTGAACCTGATTATACAAAAAATCGTAGAAGATCTACAAGGATGCATTCAATCCCTGTGAGATATGGATTTCACATTGATTAGAATAGAGGCATAACTGTGGTAGAGGACAATGAGCCTACAAGCTATCAAGAAGTTTTGAATAGTCCAATGTTAGAGAGTATGTCCTAGAGCCCATGTAATAGGGATGTATTTCATATATATGAATTCATATCCTTAATCAAAGTCATCATTCATTTATTAATGCTATGTTTAAATACATGAGTTTGTAAATCTTAAATTAATAAATAAAGTCCTAGATATTATAAGCACAGTGTAAAAGTAATCATGAAGTGTTCATGATATGATATGTCTATTGCATGCAAATGTGTTAATATATAAATATCCCTAGTCATAAAATTAACAAGACAAGACATTGTTAATTCGAACAGACTTGCACATGTTATGCTTCTTGAATAGTTCAAGCAGTGGTTCTCATAACTGTGATTATGAAAGATAATCAAAGCTAACATGTGGATGCTTGTTAGATGAACAAGTCCATTGCAGATCTGCAAAGGGAATTCTGACATGGATATTAAATCTATGTCATTGAGGAATCTCTTCATAGCAGTTGTGCAAGTATCCTTAGACTTGAGATCACCATGGTTATCTTAAGTAGCAAGTGGTATACTTTGACTCTATAACTAATTACTTCCAACTGGAGGTTAACATAGTTAGGAGGTTGGGTATATCATGACCTACTTGAAGATAGTTGAGTGATTGACAAATGATTCACCATCCTAGATTTATTAAGGGAAGTTTTCTCGCATGATTCTATAATTGCCTTGTTTAGAGAATCTCTGGCCTGAGTAATATGCCAAGATGGATAGGGATCCATGTAGGGAATTTTGGGAACAATTATTAAATTAATAGAACATACATAATTAGATTTATATGAGTTGACAGAAATCCATACTCAGAATCTAATTGAGATAAGAGTGGTGAAAGTAGTAATTGCACGGTAACTGTTTCTATGGAAGGATATAGTCAAACCACTTGACTTTCTTGACATTTGGGTAGTCATGATGCCTAGCTAGAGGCCAATCATGACTTGTATAATACTGTATCATAAATATCAATGGAGATTGATAAAATGATTTTAAAGAGTTTAAATCATGTGAGTTTTGAATAGAACTCAGAATTACATATTATACTGCCAATATGGATAGGAATCCAATAGGTCACACACATATAGAAAAAAGGATAAAATGGTAAAATGACAAGGATAATAATATTTGATATTATTATGGGAATAGAGAAGTGAATAAGAGAATAATTAATTAAAGAGTTTAATTAATTATGATCAAGTAAAATTGTTTGCAGAACTTTTTAGAAATATTTTATAAAATGGACCTAATTAAAATAATGTATTTCATAATTAATTATTATTGGACTATAAGTGTTATAGGGATGACATAATAATTAATAGATCCATTGGAGAAATTAAAAAAGGCCCAGAAGAATGGCTTCCATGCAAAAACCCTTTAGAGGAAGGGTTACATGCCACTTGCTGGTAGAGGGCCTTAAAGGCCTAATTCTTGGACGAAAACAAATTAAATATATTTCATAAGTGTTATGGAGCCCAAATATTTAATTTGGATGGATTTGGAATTCATTTGGGTGATTAAATCCAAGTGCATGCACATAGGGCCTAGTTTGTGCATTTTGTTCATAGTCTTTTATGAAAGGACTTAAATTGGATTTAATTGAGCCCAAATAAATTATTAATAATTACAAAATCTCATTTAATATTTCTCCAGTAATTTTGAAGAGCTCAATCCTATTACGAAGTTGGATTTTTAACCTAACTATAAAAATCCAAGTGATAGGGTTTTAGGGTTAATGTGAACAATCAAGAGAAAAAGAATTTCTCTCACTCTCTCAACCCTAGCTGCCACCCACCCACCTTGCTAGAATCAAGGGATTTCATCCAGCCATGTATTCCTCCATCGTTGGTTCATTCAATCCATCTCTAGTGTGGATTATTCATTAGAGGTGTTCAACTTTGGACACTGTGGTTTGCGACATCCCGGTGAGAAGAAAAATTAATTGTTCAACAAAAATCAAAGGTAATTTTTCTTATTTCCATTAATATGTCTATTTTAAATTCATAGCAAGATAAGTTCTATTGGTTAAAAATTTTAAATTCCGCTTATGTATGAGATGCATGTAACCGATAATTTCCAACATGGTATCAAAGCCTCGGTTTTGCCACGAATCTACAATTCTATATTTTTTTATGGAATAGTTTTTTTATTTTTGAGTTATTAAATATTATAGAATTTAATTAAGTTTATTAATGGGTTTTAAGGGCTGGAGTGGGCTTGGCTTATTCTAAAAGGCTCAAATGGTCCAATAGACACAAAACTAGTTTATGTGTGAACACACTTTAGGGTTTATTGTGTGGGTTTCGGCCTATCATTGTTTTAAGCCCAAAATTGATTTTTAAATTATTTAATATGATTATTTAATTAAAGAATCAATTGATAATTAATTAGTAATAAATTTAATTGATAATTAAGGCAAGAACACATGCATGCAAAAGGGTTTCCTAAAATGAAAGTTTCCAAAATGGAAAAAGTTTCCTAATTTGATCACATTATTAAAATAACTTAAAAGTAAGTTTCAAGAGTTGAAACAAAGTTAGTATTCCATTATATGTTTTTATTTTATGGATTAGAAATGCATATAAGGGTGTATGATTGGCATAATGGATAGTTATGGACAAAAGCCCAATGTGATTGAGCATAATGCATGTTTTGGCCCAATGAGGACTTTCATGTCCTGGCCACTTGTTTTTGGTTTGTATTTCTTTTTCAAATTGTAATATGTAATTAGATTACTTAGATTGGAATTAGAGATAAAGATGGAGACCACTATTAAGGAGCAAGATGGGCCGGATGGAGATCCAACAAGTTTGAAGATAATGTAATTATTTTTTTTACATGTTTGAATCATGCATATTACCTAGGTGTGACCTTTTGATTTCCCTTTTAGCTCAGGGAAATCAATGTAGTAAAGTCCATAACTATACCATATTTAGATGCTTATATTTATGTGATAGATATAGGATGCATACCAATGTATGCCAACCATGTATGATGAGACTTAATTAACTAAAATTGCTCATACTAGTACTAAGGTATATAAGCCTTCCATTAATTTGAGGAGAACCGGAGTTCTTTATAGTGTGGGTTGTTGACCACAATCAAGTTTACATTATATCAAATATGTTTGAATCTAATTAAATGGGTCATCTTAATTAGCCCATTAGCTTGTTGACCACAGTTAAAGCTAATGGTTCTCGGATTAAATAGTGATGGCTATTGATTCGCAATAAAATAGTTGAAGTAAATGGATTAATTAATGATCTAATTAAAGCATACATATATATGAACATACTCTTATAGGTTTTCTTTTTCACATCTAGGCCATCATTATGAGCACATCAAACGTTAATATACGATCAATCTTGGATAACAAGTTGGTTGGAAGTAACTATTCTGACTGGATCAGGCAAGTGAGAATTGTTCTTAGAGCTGAAAAGATCCATTATGTCTTGGATAAAGATCCACCATCACTTCCATCAGATGATGCCATTGATGAGATCAAGGGCACTTATTGAAAATACATGGAGGATAGTGAAGCAGCAGCACGTCTGATGCTGGATGCTATGTCCTCAGAGCTTCAGCAGCAACATAAGATGATGGATGCTAGAACCATCATTTTACATCTAGAGGAGCTTTATTCCTCTCAGGCTAGAAATGGACAATATGATATTGCTTGAGCTCTATTTAGCTGGAAAATGGTGGAAGGCACTTCGGCTACTACTCATGCATTGTAGATGTATGGGTATATTGAGCATTTGAGCAGACTTGGCTATGTAATGGATAATGATTTATACATAGATTTAATATTTTACTCATTGGATCCAAGTTATGCACCTTTCGTGCTTAACTTCAACATGAACAAGATCCAAATAACCATTATTGAGTTAATCAACATGCTCAAAATAGCTAATGGATCCTTCAAGAAGGATTTAAAAAGTGTTATAGTTGTCACTTTTGCTAAAGGCAAGAAGCAGAAGAAGAAGAAGATAACCAAGGCACAACCAAAGAATGGTGGGATCTCCAAGAAGAAGGTTGCCAAAAAAGAGAATTCTAAAGGAACTTGCTTTCATTGTGGAAAAGATGGTTATTGGAAGCGTAACTGCAAGGCCTATCTAGATTCTCTCAAGGAGAAGAAGCAAGCTGATGCTTTTACTTCAGGTATTCATATGATTGAAATAAATACTTATTCTATTACTTCAAAACAATCTTGGGTATTAGATACCAGATGTGGATATAATTTATGTAATGATCTATAGGGGCTTAAAAGCATTAGAAGAGTTGAAAAGGCAGAAATATGTCTGTAGTCAGCTACTAGACAAAACATCTCTACAACAGTTGTGGGAACTTGCCATTTGCCTCTTCCAAGTGGATTAATACTAGAGTTAAATAATTGTTATTATGTTCCAGCATTATCCAAAAGTATTATTTCTTTCAGATGTTTATTGAACGATTATGACATTCCTTTAAAAGACAAATGTTTTGACATTTTCAAGAACAATATGTTTTATGCTAAAGCTATCATTGAGAATGGAATATTTGTTTTTTATTTAATTAAAGAAGTGCATAATGTGGATACCAAGAGAATGAAACAAGATAATCTAAATACCTCATATTTATGGCATTGTCGTTTAGGCCCTATAAATTAGAAACACATGACCAAATTACACAAGTCAGGTGATTTGGGATCATTTGATTATGAATCATTTGATATATGTGAATCTTGTTTACTAGAAAAAATGACAAAAGCTCCCTTTATTGGTAAAGGAGAACGAGCTAAGATGGTTTTGGACTTAATACATTTAGATGTATGTGGTCCAATGACTACATATGCCAGAAGAGGTTACTCCTACTTCATTACTTTCATAGATGATTGTTCCAGGTTTGGAGATATCTATCTAATGAAATATAAATCAGAAGCATTTGAATTTATGTGACTTTATGTGACTTACAATTTAGTTCAATCTATTCTATCGCATAAATACGTTCATGTCATTCAAAGTTAGATAATAACTCATCCTAAGGTCATACCATTCTAATGATATCTTACCAACTTTAGCATTGTAGAGACTTTACAAGTGCATTGATTCATCACTGATCAAATAACATACTATCCACCACTTTAAAATACAATCACCATCATCATTACTCATTGCTAGCTCAGTTTACCTCAATAATATACCATACAATATTGGTTTCATGATTCATGAAAAATTTACAGCTTGGGTGAAGGAGAACCAATAAAAAGATAGAGTATAAGTGGCCATGCATGAGAGAATAAAGCATCATAAATGGCCTTGCATGAGAGAACAAACCATCATGAGTGGCCGTGCAAGGAAGAATCACTTGCGATACGTGGTCGCACAAGAAAATAAGGAGGGGTGTGTGTGGCTATACAGTGGGAATTCAAAAGGCCTAAGTGGCTATGCAAGGAAGAGGGACTACACGCTGCCCTGCATGAGAAGAAGAGATTCCCTATACGGTAGTGCAAGGAAGAATCTCAGCCATAAACAACCAAACCCAGAATTATGCAGGTCCAATCCCAGATCTCATTTTTAACAACTTGTAATAATACTCCTTAAGCCTTTAAATAATTCTAAACTCATCTAAATCACTATATTTAGCCTACACTTCCTCAAAAGAACACACACACAGGAAGAGAGGAAAGATTCCTAACATCAATCATATGAACATTACAGAAAACCTAATATTTTGTACCTAATAATGAAGCTTTAATTTCATCCTTCAACCACTGATCTAGCACTTTCTTTTTTTCTCCTTACACAAATCGGTAATAACAAAATTTCTTAACCCTAAATCCATAACTCAGTCAAAGGAAAAAAGAATAAGAAGATCTATAAGAGAGAACCATTACCTTAAAATGCTACCCACCAATTCTAAGCTTCTTCAATCTACACTCTATACCAGAGAGAGAAAGAGAGAAAGAAAAGAGAGAGAAACAGAGATCATTGATCCGATCTCCAATTCTCAGTCCCCTAAGTCCCTTCTCTAGGAAGCTAAAAAGGAGTTAGTAGGGCAAATATCCCAAATTATCTTTCCAAAATTTCCCTTAAACATCTTTAATCCTCAAAAACTTATTTTCTTAACATTTAACCCCAAACTTCTAATTTACTTCAATTGCATCTTTCGTTCTAATTTAACAATACTACAATATATATAGGCATAATTACCAATATACCTTTTATTTGACTTAACTTTAATAATCGAAAATATTCAAAATTTTGCCTTATTAAACCATAATCCTCATTAAATCACCATAATAAGATTACGTCCATGATTGGGACCTCACAAATCTCTCACCCTTAAAAGAATTTCGTCCTTGAAATTCAAACCCGAAATCTTTATCTTTATTGCTATCCATTCCCAACTATCCTTTAGTCATAAGCAACTATAACCATAAGTATTCTCTATATCCATAATAAACTCAACTATTAATAACCTTAGTACCTATTCATAATTTCCAGATACTCTTATACTCATTATACTTTCTATCATTATTCCCTTTCAGCTGGGCCAGACTATCATGCAATGTTATTCATATGTTAAGAGATGATATGGGATGCTATGCAATGCATTAATGTTTTCATGTATGCAATGAGTACCAATGTGTACTCTCATATACTGTACATGCTTTACCTCCCTATCCCAATACCATGAAATATGTTTAATTGCCCAGCTGATTAGGAAAAAAAATCTGCAAAATATGTAGGGTAGCATAATAACCTCAACATCTCACATCATCATTAATGTGAAAATCAAATTCTCTTTTAGTCATACAAACGTTTCCTCAAACATCTTAAGAAACATTTTAGATGTACTTAGAATCAGACTTATAGTATAGTTCAATCATAGGACATCAAAGCATTTACACTTCTAATAAATGGCTAATAATACACTATGAAATCATCAAGGACAACTGCAACCTACCATATATTCTATTCAATGTGGGTTAAACCATAACAACTATGAATCCAAGGTCGAGCTTATCCTGAGACCTACGTGAATAAACAACCCATGCTAAGCTATAAAGTTTAGCAAGGAAGCCAAACTCCAAGGATAAACTTTAATAACAAATATCACCAATACATAACAACCTACACAATTAAAGAGAAACATATAAGTCTACAACATTACTAATCATACAATGCAAAATTTGCAGGAGTTTTTCAACCTTAATAATAAGTACTACACTTTCAATAATATATAGCTTTAAGTGAACTTGTCTAGTTCTATAAGACTTCCAAATTTACATTATAATTCAATAATATAGAGCTTTAAGTGAACTTGTCTAGTTCTATTATCCCTTAGAACAAAAAGTGTTTGTTTCAAGGCATGACGTCTTCTTGGAAAGAGAATTTCTCCTACGAGAGGATAGTGGGAGTAAAATTAAACTTGGTGAAGTTCAAGACCCACAAATAGAAGTAGATTAATCGATTGAACCCAAGATTGAATTTCATAATGATGAGATTACAGTTGAACCTGATTATACACAAAATCCTATAAGATCTACTAGGATGCATTCTATCCCTATGAGATATGGATTTTATATTGATTCGGATAAAGGCATAACTATAGTAGAGGATAATGAACCTACAAGCTATCAAGAAGTTTTAAACAGTTCAGAATGTGATTTATGGCTTAAGGCTATGTAGTCTGAAATGGACTCCATGTATGAGAACAAAGTATGAACTTTAAATCAACCACCTGAAGGGATAAAATCCATATGGTGCAAATGGGTCTTTAAAAAGAAGACCGATATAGAAGGTACTATAGTTACCTATAAAGCTCGCTTAGTAGCAAAGGGCTATCGTCAAAAAGAAGGTATTAACTATGATGAAAACTTTTCTCCTGTAGCGATGCTTAAGTCTATAAGAATACTTTTAGCCATTGCAGCTCATTATGATTATGAGATTTGGCAAATGGATATGAAGACAACTTTCCTAAATGGAAATCTGACTGAGGATGTGTATATGATACAACCGGAAGGGTTCACATTAGGAAATGGCGAAAAGGTATGCAAGCTTCAAAGATCCATTTATGGATTGAAGCAAGCCTCTAGGAGCTGAAACATATGATTTAATGAGACAATCAAAGAGTTTGGTTTCTGATATAATGAAGATGAACCTTGTGTGTATAAAAGGGTTATTGGGAGTGCAATTGTCTTCCTAGTTCTATATGTGGATGACATATTGATAATGGGAAATAACATTTCTCTTCTCCAATTTGTTAAAATATGGTTATCCAAGCAATTCTCCATGAAAGACCTTGGAGAAGCATCCTATATTCTGGGAATAAGGATATATAGAGATAGATCAAATAGGTTACTAGGTCTTTCTCAAAGTACATATAAGGTATTAAAGAGGTTCAATATAGATCTCTCTAAGAAAGGGTTTATACCCATGGTGTATGGGAAACACCTTTCTAAGTCTATGTGTCCGTAGACACTAGAGGATAGAGAGAGCATGAATAGAATACCATATGCATCGACAATTGGTTCTATCATGTATGCTATGTTATGTACACGTCCAGATGTAGCATTTGCTTTGAGTGTCACAAGCAGATTCCAATCCAATTTTGGAGAGGAACACTGGCCATCTGTCAAGAATATCCTTAAGTACTTGAGAAGGACTAAGGATATATTCTTGGTATATGAAGAGGGCAGTTTGGAAGTAAAAGGCTATACAGATGCCAGCTTCCAATCTGACAAAGATGATTATAAATCACAGTCTGGTTATGTGTTTATAATGGAAGGAGGAGCAGTTAGTTGGAAGAGTTCCAAACAAGAAACAACTGCCGATTCCACGATAGAAGCTGAGTACATTGTTGCTTCGGAAGCAGCTAAAGAAGAAATATAGATAAAAAATTTCATATCTTAACTAGGAGTGGTGCCTAGCATTGTTGATCTGATTCCTTTATATTGTGACAACAATGGAGCCATTACGCAAGCAAAAGAACCACGGTCTCATCAACGATCCAAGCATTTTCTTAGACGCTACCATCTCATAAGGAAAATAGTAGCTAAAAATGATGTGAAAATAGAAAGGGTCCCTATAGATGATAATGTGGTGGATCCCCTCACTAAAGCACTTTCCTAGATAAAACACGATCACCATATAAATAGCATGGGTCTGAGACATATGAGTGATTGGCTCTAGTGCAAGTGGGAGATTGTTAGAGAGTATGCCCTAGAGCCCATGTAAAAGGGATGAATTTCATATGTATGAATTTATATTCTTAATAAAAGGCATTATTCATTTATTAATGCTATGTTTAAATGCATGAGTTTGTAAATCTTAAATTAATAAATGAAGTCCTTGATATTATAAACACAGTGCAAAGGCAATCATGAAAGTATTCATGATATGAGGTGTCTATTGCATGCAAATGTGTTAATATCTAAATATCCCTAGTCATAGAATTAACAAGATAGGACATTTTGTTAATTCGGACAGACTAGCACATGTTATGTTTCTTGAATGGTTCAAGTAGTGGTTCTCATAACTGTGATTATGGAAGATAATCAAAGCTAACATGTCGATGCTTGTTAGAAGAACGAGTTCATTGAAGACCTATAAAGAGAATCCTTACATGGATATTAAATCTATGTCAGTGAGGAATCTCTTCATAGTGGCTGTGCAAGTATCCTTAGACTTGAGATAACCAAAGTTATCTTAAGTAGCAAGTGGCATATTTTGACTCCATAACTGATTACTTCCAATTGGGAGTGAACATAGTTAGGAGATTGGCTATATCATGGCCTACTTGAAGATAGTTGAGTGATGATTGACAAAGGATTCACCATCCCATATTTAATAAGGAAAGTTAACTCACATGATTCTATAATTGTCTTGTTCAGAGAATCTCTGGCCAGAGTGATATGCCAAGATGGATGAGCTCCATGAAGGGCATTTTGGGAACAATGGTTAAATTAATAGAACATACATAATTAGATTTATATGAGTTGATAGAAATCCATACTTAGAATTTGATTGAGATAAGAGTGGTGGAAGGAGTAATTGCAAGGTAACTGTTTCTATAGAAGGGTATAGTCAAACTACTTGACTTTCCTAACATTTGGGTAGTCATGATATCTAGCTAGAGGCTGCTCATAATTTGTATAATAATGTATCATAAATATAAATAGGGATTGATAAAATGAATTAAAGGAGTTTAAATCATGTGAGTTTTGAATAGAATTCACAATTACATATTATACTGGTAACATGGATAGGAACCCAATAGGTCACACACATATAGAGAAAAGGGTAAAATGACAAGGATAATAATATTTGATATTATTATGGGGATAGAGAAGTGAATAAGAGAATAATTAATTAAAGAGTTTAATTAATTATGATCAAGTAAAATTGTTCGCAGAACTTTTTTGAAATATTCTGTAAAAATGGACCTAAATGAAATAATGTATTTCATAATCAATTATTATTGAACCATAAGTGTTATAGTACTGATATAATAATTAATAGATCCATTGGAGGAATTAAAGAGGGCCAAAGAAGTGAAGATGGCGTAAAAACCCTATAGCAGAAGGGTTACATGCCAACTATAAAAAGAAGGCCTTAGAGGCCTAATTCTTGGACCAAAATAAATTAAATATATTTCATAAGTGTTATGGAGCCTACATATTTAATTTGGTTGGATTTAGAATTCATTTGGGTAATTAAATCCAAGTATATGCACAAAGGGCCTAGTTTGTGGGTTTTGTGCATAGTCTTTTGTGAAAGGGCTTAAATTGGATTTAATTAAGCCCAAATAAATTATTAATAATTCTAGAAGCCTAATTGATATTTCTCCAAAACTTTTAAAGAGTCCAATCCTATTATGAAGTTGGATTGTTAACCTAATTATAAAAAATCCAAGTGATAGGTGTATTAGGGTTAAGTGTGACCAATTAAGAGAAATTTTTTCTCTCACTCATAAAGCCCTAGCCGCCACCTTCCCTAGCTAGCATCTAGGGTTTTCGATTCTATGCTTTTATCCTTCTCTTGTTGTGGATTACTCATTGGAGGTGTTCGATTTTAGACACTGTGGTTTGCGACAACCTGGTGAGAAGAAAAATCAACTGTTCAACAAAAATCAAAGGTGATTTTTCTTATTCTCGTTAATATGTATATTGTAAATTCATGGCAAGATCAGATTTATTAGTTCAAAATTTTAAATTTCACTTATGTATGAGATGCATGTAACCAATAATTACCAACACTCATGATTTGTATAATAGTGTATCATAAATATCAATAGGGATTGATAAATTGATTTAAAGAAGTTTAAATGATGTGAGTTTTGAATAGAACTTATAATTACATATTATACTGCCAATATAGATAGGAACCTAATAGGTCATGCACAAATAGAGTAAAGGATAAAATGGTAAAATGACAAGGATAATAACATTTGATATTATTATGGAATAAGAGAGATGAATAGGAGAATAATTAATTAAAGAGTTTAATTAATTATGATCAAGTAAAATTATTCGCATAACTTTTTAGAAATATTTTGTAAAATAGATCTAATTGAAATATTGTATTTTATAATTAATTATTATTGGACTATAAGTGTTATAGGGCTGATATAATAATTAATAGATCCATTGGAGAAATTAAAGAGGTATAAATAATTGGTTTTGGCGCAAAAACCCTCCAAAGGAAGGGTTAGATGCCAAACCCTGATAGAAGGCCTTAGAGGCCTAATTCTTGGACCAAAATAAATTAAATATATTTTATAAGTGTTATGGAGCTTACATATTTAATTTGGATGGATTTGGAATTCATTTGGGTGATTAAATCCAAGTGTATGCATAAAGGGCCTAGCTTATGGGTTTTGTGCATAGTCTTTTGTGAAATAACTTAAATTGGATTTAATTGAGCCCAAATAAAATATTAATATTTTTAAAAGCCCATTTAATATTTTTCTAGAAATTTTAAAGAGCCCAATTGCATTATAAAGTTGGATTTTTAACCTAACTATAAAAATTCAAGTGATAGGGATTTTAGGATTAAGTGAACAATTAAGAGAAAAGAAATTCTCTCTCTCTCAAAAACCTTAGCCGCCACCCTCATTCCTTGCTAGCATCAAGGAATTTCGGTCAGTCTTGTATTCCTCAATTCTTGGTTCATTTATTCCTTCTCTAGTGTGGATTACTAATTGGAGGTATTTTTCTTATTCTCACTAATATTTATATTGTAAATTTATGGCAAGATTGGATCTATTAGTTAAAAATTTTAAATTCTGCTTATGTATGTGGTACATGTAATTGATAATTCCCAACATGGTATCAGAGCCACGATTTTGCCATGAATCTACATTTCTATATTTTGGGGAATAGTTTTTATTTTTAAGTTATTTATTTCATGAACTTTAAAATATCATATTTGATTGTTCATGAATGAGAAAATTGATTTCTAGATGTATGTGATCGAATATATAAAATGAAAAATAAAAATAAATCTTTTGAAGAAAAGTATTAATGTTTTGGCATGTAGGGTTTTATTTTTCAATAAAAGTTTTAGGGGCAGCTCTAAATTGAATTTACATTGATCCATTATAAAATTATTTTGATGATAATTTATGTGTTTAATATGTGATATTAAGCCATAGGATCAAACAAAATTTAAATCGAACAAGTTTTGCATGAAAACTAGTTTAGTCTAAAAGTTCGATAAATTAGTGTTCTTCATATGTTCTTGATGAGTTCATGTTTAGAACGATTTTTAATCTTCTAAATCTAATATATCTGATATATTAATATGTTTTTAATTAATTGGATTAATTAAAACGGGCCTTGAATTAATTGGATTAATTTTAATTCATTAAAACCACTAAATGGGCTTAATTATGTTTACAGACTTAATTTAAATTAGTGAATAACTTGGTGGGCCCAAGGAGCTGATTTAAATTAAATGTTATAAACTATAATTAAGTTTATTAATGGGTTTTAAGGGCTGGAGTGGGCTTGCCTCATTCTAAAAGGCCCAAATGGTCTAATAGACACAAAACTAGTTTGTGTATGAACACATTTTAGGGTTTAAACCTATGGGTTTCGACCTACCCTTTGTTTTAAGCCCAAAATTAATTTTGTAATTATTTAATATGATTAATTAATTAAATAATTAATTGATAATTAATTAATAATCAATTGGATTGATAATTAAGGCAAGAACACATATATGCTAAAAGGTTTCCTAAAATGAAAGTTTCCAAAATGGAAAAAGTTTCCTAATTTGATACCATTATTAAAATAACTTAAAAGTAAGTTTCAAGAGTTGAAACATAGTTTGTATTCCATTATATGGTTTTACTTTATGCATTAGAAATGCATATAAGGGTGTGTGATTGGCATGATGGATAGTTATGGACAAGGCCCAATGTGATTGAGCATAATGCATGTTTCGGCCTAATGAGGACTTTCATATCCCAGCCACTTGTTTTTGATTTGTATTTCTTTTTCAAATTGTAATATGTAATTAGATTACTTACATTAGAATTAAAGATAGAGATAGAGACCACTATCAAGGAGCAAGATGGGCCGGATGGAGATCCAACAATATTGAAGATAATGTAATTATTTTTACTTGTTTGAATCATGCATATTACATAGGTATGACCTTTTGATTTCCCTTTTTGCTCGGGGAAATTAATGTAGTAAAGTCCATAACTATACCATATTTGTATGCTCATATTTATGTGATAGATATAGGATACATACCAATGTATGCCAACCAAGTATGATGAGACTTAATTAACTAAAATCCCTCACACAAATACTAAGGTATATAAGCCTTCCATTAATTAAAGGAGAACCAGAGTTCTTTATAGTGTGGGTTGTTGACCACAGTCAAGCTCACATTATATCGAATATGTTCAAATCTAATTAAATGGGTCATCTTAGCTAGCCCATTAGCTTGTTGACCACAATCAAGTATAATGGTTCTAGAGGCAAGATTAGGAAATGCATATATGATATGCATGTATCAAGAGTTGATAACCTAATGATCCAATAGTTGTGTAGAGACACAATTGGTATAGAGATACCTACCTTTCAAGGGTATGGAGTTTGGCTTGTTGACCATAGTTAAGGTTAAATTACATATCAATGATTGGATATTGGCCCACTAATCGGATTATATAGTGAGGGCAATTAATTCGCAATAAAATAGTCAGATTAAATGGATTAATTAAAGACCTAATCAATGCATACATATAAATGAACATACTCTCATATGTTTTCTTTTCACATCTAGGTCATCATCATGAGCAGATCAAACATTAACATACAATCAATCTTGGATAACAAGCTGGTTGGTAGCAACTATTCTGACTGGATCAGACAAGTGAGAATTATTCTCAAAGCTGAAAAGATCCGTTATGTCTTGGATAAAGATCCACCACCACTTCCATCAGATGATGCCATTGATGAGATTATGGGCACTTATAAAAAATACATGGAGGATAGTGAAGCAGCGGCATGTCAGATGCTGGGTGCTATATCCTCAGAGCTTCAGAAGCAACATGAGATGATGGATGCTAGAACTATCATTTTTCATCTAGAGAAGCTTTATTCTTCTCAAGCTAGAACTAAGCAATATGAGATTGCTCGAGCTCTATTTAGCTGCAAAATGGTGAAAGGCATTTCGGCTGCTACTTATGCATTAAAGATGTATGGGTATATTGAGCATTTGAGTAGACTTGGCTATGTAATGGATAATGATCTATAAATAGATTTAATATTGTGCTCATTGGCTCCAAGTTATAAACCATTCATGCTTAACTTCAATATGAACAAGATCCAAGTAACCATTCTTGAGTTAATCAACATGCTCAAAAAAGCTGATGGATCCTTCAAGAAGGATTTAAAAAGTGTCATGGTTGTCACTTTTGCTAAAGGTAAAAAGTAGAAGAAGAAGAAGATGACCAAGGTACAGCCAAAGCATGGTGGGGTTTTCGAGAAAAAGGTTGCCAAGAAAGAGAATCCCAAAGGAACTTGCTTCCATTGTGAAAAATATGGTCAATGAAAACGTAACTGCAAGGCCTATCTAGATTCTCTCAAAGAGAAGAAGCAAGCTGATGCTTCTACTTTAGGTATTCATATGATTGAAATTAATACTTATTCTGTTACTTCAAAACAATCTTGGGTATTAGATACTGGATGTGGATCTCATTTGTGTAATGATCTACAGGGGCTTAAAAGCATTAGAAGAGTTGAAAAGGCAGAAATATGTCTACAGTCAGCTACTGGATAAAACATCTCTACAACAGTTGTGGGGACTTATCATTTGCCTCTTCTAGGTGTATTAATACTTGAATTAAATAATTGTTGATATGTTCGAGCTTTATCAAAAAGTATTATTTCTTTCAGTTATTTATTAAACGATTATGACATTTCTTTAAAAGACAAATGTTATTATGTTTTTTAATAATAATATGTTTTATGCTAAAGCTATCATTGACAATGGTATATTTGTTCTTGATTTAATTAAAGAAGTGCATAATGTGGATACCAAGAGAATGAAATAAGATAATCTAAATACCTCATATTTATGGCATTGTCGTTTAGGCCATATAAATGAGAAACGCATGACCAAATTACACAAGTCAAGTGATTTAGGATCATTTGATTATAAATCATTTGATACATGTGAATCTTGTTTATTGGGAACAATGAAAAACAACTCACTTTATTGGTAAAGGAGAATGAGCTAAAATGGTTTTGGACTTAATACATTCAGATGTATATGGTCAATGACTATACATGCTAGAGGAGGTTACTCCTACTTCATTACTTTCATAGATTATTATTGCAAGTTTTGATATATCTATCTAATGAAATATAAATCAGAAGCATTTGAAAATTTCAAAGAATTTAGAAATGAAGTAGAGAAGCAACTTGGCAAGAGTATTAAGACACTTAGATCAGATCAAGGTGGAGAGTACTTAAGTCAAGAATTTCAAGATTATCTTAAAGATATTAAATGGGCTTTTGGAATTATTAATAATTTATTTGGGCTCAATTAAATCCAATTTAAGTCCTTTCACAAAAGACTATACACAAAACTCATAAACTAGGCCCTTTATGCATACACTTGGATTTATTCACCCAAATGAATTCCAAATCCATTCAAATTAAATACGTAGGCTCCATAACACTTATGAAATATATTTAATTTGTTTTAGTGCAAGAATTAGGCCTCTAAGGCCTTCTATCTGAAGCTGGAGTGAAACCCTTCCTCTGAAGGGTTTCTGTGCCAAAATCAAATCTTTGGGCCTCTATAATCTCTCCAATGGTTCTATTAATTATTATATCAGTCCTATAACACTTATAGTCCAATAATAATAATTAATTATGAAATATAATATTCCAATTAGGTCAATTTTAAAGAATATTTCTAAAAAGTTATGCGAACAATTATACTTGATCATCATTAATTAAACTCTTTAATTAATTATTCTCTTGCTAATTTCTCTTCTCCCATAATAATATCAAATATTATTATCCTTGTCATTTTACCATTTTATCCTTTACTCTATATGTGTGTGACCTATTGGGTTCCTATCCATATTGTCCGTATAATATGTAATTATGAGTTTTATTCAAAACTCACATGATTTTAACTTCTTTAAATAATTTTATCAATCCCTATTGATATTTATGATATACTATTTTACAAATCATGAGCGACCTCTAGCTAGGAATCATGACTACCCAAATGTCAGGAAAGTCAAGTGGTTTGACTATACCCTTCCATAGAAATAGTTACCGTGCAATTACTCTTTTCACCACTCTTATCTCAATTAGATTATGAGTATGGATTTTTGTCAACTCATATAAATCTAATTATGTGTGTTCTATTAATTTAACCATTGTTTCCAAAATGCCCTTCATGGATCCCTATCCATCTTGGCATATTACTCTAGCCAGAGATTCTCTGAACAAGGCAATTATAGAATCATGCGATATAACTTCCCTTAATAAATCTTGGATGGTGAATCCTTTATCGATCACTGAACTAAATTCTAGTAGGTCATGATATACCCAACCTCCTAACTATGTTCAGCCCCAGTTGGAAGTAATCAGTTATGGAGTCAAAGTATACCACTTTCTACTTAAGATAACTTTGGTGATCTCAAGTCTAAGGATAGTTGCACAACCACTATGAAGAGATTCCTCACTCACATAGATTTCATATGCATGTGAGGATTCTCTTTGCAGGTCTCCAATAAACTTGTTCTTCTAACAAGCATCCACATGTTAGGTTTGATTATCTTTCATAATCACAGTTATGAGAACTACTGCTTGAACTATTCAAGAAGCATAACATGTGCTAGTCTGTCCGAATTAACAATGTCCAATCTTGTTAATTTTATGACTAGGGATATTTAGATATTATCACATTTGCATGCAATAGATATCTCACATCATGAATACTTTCATGATTGGGTTTGCATTGTATTTATAATATCTAAGACTTCATTTATTAATTCAAGATTTAAAAACTCATATATTTAAACATAGCATTAATAAATGAATGATGCCTTTTATTAAGAATATGAATTCATACATATGAAATACATCCCTTTTACATGGGCTCTAGGGTACAATCTCTAACATTTGGTTCACAGTGACTACACTTTATATATTGGTTCCCATCAACTTTAGCAAAAGGCATTTGGCACTCCATGTAGTGGTACATTCCACTTCCAATTCTATAATTCCATTGTCTAAAAGAGATTGGGAGGAATATGATGCCCCTCTTAGATGACTTTAGTTTGTGTGAATTCTCACCAAGCAAAAAGTGATGTAATATCCTTCTAAAATGAGAAAATATATGTATTTCTCTTTACTTTTCATCTCTTCTAATTTCAACCTATACAGGCAACTTCTTATGATGAGGATAGGTGCCTTATCCCATATTTTTGTTGAAGAAATATATATATGCCCCCTGATAGTGGTTTTAGGTAATTGTGAGAAATATTTAATATTAGTGCTCTACCTATTGAGTTTATTGTTTGTTTTTCTTTCTCTTTTGTTTCCTTTTTCTCATTTTTTTACTATCATCCTATTTTTTCCTTTTTTTATTTTAACTTACCATTGCATATTAAATTACATGTTTATTGTTAATTTCATGGTATCTCCTATTTCCTTTTTTATTTTTTAAGCATATTAAGCATGAATAATTAATCAAAACATAAGATAAGTATATAAATTAAATATAAATTCTATCTTTATATGCATAAAAAAAATTCAAACAAACTTTTAAACTCCTTAAATATAAAATAACAAATCTACTATGATGGCCTCAGAGGTCACAAAGCTAATGGCCTAGGAGGTCTAGCTGGTGCCGTGGCCTATAGTGTTGATGGTGGTTACTCAACATCCTGCCTCAATCTAAAGTGGAATCCTAGTAATGCCATTATCAAAGGTTGCAAAATTTGTAATATCACTTGTTGCAACCACTTTAATCCCTGGTCAACCTCAGTGATCGCCCTAGAGTGCTACTCCAGATAGTTCATCAAGTCACCCCTGAAGTACTTGATGTACCTCCTTAACTCACATCTATCTTTAATATAGCCTTCCTTGCTCTAGTGAGCTTAGCCTTAATGTGAGTGCCCTGCTTCCTGATCTAGGTGTATGACTCATCGATTACCTGCAGGGATGCATTGAATTGTTACCTCGCAGTCATTAACTCAATTTTGATATCTTGTATGTCAGACTGTAGAGATTGTACTACTATTAGTAATGACTATAAAGACTATACTATTGCTAGCACTAACTATATGGTTTGATCATACTACTTGATAGCCTCCTCTATAACGGTCAAACTCCTAGAGATGCCATCAAATGAGAGAGTTGATGATGAATGCACCGATGACATAGTGGATAAGGGTGCCTTTAGGTGTGTTAATAGTGGTGGAGTAGTCTATATGGATGCATTTGGGTGCTCATATGGTGGAGGAGTGGTAGAAGTGGATGCCCTCGGATGTCCATAAGGAGAAAACCTCCCTATCCTTTTAGCTAGCAATCACTTATGTCTGATCGATGATTGAGGATGTGTTGGCGGTAAAGGTGACACTCCTATAAGATCCTGAAGGTCTATCTACATATCGATCTCATAGTCAGAGTTAATGTCAAATTCGTAGTGCTCATGAGGCTTATCCTTTTGGTCATTCTAATGTCTTGCCTACACTGAAGGTGCTTGTTAGGCTGCTGGTGGCTTCTATTGTGGCCGATCCTGAATATCCCCCTCTACAGGTGGGTCCGATACTATAGGATTGAGACCTTACTTTTCTCTATTTTGAATGGTTAATAGCTGATACTAACCCTTTTGTCCTTGAATCAACTCTACTATCTTTATTGTAAGAGCAGCCTGTAAATCCACATACATTTCTTCCTAAAGAGGGTCCCCAAAACAACTCTCGTCTGCCCCGAATGCTAACAACAATTGGGTCACAATGCCTTATATACAAATCTGTATGGTGTATTGGGTGGCCAATCTGACTAGAGAAGTAATGATTTTATGGGTGATGTCCACCCTCCTATGCTCTCGCATCCCCCATAGACTTGTGATCTCAACTGAACTAACTGACTTGGGGCTCTCTGTATGACCTAAGTAGGATGTAGATAAAATTTTTTGAATATACCAATACGATTGGGTGGCTAACTTTGTTCTATTTGTTGTGTCTAACTAATATATAGCCCTCCAAAGTACCATTGTCATCCACCTAGTCTGATTTATTATCCTATAAAGGGTGACAACATCAAGCCCTATCGAAAGGCCTATAGCCTTAATAAACCATTGGCATGTGTTGCTTATGATAAATGCCTAATGCCCAAAATTACACCACACCCTCCTTGGTGTTCAATCCCTAAAAGCATCCATAATCTAACGTAGCTGAGAACTCCCTGGTGACATCTAGGCAAGTCTAAAAATTTTGGGCAAAGAACTTCGTGCACTCTTTTGGAACTTGTAATTGGTCAATCTCCTCCATCAATTTGATAGAGTGTAAAAACTGCTTGGATATAAAGTGGCTAGCTTTATACTAAACTCGTAGTAGAGCTTGATATCTGCAGGCCTACTCTAGTGTTATATATATAGGTGTAGGTAGGGTTGGAGTAGCATGCATGACCTTTCAAGGCATCCTGCAAAAAATATTATATGCCAAATTTTTATGACTAGTGCATTAGATTAAGTCAGAATTTTGGCAACATGCCAGCTTAAATTAGAGAAAGCCATCCTGTATGGAAATGCGTACTGAGTGCAACAATGTAAGGTACAATATCCTAAGCCCATTATCAGGCAATCTAGCAAGCATGCATGACAAATAAGGTACATTAAGTATTTTAAATTTTACAAAAATCCTAACAAAAATAAGTTAGAATTTTTACTAGAGGAATATGCATGCCCCTTGACAAGAAAGCATTTTAAACCAACCCATAGGCCATCATTAGCTACCAACCAATGCAAGTTAAATTATTAAACACGGGAAACTAAATTTATCTTAAATCATTTTGGTGCAATTACACTTTGAGTACAACATGCCTTTAAAGATATAAACCTAAATAAAGGCTTCCTATAATAGTTGCTAAAAATATCTACAATTCACGTGCTCATGCATAAAGACTGTTCCTAACTATAGTGTCATGCAAGCAAGCATTTACAAGTTTAAATTATACTTCTAAGGGCATCGTTCAATTCTAAACTACAAGGCAACATTGTTACATAAATTATGCCTAGCACTAGATAAAAATATAAAAGGATTAAAGTATAATTAAATAAATAAAAGAATAAATAAAATATAAAAAATTGTTCAAATAACACTTACTTGGGATATGAACAACAGATGAAAGAAAATGGAAAAGAAAAGAAGAATAGATAGCTCATTGAAGTCCTCATTGCTCCCAAGAGAATTTAGGTGCAAACAGCTTAAAGAATTGACCAAAAATGAGGGAGAAAACTCAAGAAAATTAAGATAATACCTTTGTAATTTTGAACTTGGCAGTTTAAGGGAAGTGAGAAAGAAGAAGAAGAAAACACAACTTTATTCTCAAATATTTTAGTGAAAGATAGCCTGTGATGGGCGGCCGTATAGTACATCCTATCTATCACTCCTTTTTGACCTTTTTTCCTTTTTTATTTCTTTTTCATTTTATTTCTCCATTTTTAATTCATAATTTACATTATTTATACTAAAATGCAGTATTCCTGTCCTTGTTAGATATGTTTGGCATTATTTCATTTTATTTACATATGTACATGCAAATATTATTTATTTTAGTCACTCATATGTACTCAAAACCCAAATAATCCCTGAAATTCCACGTGCATTTTGAATTTCTAGTCTTTTTACATCCAAAATCTTTCGTATTTATTTGCCTTGATTATGGACCCTTTAGATTCCTTAAGAAATTACAACAAAAGAAAATGTAATAATATGTATGTGCAATGAATGGGATATGTAGAAAAATCTATTTTTGTCATCCAGAGGTTACGAACAAGCTAGCCATGGCTCGCTTGTCGAGGGTAGCCATATATCATCCCTTTCTATAAATAGTGCCATCATTTCCTTGATCGTTATTCCTTTAACCTCTCCTCTTCCCAAGGCAGCTTCTGCTAAGAATTTCCTATTTCTTCCTTTTTTATTTTGGTCATTTTTTTAGCTATTTATTTTGTCCTATTATTTTTTCACATAGCCCATTTGGAAATTCCTATCACCATAACTTCTGCACTTGTAAAATTACACCAGTTGTTAGATGACCTAAGAACTTAGAAGGATCCTTTTTGGCTTTATATTTCAACCAGAGATTTTTAAGAAGAGTATCTTTTGGTAGAAACCAAATATTCACTACTGCCTGGTATTAGAACCTGAGGTTTTATGTGTTTAGGTTCACATAACAGGAATTATGTCATTTGCTAGAATAATTTGCTGAGATAGTTAATACAAGGTTTACCCCCGGTACTCGACTATGCCTACCTTTCATCATTTCCAGTTATCCTAAGGAGGTGGCTCGTGCTCCATGTATCATTCCTTCAGAGGTTAGAGGTTTAGTACCTTAGAGAGGTACCTTTTCCTTGTAGCCAAAAATGGATATTCTTGACAACTTTGATGACATACCCACTTTTCTATCTGGTGTCATTGTACTTTGTTCTTTTGCTCTATGCCTGCAGATAACTCCAATTTAGTGTTTAGTTTTAGTCCTTTTTTAGTCTAGTTTTAAGTGTCATTTTAGTGTCTTTTGCTTTGTTTTGCTTGAATTTAATAATTTCTATCCAAATTTAGTAAATTCTAGATTTTATGTGTTTTATAAAGCTTTTGATGGAATTCTATAATTAATTACATTTTGTTTTTGCAGGTACCTCATGGTTAGTAGGTTTTACCTACTGACTATGACCTATGCCTTCTATCAAAAGTACCATTTCAAATATGTCATGGTTAGTAGACATTTGTTTATATATTGGTGTTTACCATGAATTAGGGATTCTTTTAGTATAGAACCGAGAAAAAAAGACCTCACGATTAATGGGTTTTTGTTGTTGACCATGGGGTAGTCAAGTTCCAGTCTAGAATGGAGAGGAGAGATATGTCACAATCAATATGTTTTTAGTGCTGACCGTGACCCTTTGTCCAGAAAATTTTTTTCTATGTCACGATTATTAGGAAATTTTTGTTGACCGTGATCCTATTTCAAGACTATATATAGCAGAATAATAGTTTGGCAGAGGGTTTAAAATTTTCAGATCTAAGGTTTTTGTTTCTTAGTTTCTTTCATTCCTCAGCATATTATATACATAAATCTATAGTTTATACTTGCAAATAGTTTAGATTTACAAAAAATATATAGATTAAACAAAAAAAACATAGATTAGATACTTAATTTTTATTTGTTTTGAGTTCATCTACATTTTGGAGAAGAAGGTTAGAGAAACTTAGGATTCAGTTAGGTTTCTTCCTCAATGAATTTTTGGGTTTATTGTCTCCTTTTCCCTCTTTATTTTGTAATGGATAGTGAGTAGTCTCATAGTTGTTTGAGGGATCTTTCAATCCCCTATCCCTTATGTGAATATTGAACATTTATGGATATATATATATATAATATATAATGGTTTATTTTACTATTACTTTATAGATATTTCATGGGTTTTCATTATGTTGAGTAAATTTCCAGCTTTGGATGAATGATATTATCATATATCTTTATTGGGATGTTATGCTTGCACGGTTGAATGCCATAAATGTTTATTTCTCTGTTCTCTTATCATGGGTGCTGTGTTTTTTAGGCTACTCCAAAATGGGACTCTTTAAGCTGTAGAATTTTGTGATTTGAGAAATATAGTATAGAGTGAAATGAATTGGTTTTGGGTTTTTTGGCTTTGGAATAGGAAAGCAAATTGAATCTAGGATGTTTGACCCACGTCAAGGCTAATCATAGGACTTGCTCCAGAATGGGACATTTTGTTATTAGAATAGCTGGCTTCAAAATGGGACACTTGGGTTAAGAGGGTCATCCTATTTTCACATATATATAATTATAGGTTAATTTAATTCATGTTTGGGTATGGGGAGGATGAGTGAACCCAAGTAACGCTTTTAATATATCAATTTTCATACTGGTTAATTTCTCAATTATTTTAAGCTATAAAAAATTACTGCAAGTTTATTTTTAGTCAAGTTCTGAATTTACACTTTAGTTGTTTATTTGTCTGCATTTTAATAGTTGATAGCATAATACACAAAAAAATTTTGGAATTCTTTAGCATACATCTAATTTTCATTACTTGCATCTTTAATCCCTTGGGTACAATATTTGTGGGTCTTAAATTGAACACCCTATATTACTTGCCAATTCAGTACACTTAATGAGGCTACATCATCTGCTAATATCCATTGATGAATTGATGATTAGGGATCACACATTATTCAACATTATAGATGGCATGCTGAGAGGGTACAATTCTTTTTTTTTTTTTCTAATTTTAGCATAGACCATCATTAGTTTTGATGTTATTCATCATGATCCTCATTCTTGCCTCACTAGTAATCCTATTCTGCTTCAAGTGTGTCATTATTTTAAAGGTATTACACCCTTTATGGGTTTTTATACTAGCATTCCTCATTGGAAAATGCTTTTTTTTTTTTTAGTTTTTCATGTATTTGCTTGCCTTATTTTTGTTTAAGATAATCCAACTCACCTTAACAACCTTTTTTTAGATATGGCTTTATGAGAAGTTGAAGTTTTTGTCATAGCCTACCACTCGTGTTTGAGCTATGGACATTTAGCCCATTAGATATGTCATATTCAAACACCTACAACTCAAGTTTCTATTGGTCTAAGATGGACTCGAGTGGCTAGCCCGACTGGCAGATAATGTCATGATGTTCAAGTGAACCTAGCTTTCTATCACTTCCATAGTTTTGGATGGAGCATTTGGGTGTGTCCCCCCCATGTGAATAGCATCAGGCTACCTTCTATGTCACTACTTGCTATGCTAGTCAGTTCAGGGATTCATAGGACATCGATGGGTATCCATTGGGATTTTGAGGTGGCATTCTAGTTGTTCCTTTCCTATTAGTGTATCATCAGAGGATTTTAACTTGACTCCTTATAAGGACTATTATTCCTAAGTTCAGCATTTGTGACATTACCTCTTCTACCTCTTATAAACAATGGGCCATTGATTTGGTAGTCGATAATAAGCTATTTCATCTTATGCATCTGGATGGGGAGAAAGATGTGATACAGATAGAATAGATGAGATACTATAACGAATTATGTCTTTGCTTTTATTTGAACTTTTAATTTTGAATGCATGAAAAGGATATACTACTTTTAGATACATTGATGATGTTATGAATACATGCATAAAATTTATATCTGATTTCAGTATATATGATAAGAATTTGATATTACCCCAATGACACATATTATTTAATGTCGAAGTAAAACTTTAAAAGCATCATGACTCCTATCATCAATTAGCCCTCTTGAATTTTTTTTATTTTATTATTTTCTGTTGGCCTTTAATTTTTGTTCAGGATGCCTTTTTTTGATTTTTACCTTGACAAGGCATCCAATTTTAGCAAGGCCACCATTTTTTGATTTTCAACCTATAGGCCATTTATTCTTTTTTTTTTCTCTATTTAGTCTTAGCTATGAAACCTTTTAATCTATCCGTGTTCACTGGTTTCCTAAATTCATTGACATCACTGCCTGATAAAATGCCTACTCCTTTGGATAACAATTTTTTAAGCATGAAAGGTCCTTCCCATATAGGCCTAAACTTACCTCGGATATCTGGGATTCTAGGCATCATCTATTTTAATATCGGATCTCCATCCTTTAAAGGTTGCTTCTTTACCTTTTTTCCAAACAAATGAGCTAATCTCCTATGATAAATCTGGTTATGGTAATATTCCCACATCTTATCCTCATCCAATAGGTTAAGCTATGACAGCCCTTACCTAGCCATTTTGTTTCTAGTAATTCAGCTTTTAAAATTTCTATTGGAAGTACTACTTCTATCAAATAAACTAAGGAAAATGGAGTGGGCCTTATTAACGTTCTATTTGTGGTCCTTAACCACATAATGAGAAGGCTAACTTATCAACCCAATATTTATAAGTTCGAACCATCTTAGCCAAATCTTTTTGAAATTCTTATTAGCTACCTCGACTGCTCTATTTTCTTAAGGTCAATATGCAGAAAACTTATTGTGTTGAACCCTATTCTTGAAGTGCATCTATTGGGTTTCACTGAAGAACTTTAACCTATTATCTAACATTATATGATAAGGCAAACCATATATGTATATCAAATTTCTTTCAATGAACTTAGCCATGATCCTTTACATCAACCTTCTTGAAAAATTCTATCTCTACCCACTTGGTAAATTAGTTGATTGCTATTATAATGAACTTGTGCCCATTTGAAGCAGACAGATAAATCATACCTATAATGTCGACATCCCATGCAGTAAATAGCCATGGTGACATAAGGTTGCATAACTCAGAAATAGGTAGATATCTCAAGTTTCCATACTATTGGCATAGTTGATATTCTCTAATGTACTTAGAATAGCTGGTATCCATTGTGAGCTAAAAGAAGCCTTGATGTGTGATATTCTTTGTTAAGGCTAAACCATTCATGTGGACTCCATACACTCCAGCATGCACTTCTTTTATAACCCTTCTTACATTTTTTTCATTCATACACCTTAGTTGGATTCCATTATGCTCTCTTTCATAGGGTACACCTCCCATAACAATGAACTAAGTTGATAGCTTAGGGATCATCCTTTAGTCCTTTTTAGTTTCTTCCTCTGACACTAACCTTTCAAAATAATTATGGATGTCATAGTACCTAGGTTTTTTTATCACTCACCTCAATATCTATGATATTCTCAACTTTAAAACACAACCTATCTAAACTTAAAATCAGCATAGGATCCCACATCGATACCAAGGTCACTAAGGCATCTGCTAGTTAATTTTCTTCTCTAGGCACATACCTAAAAGTACAAAGCTTGAATTGGCTACTTAGAGCTTTTGGGAACTCAAGGTAGGCTAGTAATAACTCTTATTTCATTGACCATTGACCTTTCACTTGTATACTATGAAAGATGAATCTCTAAATACTTCTATGGAATTTCCCCTAATAACCAATAAAGCTTCTAACCCGAAGATGTAAGATTTGTATTAGCTTCGTTATTCATAGCCTTGTATCTCAATTTCTTAGCTAACAATATCTTCTCTCCCTCTAGGGTAACTAAAATTACTTTAGTTCTCGCTCCTTTGTTGTTCGTAGCCCCATCAAAGTACATCTACCAACCCTAGAGGGTTTTATTTAGCCATAACATATATCCTATAGGAATAAAAGTAGTGTCTCAATTTCTTCGTTGTCAATATGATCACTAGATAGATTTTTTCAAATTTTATATACTTTGCATACTCAATCCCAAATTCATCCTCTTGAGCCATCATTACCCCTATTAAACTATCTTCTATGGCTAGATATAAAATTAAGGGCTTACTTAGTTGAGATAGTCTTAGTATCAACTGATGTAGCAAGTACTCATCGATGGTATCAAATGCCTTTTGAAAATTCTTATTCTAAAACACTAGCTAATCCTTTTTAAGTATCTTAAATTTGGGTTTGCAATTTAAAGTTAATTTATGATGAACCTGCTTATATATTGGATCTTTCTTAAGAACCCTCTAACCTCTTTTCCCTTTTGGGGTACTAGCATCTCCTGGATGGCTTTCACTTTGTCGGGATCTACCTCTATACTTTTCTAGCTCACTATATGCCCTAAGAGCTTACCCGATGTGACTCTAAAAATGATTTTTTATGATTAAGGTGAAGGTTTTACTTGTTAATCCTTTGAAAAAACTTTTCAAATGAGTCAAAATGACCTTCTCGGTAATTGACTTGATCATCTTATCATCCACATATACCTCGACTTCCTTATGGTTCAAGTCATCTAATGTCCTAGTTGCCATCCTTTGGTAGGTAGTACCCATATTTTTAAGTTCAAATACTATAACTCGATAGGTATACACACCCCATTTGGTTATGAAGGCCATTTCAATTCGATCCACTATCTTGTTAAAGATTTGGTTATACCTAGCAAATCTATCCATAAAGCTATACATGGCATAGGTAGCTTCACTATTAACTAGAACATCTATGTGAGGCAAAGGGAAATTATCCTTAGGGTAAGCCTTGTTTAAATTCCTGTAATCTACATAGATTCTAACTCTCCCATCCTTCTTTGCTATAGGAACTACGTTCTCCAACCATGTAGTGTATTAAACTTCCACTAAGAACTTAGCCTCTATCTATTTCTTAACCTCATCTTTAACATTTTTGGCCTGCTCTAGTCTAAGCCTCCTAAGCTTTTACTTAACTAGTTTATACATTTGATATGTTAGGATTGCATGTGCAGTAATTTCTCGATCTATTCCCATCATGTCTTCATAGGTCCAGGCAAAGACATTTTCATAATTTTTCAATATTCTCTCAATTTTTTCTCTCTTTAGGAGTTATATCTTATGCCAATAAAATTTATTGTGGGTTTTATTTTTATTCTGAGATTAAATAAACATGTGTTTTTTGAGTTAATGTCAAATATGAATAGTTTATGATCATGATTATACATATTGAATGTTAGATTTTAACGGTTACATGCATCACATACATGAGCGGAATTTTAAAATTTTTTAACCGTTAGATCTGATCTTGCCATGAATACACAATATAACTATATGAGAATAAGAAAAATCACCTTTGATTTTTGTTGAACAGTTGATTTTACTTTGCATCGGGTTGTCGCAAACCACAGTGTCCAAAATCGAACACCTCCAATGAGTAATCCACACTAGAGAGGGGTAAATTGAACCAACAAATTGGTGTTTAACTAGGGCTGGTCGAAATTCCCAAGAGCTAGCTTAGGAGTTGGCACAAAAGGGAGAAAGAGATTAAGAGAAAAGACTTTCTTTTTGTTTTTAATCACTTAACCCTAATTCTCATTAGTTGGCCTTTTATAGTTATGTTAAAATTCCAACTCCTTAATGAGATTGGGCTCTTAAAAATTGCTGAAGAATTATTAATTGGGCCTCTAGAATTAATTATAATCATTTGGGCTTAGTTAAATCTAATTTAAACCTTTTCATAAAAGTCTATGCACAAAACCCACAAACTAGGCCCTTTATGCAACTAATTGGATTTAAATACCCAAATGGATTCTAAATCCAACCAAATTAAATATGTGGGTTCCATAACACTTATGTAACATATATAAATTAATTTGATCCATTAAATAGGCCATTAAGGCCTTCTGTTCTAAGGTAGGCGTGTGGCCCTTACAGAAGGGCTTCCGCCAACTGCTTCATTCTTTTGGCCCTTAATAATTGCTCCAATGGACTTATTAATTATTATACCAGTCCTATAACACTTATAGTAGTCCTAAAACACTTATAAGATAATAATAATTAATCATGAAATACATTATTTCAATTAGGTCCAATTTTGCAGAACATTTCTCAAAAGTTCCGTGGATAATTTTATTTGATCATAATTAATTAAACTCTTTAATTAATTATTATCATATTCTCTTATCTACCTTTATAATAATATCAAATATTATTATCCTTGTCATTTTACCATTTTACCCTTTTCTCTATATGTGTGTGACCTATTGGGTTCCTGTCCATGTTGGCAGTATAATAAGTAATTGTGAGTTCTATTCAAAACTCACATGATTTAAACTCCTTTAAATCATCTTATCAATCCCTATTGATACTTTTGATACATCATTATACAAGTCATGATTGGCCTCTAGCTAGGCATCATGACTACCTAAATGTTAGGAAAGTCATGTGGTTTGACTGTACCCTTCCATAGAAACAGTTACCGTGCAATTACTCCTTTCACCACTCTTATCTCAATTAGATTATGAGTATGGATTTCTGTCAACTCATATAAATCTAATTATGTATGTTCTATTAATTTAACCATTGTTCCTAAAATGCCCTTCATGGATCTCCATCCATCTCGGCATATTACTCTGGCCAGAGATTCTCTATACAAGGCAATTATAGAATCATGCGAGATAACTTCCCTTGTTAAATCTGGGATGGTGAATCCTTTGTCAATCACTCAACAATCTTCAAGTAGGTCATGATATACCCAATGTCCTAACTATGTTCACTCCCAGTTGGAAGTAATGAGTTATGGAGTCAAAGTATACCACTTCCTACTTAAGATAACTTTGGTGATCTCAGGTCTAAGGATACTTGCACAACTGCTATGAAGAGATTCCTCACTGACATAGATTTAATATCCATGTGAGGATTCTCTTTCCAGGTCTCCAATGAACTTGTTCTTCTAACAAGCATCCATATGTTAGCTTTGATTATCTTCCATAATCACAGTTCTGAGAACCACTGCTTGAACCATTCAAGAAGCATAACATGTGCTAGTCTGTCCGAATTAACAATGTCCTATCTTGTTAATTCTATGACTTGGGATATTTAGATATTAACACATTTGCATGCAATAGACATCTCACATCATGAACACCTTCATGATTGCCTTTGCACTGTGTTTATAATATCTAGGACTTCATTTATTAATTTAAGATTTACAAACTCATGTATTCAAACATAGCATTAATAAATGAATGATGCCTTTTATTAAGAATATAAATTTCATACATATGAAAAACATCCCTATTACATGGGCTCTAGGGCATACTCTCTTACATTGAAATCATAAAAAATATCACACAAGTAAAATTGTTCATCTTATTAATATAAGAAAAAGAGAATCATTGTTCTCATAAAAAAGTTTAGGAACGTAACCGATATCAATGAAAGTATCCTATTTAATTTGGTAGCATCAGATGTCTTCAATTAATGAATTAAAATTAATCCCTTTTACATGATGAGTCTTCAATTGTTTGATTAGCGCTCAGGATATGTAGAATTGAGATAACAAAATGTTTTGCTTGATTAGCACTTGGGGCATGCAGAATCAAGATTTAAGCCTAACTTTATCCAAGGTGGCAAATCTTTACTCATCTAATAAGCACCTGGGGCATGTAGAATTTTGATAAGGAAGAATATTTTTCTCTGATTAGCACCTGGGGTATAAAAAATAAGGTTATTTCAATGCATATGATAAGCATTTAGGGCATATAGAATTAAGATGGCTTGAAAAAGATTGATTAGCACCTGAGGTATGCAAAATTAGTGTTCCTTGAGTATTTCTAGTTAGTGCCTAGGGCATGTAGAATTAAATACTATAGTAAAATTTGATCAATGCCTTGGGCATGCTTGATCGGGATAACTTGTATACTTAATTGAGGCTAAAAAGGACCTACAACATCAAGTAAGGTGATTAGGTTAATATTTCATAGATGGTACTTCTCTTCTGACCTGTTGCCCATTGCTTTTGCGATGTATGATTTCTTTCTTACGATAGCATTCCACTAGGGATCTCTTTGACAAATATATATCCATCCATTGGGGAGACTTCTAATAAATGTGCATCTATGAGAACTTTTTGGAATATATAAAATCATTTTGGCAAATATGCACCTGTGAGGTGTTATCAATTTCTATATTATCACTAATATAAGGGAAACCATCTTTATTATAAGGGTGGTTAAATCTCTTTTTGCATTCGATCACTATTTAATAGTTCTTTATTCCAACATCAGCATTAGAACTTTTGATATGTTTAGATTGAAATATTCTTCGCTCCAATGAATGGTGGGTTTAGCCCAATGTGAAAGGATCCTCAAGATAAGGAAGATCCTTTCGAAATTCAAAAATATTCATACTTCTTTTTTATTTATATATCTTTTGGATGAGTAAATATATATCCCCTGATGTGGGCTCAAAGCACTTGTCGTGAAAAGTTGGATATTAGTTTACTATTTATTAAATTTGGTCTTTTTATCATCATATTTTCTATTTGTATAATATTGCTTTATTATCTATATCTTGTCATGGCATGTTTTTTTATTGATTATCCTCTAAATCTCGTGAGATTTCACTGTTGCCAATTTTTTTTATTTTAAAATACAATAAGCAAAATAAGACATGAAAATAACATGACATAATATAAATTGTATACAATTCCATTTATATACATCAAAAGTATTACACAAACAAGTGAAACTTCTTGAATACAAAATAAAGAGATCACTGAGAGGGCCTTGATCCATGTGCTTTGTGATAGGCTAGTTTTGATGGCGATTTATGAGCCAGTCATCTAGGAGGTCAGGCTGGTGCCATAGCCTGAGGTGTTGGAGGTGGCTGCTCTCTTACCGGCTTAAATATGAACCTAAAGACTAGTATCACTAATGTTAGTGGCTGTAACACTTATTCTATAACCTTCACTAGTCTTTCTAATCCCTATCCTACCTTATGGATTGCTCTAGAGTGGCTCTCTAAATATCTCATCAAATCTTCACTTAAGTACCCGATGTACCTCCTCAACTCCTCATTAGTCTTGATTACAGCCTATCGATCCCTAGGAATTGCGGTCTCTATACAAGTACTCTATCTCTGATCTGGGTAATGGAATCATCAACCACATGTAAAGATTTATCGAATCTTCACCTTGCAGTATGCATATCTATATTGAGGCATTAAACCTCTCTTTGTAAAGTATGGATAACTACTGGTAAGGTATGGAATGATTGTAATGTTGTGAGAATGTCTCTTTATGTCTCCTCTATAGCTGCAAACCTCCTAGAGATATCTTTTGGTGGAGTGACCG
The DNA here is from genome assembly GCA_037975025.1 of Excoecaria agallocha. Taxonomy (NCBI): domain Eukaryota; kingdom Viridiplantae; phylum Streptophyta; class Magnoliopsida; order Malpighiales; family Euphorbiaceae; genus Excoecaria; species Excoecaria agallocha. Next base: position 94,775,134 of record CM075807.1, on the reverse strand, counting down.
TAGGTGTTTATGAAGGATATGGTGGAATTGATAGTGAAGGCATAATCGAGCAAGATGCCCTATAGTGTCAATAAGGTGGAGGAGCTAAAGATGATGATGCTTCTTGATGCCTGTACGGAGAAAAACCTCACTGCTGTTGACCTTTGTTGTCTAATAGGAGATTTAAATTGTGTTGAGGTCTATGGTGAAGCATTTAGGAGGTTATGTATGTCTCATTGCATATCGAAGGCATAGTTAAGATCCATATCTTCCTCCTGCACATCCTATAACTCACGAGCAGATCATAATATATAGGTGGTGCTCGGGAGGTATCTAAGGCTCTGTTGATGCCTTATTTGCTACCTAACCTTATCCATTACCCGCTTATACTACATCTGGAACTATAATATTAAGACCAAGCCACTCTCAAGTTTCTAGCACTTTGAGTATGCTATATTAATTTTCCTACCCATCTATGGGTACCGCCATAGTTAAAGTGATAGCTGTTTACAAGTCTATATACATACTCTCTTCGATGGGGTCTCTAAAATGGTGCTTTTCTAACTCAAGGAATGTCAATATCTTGGTGATGACTCGTTCTACACACTTGAGTTCCTGGTATGGTACTCACCTTGGTCAGTGTCAAGATAATCGCATGCATGATATCTATAGGGTAGCCTTCCTACATCCCTTTCAAGCTGGTAATGGCTACCGAATTAACATTACATGGGCTCCCAAAATGCCCAAGGTAAGAGGTCAATATGACTTTTTGTAAGTATCTATAAGTCTGAAGAGCCAACATCATGCTCTTCACCTTATCTAAGTCATTAATTGCTCTGAGCAATGTCATAGCCCTCCATCTCCCTTTATCTATCATCCTAGATGGTGTAACTTTATGAGGTCCACTAGGAAGCACCATGGCCTCTATTAACCTGCATTCGGTAATGCTAAAAGGGATCCCTAAGGCTTTAAACCTTATTGCCTCCTCTCAAGTATTTGACCACTGATAACCCTCTAGACTTTAGGGTGGCTAAAACCTCTAGAGTCACATCTGGATACATCCTAAATGTATATTAGAGAAAAAGCTTATCTAACCTATGTTGGCTAACACTTTGTCGGCCTCCTCAATCAATCCAAAATCCTTAAGAAATCGCCTGGACATAAATCTGCTAGTTCAATACTAGACCTACCAAAGAGCTCGGTACTTCTTAGCCTGTGCAGGTATCATATAATTTTGTACTACATAGGATGGCTAGGGATGTTCCATCTTATGAGGTATCCTACAAAAATATTTTATGTTAGTTTATGTTTTATTATAATTGTAGGCAAATCAAAGCATCAATAGATTATTTACAAAATATGAGATGAAATACCTTGCACTGTAAATTAATTAACATCCGGGTAACATCCAGGCTAGGAATGAGATTGCCCCATGTATATAAGTGACATTAAAACAACATATGGGCCTCCAAGGCCTATGTGTCCACAATACTATGTTCTACGCCTTTTTGAGGAATTTTGATAAAATTTTAGTAGCACTCCAGCGAGGAATGTGACTACCCTTGAATAAAAGACATATTTAAAGGCAAATAGCAAATCATAGACCCTCAGGGCCACTAAGAAACACAATCATCAAAACTTTATACTTTATGAGAACAATTAAAATGAGAAAATATTTCGGCAACATTCCAACTAGGAATGTGATTGCCTTCATGGACAAAAGATGCATTTTAACACATAACAAACTGCAGGCCATTAAGATCACCAAACAGTAGCAAAATTGAATTATTTATGCTCAGTGTAATGACAAAAAAATGCTTTTAAGAATTCAAAGATTACATACATTATCGCCTAAAAATACAATGTTATAAATGCACATGATCATACATTGAGCTCATAAGTAACTATATGTCATACAAAGGAAATTTGGCATTTTAAATGGTGTTACTTAGATTACAAGGCATCATTGATTTTCAAACTTAACATAACAAAACATAGCACTAAATATAGATACAATAGCAAGGGCTCGCACCTATTTTGCCTAAAACTAACGTTTTATAGCATCAGTTATATTCTAACTTAAGAGAAAAAAGAATACTAAAAAATTAGATTTTACTTACTTGAAAAAGATAAAGAGAAAAAGGTATAAATGGCATGCACCTCACTCCTAGGAGTCCATAAGCACAAACAACTTGTTATTTGGACATCGAATGAGAGAAAATAAGAATAAAAATTGTATCTAAAACTTAAAAGTAAAAAAAATGGAGGTTTTGCTGAAAAATGAAGAAGAAGGCCCTTTATATCATTAAAATCGAGTAATAGATGTGTGAAGTCCCAATACTGACACTAATCGAATTATGTTAAATTAATGAGGATTATGGTTAAATAATGCAAATTTTGATTATTTTGCATTATTCAAGTTAAGTCACATGAGGGGTATTTTTGTAATTATGCACATGAGTAATGAGGTATAGTTAAAATGTTAAAGAATGATGCAATTGAGTTAAATTTGGAGTTTAGGGTTAAAATGTATAAGGGAAATTTTGGAATTCCTTTGGTCAGATATTTACCCCAGTCACTCATTTAATGTTTACTAGAGAAGGTGGAGATCGAGGAAAAAAGGGGACAGAGAAGGGAGATGCAATCTCTCTCTCTCTTTCTCTTTGGTTATGGTTACGGATTGAAGAAAGTGGAAGCTTAGGGTTTGTAAGTTAGCATCTTAAAGAAAAGATAAGAAGCTACATCAATAGTAAGGACAAAGAAATCAGAACTAGGAGCTTGAGGAGATAAAGCATTAATTACAGGTACGGAAATTAAGTTTACTACACTGTTTACGTAAGTTTGTTTTGGGAACTTTTCTCTCTCATAGCATGTGTGTTTAGATGAGTTTAGAGTGGTTTAAAGGTTTAATGAGCATTAATGTAAGTTGTTAAGTGAGATCTGGGATTTGAAAAGTTAATTGGAGAATCCCTATATATGCATATAAATATATATAAAGTGTGAAAAGTTTTAGAGCAATAAAACCTACTGAGTTAAAGTGTGGGGTTCACTTGAAAGTTATTTTAGAGGGACTTGCATATGGCAATGCTAATATGAATAGTTTTTCTAGAATGTATTTTAGTGCGTATCAGATACCGAATTAAAGAGAGTAAGAGGCAACATAGTAACCTTAAAAATTATATGTTATTCAGTGTGTCATATAAAGTTGGTATAAAGTATGTATTGTTAGTGTAAGCCCTAGCCCCAATGCATTGTAACGAAACACTTGAAATTAATAAAATGAGGCATTTATTTTATCTATTGTATTCCTGTGCATATCAATTGATAGAACTATCCAAGAATGTTGTTTCAGTTTAAGTTATCATGTGTGAGGCACATGGTTGTAAGACCTTGAAACAAATGAGACTTCATTCTAAATATCCCTAGTTAGTCATTGTTATGGGAATAACAAATGAATTAAGACTAGTATGCTCTCTCTGATAAGTTGAGTTCTGTCTTACGGATCATAAGGACAAGAGTGTCAATCAGAGATCATAGATACATGTTTAGAACACGGTATCTGGATTAGATCCACTCATGAGAACACTACATGGTACAAGTCATAAGTGTTTCTCATATGCAAGTTTTGTATTGGAGTTCTTAGACCTGAAATCTCTATGAAACTCTTTATGAATTACTGTGTACTTTGACATACACCTAACGTGCTCGTAACAGAGTGACAAGTACGGGTATGATTGGGTATGCATTGATTCATGTTAGAGAGCATGAGAGAAGTGAAGGGATTACCCCTCTCGATATGAGAGAAAATATCATCGGCCACTTGATCAGTGAACTGAGAAGTGTATGGCCATACCGAGATGAAATAATGAGTAATCATTATTTATCTGAGAGTTCAGTGTCACTGGAATATCAAGAAAGGAATTAATATATATAAGGATGACTGGTTCCATGCCTTATATTAATTCTGATATTTATGGGTAAGGGACTATGCAAAATTGCATTAGGTCACTAAATGCCATATGCATTTTCATTTAATTTGGAATGCTATAATATCTTGCTAGAGAATATATATAGCCTTTGAATTAATTTATTAATTCATTGCCAACATTAAATGGACCTATAGGATCGCACACAAAGCATTGGGCTTAAAATATTTAAATTGTGTATTGGGAATTAATTTGGACTTTTATTTAAAGTCAAATTAATGCATAAAATGGGTAAACAGATTTTTGCCTAAAACAGCTAGCTGTTTTAGGCAAATCTGTAAAAACAGTTTTTTTGCCTAAAACAGCTAACTGTCAAGGTGCAATTTTGCCTAAAACAGCTAGCTGTTTTAGGCAAAACTGTTAAGCCACGATTTTGCCTAAAACAGCTAGCTGTTTTAGGCAAATATGTGAAACGAGTTTTTTGCCTAAAACAGCTAGCTGTTTTAGGCAAATATGTTGGTCACGAGAGAAATTTGTTGGCATGTGCTAGGTTTAATTTCAATTGATTAATTATCTATGTATAATTAAGTTAATTGAGTATTAAATCCTAATTTGTATTTAATCAAAATATAATACTTGAGAGGAAATTAAAGTAGCCAAAATTCAAACTAAAATACTAGTTGAATTCGGCAACTTATTTTACCTTAAATAAGTAAGTTTGTTTTGATTAAATGACTAATGCCATTTGAATTTAAATTCTAATGGAATTTAAATTAGGATATATCTCTTAATTAGGAAGTGATGGAGGCTGAAATTAACACTTAATTTACGGCACTCACACTTGACCTAAATTAGTGATATATATTAATGAATTAAATGAATAACATGGATGCCGTTTTTGCTATTTTTCTCTCTTGGCCGAAATACTCAAGGGGAAAGAAATCTTTCTTGTTCTCTTGTGTTCTCGGGCTGAAACAGTAACCTAAAGGAAGAACAAGATCAGATCTTGTGGCTTCAAATCATTCCCATTGCCGAATACACAATCATAGAGCTAGCACTCTTGATTTTAAGCCATCTTTGCAAGTGTGTGTGTGAGAATAGAGGGAGTGGCGCAAAAGGCTGTTCCTTGGCATTGGTGATCGAGAACTAAGGTGGATAAAGGCATCTTGGTTGCTGGACATCACAAAATCAAAGAATAAAAGGCATCATCTATTGTAAGTTTCAAAACCCTAAAATTGCATGTTTTCGTTCCTAGTTTTGGATATGTATGGTATGCATGATAAAATTTTTGTTTTTCCGCTGTGCTATCATGATTATCATACCATGTCATATTCCATCAGTGGTATCAGAGCCTAGACATGCTTATTTTAGTGCTTTAGATGCATGAAAAAATTAATTAAAAATCGTTATTTTGAAAACATGCAAATCTGAAATTTTCTGTTTTGAGTTTTTTGCATTGTTTTGGTGTAAAAACGATTTTAATTGATTAGATAGGTATTATAATTAATATGACATGTTAATATACTGTCCTAAGATGTTATTAGGGCTGGTAATGGTCGGATTTAATTATTTATACCTGATGGTACATGTTAATTATGAAACTAGGTGCTAGTTGGCATGTAAATTGCTAGTTTAACAACTAGTTTTCAAAATTAAATGTAAAAACGTTTTTGGCATGTTTGTAAGTGATATTTAAAGATTAATTATCAGGTCTGGACATTTTTAAAATTTGGTTTTAATTTTGGTCCATGATAATTTAATTGATTAATTTTAAAATCACTTAAAACAATGACTAGTTTGTGTTTGTTACATGTTTAATCAACATTGTTTGCTTTGTTTTGATTAAAATGGTAAAAACACATTTAGATTAAAATGGTACAGAATATTAAATCAATATTTATGGACTTATTTAGAATATTAAATGACTCATAAAATTGATTTAAATGTTTGTGCATTTCATGGCATTACATAAGCATTAAACAACTAGTTTTGTTGTTTGTTTGTTTTTTGCATGAATGCCGTGTGTTATTATATGTGTTCTTCATGATTTTATTTTTAATTCATGTTAGCACATATTATATGTATTTTTAATGTTTATGGGCTGTATGACATAAAATTAAAAATGGCAAAATTGGAAATTATACTAGAGTTGATTTATGGCACAAATCTAACTAGTTTGTGTTTTGGGCTTTTAAGAGAACTTATTCAATAAGAGGATTTAGTCCATTGGGCTTCGGCCCAAGCCCATCACGGGGTCTTCTCTTAAAGGTTCAAGTACACAATTTCCATTAATGGGCTTGGCTAAATTGATTAAAATTGGACTTTGTCTGATCCATGAATGCTATGTATATTTATTTGCTTGTTTGGTGTGATGAATGGATATGCATGGTGCATTCATGGGCCCTGGGTTTTTGTAATTAAATATGGCCTGCGTGCCATTATATTTTATTGTAAAAGTTTCATTTATTTCTTAGAATAGAATTTATTTGAAGACTTTGTAAATCAAGACGAAGCCCACCGGAGTGGAGAAGCCCAACTCGAAGATTCTTATGTAATAGTATAGAATCTTAGTTGTAGGTTTTTGGGGCCATGTTTGTCACGCTTTACTTTATGCAATTATATATATATGCATGCTATGTATGGATGACAAAGCGTATGCCATGTAAGCCGTAATAAAATGAATCCCTAAAATAGTAAGTCACAAAGTTGCCTTCCTAATTCGAAACATGTCAAGGCATCGATCATCGGTCACGTAGACTAGGAGTCCTAGATGCGCCCGATTATCTTTGTGAGGCATGGGTTGTGAATGTAGGTTGGACTTAACATGGAAAGGGATGCCCGGACCTAGGCAACTAATAAATGGGTTGTGCTATAACATCTTAAGATGTTAGCCCATTTGATCCAAGAGTCATGTACGAGACATGATTGGAGTTTTCCTACCTAAGTAACTTAACTTGTTAGGTGTACAAGCTCAGCTTGACTAATAAGTTGTTGTGAAAAGTGGATCTTGGCCCACATTAAATCACTAACGCGAATTATTTAAAGGGATATTAATTCGGTTTGTGGGATCATTAATAAGACCTCATTTAATCTTGCTAAATTTTATTGTAGATTGAAAATGGCATCTTCAAACAACAATTTCTCATTGCGATCGGTCCTTGAAAAGGACAAATTGAATGGCACCAATTTCATAGACTGGTCTCGAAACTTAAGAATAGTTCTTAAGCAAGAGAAGAAGTCGTATGTTTTGGATGCACCCTTACCTGAGGAACCTGCTAGGAACGCTTCTGTGGTTCAAAAGGAAACTTTTGAGACCAAGAAAAGTGACTCTAATGATGTGACCTGTTTGATGCTAGCCACTATGGTGCCTGAATTGCAAAAGCAATTTATGGACCAAGAGGCCTATGCAATCATGGTGCACCTCAAGGAGATGTTCCAAGAGCAAGCTCGTCACGAGAGGTTCGTGACAACAAAGGCTTTAATTTCTTGCAAGATGGCTGAGGGTACTCCTGTTAGTACCCATGTACTCAAGATGAAAGGGTATCTTGATACTCTTGAGAAGCTTGAGGTACTAGTGCCAAAGGAATTAGCCACTGATTTGATCTTAGGATCTTTGCCTGCTGCTTATGATCCATTTGTGATGAATTATAACATGCATGCAATGAACAAGTCAGTCACTGAGCTTCATGGGATGCTTAAGAATGCTGAAGAAAACATTCGAAAGACCAATCCCGTACTAATGGTTCAAAAGGGAATTAAGAAGGGACCTGCTAAGGGAAAGGGAAAAGGAAAGGGAAAACCCAAGACAGTTGGGAGTGCACCTCAAGCCCAATCCAAGCCCAAGGCACCAAAGCTCAAAGAGAGTGAGAGCACTTGCTTCCATTGCAACAAGATAGGGCATTGGAGGAAGAATTGCGCTCTCTTCAAGGAAGAACAAAAGAAGAATGGAGCCAAGGCGTCCAGTTCTGGTATTTTTGTTGTTGAAATTAACCTTTCTATTTCTACCACTTGGGTATTGGATACCGGTTGTGGTTCTCACATTTGTTCAAATGTGCAGGGGCTAAGAAATAGGCGGTTACTTGGGAAGAATGAAGTGGACCTCCGTGTGGGGAATGGAGCACGAGTTGCTGCCATGGAGATAGGCGACTATCACCTCACTTTACCTTCCGGACTTTGTATTGTTTTGAATGATTGTTATTATGTGCCTGCTATGAGCAGAAACATTATTTCAGTTTCATGTTTGGATAATGATGAATTTGATTTTGTTATTAAAAATGGCAATGCTCATATTCGTCGCCAAGGCATTTCTTATGGCAATGCCATGTTGCAAAATGGCCTTTATATCCTTGATTTACAAAACAAAGAGTCCATATACAACATTAATACAAAGAGGGTTAAATCAATCGAAATAAACCCTACTTACTTCTGGCATTGTCGTTTAGGACATGCAAACGAAAAACGCATTTCAAGACTCCACAAAACTGGAGTGCTTGGGTCATTCGACTTAGAGTCTTATGACACATGAGAGCCATGTTTGTATGGAAAAATGACAAAGAGTCCTTTTAACAAGAAAGGTGAAAGGACTAATGGCTTATTGGAACTAATACATACCGATGTATGTGGACCTTTAAGTACACATGCTAGAGGTGGTTTTAGCTACTTCGTGACATTCACAGATGACTTCAGTAGATATGGCTATGTCTATCTAATGAAGTATAAGTCTGAAACTTTTGAGAAATTCAAAGAGTTTAAGAATGAAGTAGAAACCAACTTGGCAAAAATATAAAAGCCATTCGATCAGATCGAGGTGGCGAATACTTAAGCCAAGAGTTTGACAGTCATCTAAAGGAGTGTGGTATTATTTCACAGCTCACTCCTCCTGGAACACCTCAATGGAATGGTGTGTCCGAAAGGAGAAATCGAACTCTGTTGGACATGGTTCGATCTATGATGAGTCAAGCTAATCTTTCTATCTCTTTTTGGGGTTATGCATTAGAAACTGCTGCGTTTCTATTGAACCGTACTCCAACTAAAGCAGTTGAGAAGACACCATACGAGGTATGGACTGGGAAAGAACCCAATATGTCTTTTCTCAAGATTTGGGGCTGTGAAGCACATGTTAAGAAATTAACATCTGACAAACTAGAGTCCAAATCGACTGTCTGCTTGTTTGTGGGTTATCCCAAAGAAACAAAGGGATACTACTTTTACTCACAAGCCAAGAACAAAGTATTTGTTGCTCGCAAGGCTGTTTTCTTGGAAAAGGAGTTCCTTCTCAAGAAAGACAGTGGGAGTAAAGTAGAACTTGGAGAAATTCAAGTGCCACAAGCTCCTATAGAGGATGAGTTGGAAGTGGGATCAAGTTCACAACAAGTTGTGGAACAAGATCCCATTACACAAGTACCTAGAAGGTCTGGTAGGGTACGTCAGGAGATTGAGAGATATGGATTTCTAATCACTGACAGTGACACTATTGAGTTAGTAGATCGTGAGGATCCTACTACCTACCGAGAAGCTATTGAAAGCCCAGACTCGGATAATTGGCTTGAAGCCATGAAATCCGAGATGCAATCAATGTACGATAACCAGGTTTGGACCTTGGTTGATCCACCGGAAGGTGCTAAGGTAATTGAATGCAAGTGGTTATTCAAACTAAAAGCTGATAAGACCTACAAAGGTAGACTAGTAGCAAAAGGTTTTCGACAAACTCATGGTATAGACTATGACGAGACCTTTTCGCCTGTAGTCATGCTCAAGTCCATTAGGATCTTGCTTGCCATAGCTGCATATCATGATTATGAGATATGGCAAATGGATGTCAAAACTGCTTTCCTCAACGGAAATTTACTTGAGGATGTGTATATGACACAGCCTGAAGGTTTTGTCAATCCCAAGCATCCTAAGAAGGTTTGCAAGCTTCAAAAATCCATTTATGGATTAAAGCAAGCATCCCGAAGTTGGAATCTTCGTTTTGATGAAGCAGTCAAAGATTTTGACTTCATCAAGAACGAAGATGAGCCTTGTGTGTACAAGAAGGTTAGTGGGAGCATAGTAGTGTTTCTAGTCCTATATGTGGATGACATCCTTCTCATTGGGAATGACATTCCAACATTGCAAAAGGTTAAGCAATGGTTGGGAAAATGTTTCTCAATGAAAGACTTAGGTGAAGCCGAGACAATACTTGGTATTCGAATCTATAGAGATAGATCGAATCGGCTTTTGGGACTAAGTCAAGAAAAGTACATAGACAAAGTACTAAAGCGTTTTAGTATGGGAGACTCAAAGAAAGGGTACATACCTTTGGCTTTGGGAGTTCCTTTGACTAAAGAACAGTGCCCTAAAACCAAAGAGGAAAGGGACAACATGAGTAGAATCCCATATGCATCTGCTATTGGATCTATCATGTACGCTATGTTATGTACTAGATTGGATGTTGCTCATGCACTGAGTATAACCAGTAGGTTTCAGCAAGACCCTGGTGAAAAGCACTGGTCTGCTGTAAAAGGGATCCTTAAGTACCTGCGAAGGACTAAGGATCACTTCTTGGTGTATGGTGGTCAAGAAGAGCTCGTCATACAAGGTTATGCCGATGCTGCTTTTCAGACCAGCACTCAGGATTCTAGATCGCAATCTGGGTTTGTTTTTGTTTTGAACGGTGGTGCTGTCAGCTGGAGAAGCTCAAAGCAAGAAACCGTTGCCGACTCAACTACAGAATCTGAGTATATTGCAGCAAGTGAGGCTGCAAAAGAGGCTGTTTGGATTAAAAATTTCATTAATGGATTAGGAGTGGTCCCAAGCATCCTAGATCCATTAGAAATTTTCTGTGACAATAACGGGGCCATCGCACAGGCCAAGGAGCCCCGGTCACACCAGAAATCCAAACACATACTCAGGAGGTACCACCTGATCAGAGAAATCATTGATCGTGGGGACGTCAAGGTTAGCAAGATAGCAAGTGAAGACAATGTAGCAGATCCTTTGACGAAACAGTTACGTCCAAATCTGCACGAGGCTCATTTGAGAGCGTTCGGTCTTAGGGCTATGCCCAATTGGGACTAGTGCTAGTGGGAGATTGTTAGTGTAAGCCCTAGCCCCAATGCATTGTAACGAAACACTTGAAATTAATAAAATGAGGCATTTATTTTATCTATTGTATTCCTGTGCATATCAATTGATAGAACTATCCAAGAATGTTGTTTCAGTTTAAGTTATCATGTGTGAGGCACATGGTTGTAAGACCTTGAAACAAATGAGACTTCATTCTAAATATCCCTAGTTAGTCATTGTTATGGGAATAACAAATGAATTAAGACTAGTATGCTCTCTCTGATAAGTTGAGTTCTGTCTTACGGATCATAAGGACAAGAGTGTCAATCAGAGATCATAGATACATGTTTAGAACACGGTATCTGGATTAGATCCACTCATGAGAACACTACATGGTACAAGTCATAAGTGTTTCTCATATGCAAGTTTTGTATTGGAGTTCTTAGACCTGAAATCTCTATGAAACTCTTTATGAATTACTGTGTACTTTGACATACACCTAACGTGCTCGTAACAGAGTGACAAGTACGGGTATGATTGGGTATGCATTGATTCATGTTAGAGAGCATGAGAGAAGTGAAGGGATTACCTCTCTCGATATGAGAGAAAATATCATCGGCCACTTGATCAGTGAACTGAGAAGTGTATGGCCATACCGAGATGAAATAATGAGTAATCATTATTTATCTGAGAGTTCAGTATCACTGGAATATCAAGAAAGGAATTAATATATATAAGGATGACTGGTTCCATGCCTTATATTAATTCTGATATTTATGGGTAAGGGACTATGCAAAATTGCATTAGGTCACTAAATGCCATGTGCATTTTCATTTAATTTGGAATGCTATAATATCTTGCTAGAGAATATATATAGCCTTTGAATTAATTTATTAATTCATTGCCAACATTAAATGGACCTATAGGATCGCACACAAAGCATTGGGCTTAAAATATTTAAATTGTGTATTGGGAATTAATTTGGACTTTTATTTAAAGTCAAATTAATGCATAAAATGGGTAAACAGATTTTTGCCTAGCTGTTTTAGGCAAATCTGTAAAAACAGTTTTTTTGCCTAAAATAGCTAGCTGTTTTAGGCAAAACTGTCAAGGTGCAATTTTGCCTAAAACAGCTAGCTGTTTTAGGCAAAACTGTTAAGCCATGATTTTGCCTAAAACAGCTAGCTGTTTTAGGCAAATATGTGAAACGAGTTTTTTGCCTAAAACAGCTAGCTGTTTTAGGCAAATATGTTGGTCACGAGAGAAATTTGTTGGCATGTGCTAGGTTTAATTTCAATTGATTAATTATCTATGTATAATTAAGTTAATTGAGTATTAAATCCTAATTTGTATTTAATCAAAATATAATACTTGAGAGGAAATTAAAGTAGCCAAAATTCAAACTAAAATACTAGTTGAATTCGGCAACTTATTTTACCTTAAATAAGTAAGTTTGTTTTGATTAAATGACTAATGCCATTTGAATTTAAATTCTAATGGAATTTAAATTAGGATATATCTCTTAATTAGGAAGTGATGGAGGCTGAAATTAACACTTAATTTATGGCACTCACACTTGACCTAAATTAGTGATATATATTAATGAATTAAATGAATAACATGGATGTCGTTTTTGCTATTTTTCTCTCTTGGCCGAAATACTCAAGGGGAAAGAAATCTTTCTTGTTCTCTTGTGTTCTCGGGCTGAAACAGTAACCTAAAGGAAGAACAAGATCAGATCTTGTGGCTTCAAATCATTCCCATTGCCGAATACACAATCATAGAGCTAGCACTCTTGATTTTAAGCCATCTTTGCAAGTGTGTGTGTGAGAATAGAGGGAGTGGCGCAAAAGGCTGTTCCTTGGCATTGGTGATCGAGAACTAAGGTGGATAAAGGCATCTTGGTTGCTGGACATCACAAAATCAAAGAATAAAAGGCATCATCTATTGTAAGTTTCAAAACCCTAAAATTGCATGTTTTCGTTCCTAGTTTTGGATATGTATGGTATGCATGATAAAATTTTTGTTTTTCCGCTGTGCTATCATGATTATCATACCATGTCATATTCCATCATGTAACCTATCAAAGTAAATTGTTTTAACCAAATTACTACACATTGATGTGTTTTTGCAATAGTATGGAAATACTATGATGTGGCCTAGTGTTTACAAGAGGTTAGTTGAAATGTTACTTGTCTAAGTTAAGGAGAAGAGACATCACATTTTTATGCTTAATCATGAGACCACAAAAGTTTGGTTATGCTTTAAGTCATAATGGAAGGACGTAACTAGCCTTGATGTAAAGGAATATGCTTGTCTATTTGCTCATATCTTATATCTTATTATACAAAACACATGCACACAAGTGGTGTGCTGACTTGGAGATGAAGTAATCATACATAAACTTACTTGGGTGTAAAATGTTATAAGATGCAAAGTATAAGTAAGGTGATTGATGCATATATGATCATGTTAGGGTATATAACCCATCTTCCATGATCTAATACACTATAAAAGTGAACTAAGGAGTTAAATAGGAGCAAGTGTTGATCTTAGGATGAAAATAACTTATTCATCTTATTGTATTGATCATAGATGTTTAATTGTTGTTCAAGTGATTATGATGTAAATAACTATGATATGGTATGGAAACTAATCATGGCAAACAACAAGTTATGTCATTGAGAACTGTCAATGAATTATGTAAGTACAATATCTTATCATTGATGTAACTATGCTATGATAAGTAATCTGGCTTAGTATGTGAACAAGTATGAATAAAAAAGCATGTAATGTCATGAATCAAATTGCATTTATATATATATATATATATATATATATATAGGATTTGCAAATAACCTTATGAAGACTTTCAGAAACAATACTACACTTTTATATTGCCTTATTGGAATCATGCATAAGGTTAATTATGACAAGATAGATCAATGAGAGATTATACTTTATTATCATTTTCATAATCAAACAGCTACTATGATATGGATGAATACATGTTAATGCAACTATGTGATCATATAATCGATATCCATGTGTACTAGAGCTTAAAGCTCAATATTGATCTATGATGAGAATAATATGCATTCTTATATGAAATATGTCTTTAAGCAAATGTTGCAATATATAAATAAGAAAATGTTCAATCAAAGAAGTTCTTAAAAGTGGTAAAGCCTACCGGCCTTAGTTCATTTATGTGTTATATAGGCACGCCTAAAGGGACACAGTTGCAGTTGCCATAGTTGACCACATTTGGGTCCATTATTTGTTCCTTTAATGGAACCATAGTTTGGCCCCTTTTTGGTCCATCGTTTGATATCTTTAAATATTCATTATTTGATATCTATGAATATCCATTGTTTGATACCTTTGAAAATCCATTGCTCCCATTATCCATCTTTTGAACTAGTAATTAGGCAGGCTATTAAAGATTAAAAACTAAAGATTAAGAAATGTGCTCCAATTAAAGAAATGCATAGATTGATTTGTTCACTTATATAATGTAAGCATGATGAATGTCCTATTATATTACTTTATCTTAAATTCCTTTTTGGCTATAAATTATTTCAATGAAACGAAATTTATGAAAAATGTACATGTGGTAATTGGACTTTCTCAGGTAATCAGGATATGTAATGCGTTCTCTTTAAATTCATGCAAAGCTGGTTTGTCATTACATTTTAATTCTTACAAAATAATGTGCATACAAATAGCTCTGACATAAGCCAAAACATAGTGTATGACATAATATGATGTTATTTGATATTTAATTGCCATGCTAAGACAACAATAATAAATACATGATCATAAAAAAGATTAGGAATTGTAAATGTATTCTATACTTTAGATTATATGATATATGTGAATTAATTATGCTTAACAATGTCTTTTATAAATGTTACATGACCCATGCACTCCCATATGCTTGAATGAACATTAATTTCATATCATGGGTAACTAATGTGATTAAATGCATACGACTTAAGTTTATACTATCAATAATCATGATGTCTAGAGTCATGAATGAAAGGTTTATGAATTGAATGAACTATGCTAGTTTATCAAGTAAGAGATTAATTATAAAGTAAATTGAAAAGTCTTTTTGAACTAGACAAGTTCACTAAATGCTCTAGATTATTGTCAGAATAGTACTTGTTATTAAGGTTGAAGACTCCTCCATAATGTTCGTTGTGAAATGATTAATATTGTAGACTCATATGTTTTTCCTTAATTATGAAGGTTGTAATGTATTATTGATATTTTGGTAAGAATTATCCATAGAGTTTCTGTTTCCCTTCTAAGCTTTATAGCTTAGCACAAGTGTGTTTATCCATGTAGATCTCAAGATAAGCTCCACTTTGGATCAATAGCTGTAGTGACTCAACCCATATTGAAGAGAAGATCCCGCAGGTTGCAATTATCCTTGAAGTTTTAATGTATTGGAGGCCATTTATGTTATATCACATTATTTTCAGAGTTTGAGTTGATTATATTATGGCATGTAATTAAGGGTTGTGTTATGATTATTAATTCTGCCTGATCTTATTAGGTTAATGTTGGTATTGATGATCATACATTAACAATTTCATAAATACCATAAACCCGAATATTAAGATCATAATAACCATATAGCTAGAGAAAATTAACAATTAAAACATTCTCCAAGATGTCATTCAAATGTAGTCTTTCACATCTAGATGCCAAATATCAGTATTTTATACATCTCAAAATAGATTAATCTAATTGCTCTACAAAATCTCTAATTTATGCATGAGTTTCACAACTTATCATATAAGGCCCACATGCATGACCGAATGTTAGCAAGTGTACTAAATCCGATAATAATATAGGAAATTGAAATTAAAATACATGAATATTGTATCCAAGGGATTGTGAAATCAGGAATTTTGTTAATGAATTTATGCCAAAGAATGTCCTTAGTTTTTTTTAATTGTTACTAGCATTATCCAAACAAATTTAAATTGATTAACTAACAAAATTAACAACAAATTGCATTTTAGAAAAACTAAACTAAAGATGACTAAAAGAGATTAATTTATGTCTAGTGGATCAGGGTGTTACAGTTAGTGGTATCAAGGCAGCCATGATTAGTTTTTTCTAGGCAATAAGAAATTGATAATGTATTCTTGAAAGTGTAGACGTATTGGCCTGAAGCAAATAGCCATATTCTGTGTTATTATTATTGGGATACATATATATATACATAAGTTTGTTTTGGGAAATTTTCTCTCTCTTAGTATATTTGTCATCTTTGACAAGGATAAAGGCTAAATCTATTAAATAAGATGAGTTTAGAGGGGTTCAAAGGTTTAACGAGCATTATTGTAAGTTGTTAAGCGAGATCTAAGATTTGACCTGCATAATCTGGGTTTCTTTTGAACATGCTTGCCGAGATCCCATGCATGGCTGTACGTGGTGTTTCTCTTTCCCATTTATGGCTGCGTGTAGCTCCCCTCCCTAGCATGGCCACTCAATCCCTTTGAATTTCCGGTGCACAGTTGTGCGATGCCTTTGAATTTCCCTTGAACAGTCGTGTCTATCCCTCAATAATTCCTTACATGGTTGCATGTCTTTGTTTGTCTTCCCCTGCATTGCCATGCATGGCCCCTTTCTTTTCCATGCATGGTCATTTACGCTTCTTCTTCTTCCCATGCATGATTCTTTAGGCCTCTTTACTTTCCCTTGCATGGCTAAGTGGCCTTTTATTTATTGCAATTCACAACCAAGTGCCCTGGTTCCTCTCTCAGTGCACAGCCATATGTACTCTATATCCCTCTTTTCATTAGTACTTATTTACCCAAACTATAGATCATTCATAAAGCATGAACACAATGTGATATAGTTTATATGTTTATTAAGAGAATCACATGTTCGGGTTGAATTAAGCTAGCAATGAGTAATATTGATAATGACTGCATATTAGAGTGGTGGTTAGTATACACTCTGATTATTAAGGGATTAATAGATTTGTGAAGTTTATCTAATGCTAAAGTTTAGAAAGATATAATTTAGAAAGGTGTGGCTTTAAGATGAGGTAATATCTAAATTATTTTAATTGTTACTAGCATTATCCAAACAAATTTAAATTGATTAACTAAAAAAATAAACAACAAATTGCAATTAAGATATACTAAACTAAAGATGACTAGAAGAGATTAATTTATGTCTAGTGGATTAGGGTGTTATATTAGTGATATCAGGGCAGCCAGGTTTAGTCTTTTTTAGGCAATAACAAATTAAGAATGTATTCTTTAAAGTGCAGACATATTGGCCTAAAGCAAATAGCCATGTTATGTGTTGTTGTTATTGGATATATATATATATATATATATATATATATACACATAAGTTTGTTTTTGGAAATTTTCTCTCTCCTAGTATGTTTGTCATCTTTGAGGAGGTTAAATGTTAAATCTAGTAATTTAAATGATTTTAGAGTGGTTAAAAGGTTTAATGAGCATTATTGTAAGTTGTTAAGTGAGATCTAGGATTTAACCTGTATAATCTAGTTTTATTTTGAACATGCTTCTGAGATCCCATGCACAGCCACACGTGGTGTTTCTCTTTCCCATGCACGACCGCATGTAGCTCCCCTCCGTTGCATGGCCACTCAAGCCTTTTGAATTCCCAGTGAACAGCTGTGTGATGCCTTTAAATTTCCCTTGAACAGCTATGTATATCCCTTAATAATTCTTTACATAGCTGCACGTCTCCCTTTGTCTTCCCCTACACGACCATGCTTGGCCCCTTGCTTTTCCATACATGATCATTTATGCTTCTTCTTCTTCCTATGCACTATCGCTTAGGCCTATTTACTTTCCCTTGTATGGCTAAGTGGCCTTTTATTTCTTGCAATTCTTAGCCAAGTGCCCTAGTTCCTCTCTCAATGTACAACCACATGTACTCTATATCTCTCTCTTCATTAGTACTTATTCACCTAAACTATAGATCATTCTTAAAGCATGAACACAATGTGATATAGTGTATATGCTTATTAAAAGAATCACAAGATTGGGTTGAATTAAGCTAGCAATGAGTAATACTGATGATGACTCTATTTTAGAGTGGTGGTTAGTATACTGTCTGATTATTAAGGGATTAATAGATTTGTGATGTCTTTCCAATGCTAAAGTTTAGAATGATATAATTTAGAAAGGTGTGGCTTTAAGATGAGGTAATATCTAAATTTTGAATGACATGAATGATATTATAAGAGGGAGTAGTTTGATTTAAGCTATGAGTCACTTAAGGCCATCGATATGTTGTATATGGCATGGTCACTAAATTGGAGAATCCCTATATATGCACATAAATATATATAAAGAGTGAAAAGTTTTAGAGTAATAAAACCTACTGAGTTAAGGTGTAGGGTTCACTTAAAAGCTATTTTAGAGGGACTTGCACATGTCAATGCTAATATGAACAGTTTTGCTGGAATGCATTTTAGCGCATATCGGACACATAACTAAGGAGAGTAAAAGGCAACATAGTAACCTCAAAAATTATATGCTATTAAGTGTGTCATCTATAGTTGGTATAAAGCATGTAACCTATCAAAGTAAATGGTTTTAACCGAATTACTACACATTGATGTGTTTTTGCAATTGTATGGAAATACTATGATGTGGCCTAGTGTTTATAAGAGGATAGTTGAAATGTTACTTGTCTAAGTTAAAGAGATGTGACATTACATTTTTATGCTTAGTCATGAGACTACAAAAATTGGGTTATTCTTTAAGTCATAATGGAAGACAGTGACTAGCCTTGATTTAAAGGAATATGCTTGTCTGTTTGCATATGTCCTATAACTTATTATGTAAAACACAAGCCCGTAAGTGGTGTGCAGACTTGGAGATGGAGTAATCTTACATAAACTTACTTGGGTGTAAAATGTTATAAGATGTAAAGAATATGTAAGGTGATTGATGCATATATGATCATGTTAGGGTATATAACCCATCATCCATGATCTAATAAACTATTAAAGTGAACTAAGTAGTTAAATAAGAACAAGTGTTGATCTTAGGATGAAAATAACTTATTCATCATATTATATTGATCATAAATGTTTAAATGTTGTTCAAGTGATTATGTATTGATATGGATAACTATGATATGGTATGGAAGCTACTCATGGCAAACAACAATAAGGCACATCATTGAGAACTGTCATTGAATTATGTAAGTGCAATATCTTATCATTGATGTAACTATTCTATGATAACTAGTCTGACTCAGTATGTGAACAACTATGAATAACAAAAGCATGTAATGTCATGAATCAAGTTGCAATTATTTGTATATATATACATATATATATGTATGTATGTATGTATATGTATATATATATATACACACACACACATGGTATACAGCAACAAGGTATGTCATTGAGAACTGTCAATGAATTATGTAAGTGCAATATCTTATCGTTGATGTAAATATGCTATGATAACTAGTCGGACTCAGTGTGTGAATAAGTATGAATAACAAAAGCATGTAATGTCATGAATCAAGTTGCAATTATCTACACACACACACGCATATATGTATATATATATATATGGACATATATATAACCTTATGAAGACTTTTAGTAACAAAACTACACTTTTATATTGCCTTATTTGTATCATGCATAAGGTTAATTACGACGATATAGATCAATGAGAGATTATACTTTATTATTGCTTGCATAATCATGCAACTACTATGATATGGATGAATGAATGCTGATGCAACTATGTGATCATATGATTGGTATCCATTTGTAGTGGAGCTTAAAGCTCAATATTGATCTATGATGAGAATAATGCACATTTTTATATGAAATATGACTTTAAGCAAATTTTATAATGAATAAAGAAGAATATGTTCAATCAAAGATGTTCTTAAAAGTGGTAAATCTAGCGGGTCTTAGTTCAGTTACGAATTAGATAGGCATGCCTAAAGGGATACAGTTACAGCTGCCATAGTTGACCCTGTTTGGATCCATTGTTTGTTCCTTTAATGGAACATTAGTTTGGCCCATTTTGGGTCCATCGTTTGATATCTTCGGATATCTATTATTTGATATCTATGGATATGCATTATTTGATACCTTTGGGTATCCATTGCTCCTATTATCTATCTTTTGAACTAATACTTAGGCAGGCTATTAAAGATTAAAGATTAAAGGTTAAGGAATGTGCTCGAATTAGAGAAATACATATATCGATTTCTTCACTTATATAATGTAAGTATGATGAATTACCTATTATGTTACTTTACCTTCAATTCCTTTTTGGCTATAAATTATTTCAATTAAATGAAATTTATGAAAAGTATGCATGAGGTAATATGACTTTCTCGGGTAATCAGGATATCCAATGCCATTCTTTGTAAAATCCTGCAAAGTTGGTTAGTCATAATGTTTACGCATGAATATGCATACCAATAGCTCTAACATAAACCAAAACATAGTGTATGAGATAATATGATGTTATTTGACAATTTGTTGCCATGCTAAGACAACACTAAGGAATGCATGATCATAAGCAGGATTGGGAATTGTAAATGTGTTCTACACTTTAGATTATATGATATATGTGAAGTAATTATGCTTAACAACATCTTTTATAGACATTACATGACTCATGCAATCTCGTATGCTTGAATGAACACTAAATTCATATCATATGTAACTAATGTGATTAAATGCATATGATTGAAGTTTGTACTATCAATAATCATGATGTCTGAAGTCATGAATAAAAGGTTTAAGAATTGAATGAATTATGCTAGTTTATCAAGTAAGAGATTAATTATAAAGTAAATTAAAAAGTGTTTTGGAACTAGACAAGTTCACTAAATTCTCTAGATTATTGTAAGAATAGTACTTGTTATTAAGGTTAAAGACTCCTCCAGAATGTTCACTGTGAAATGATTAATATTGTAGACTCATATGTTTTTCCTTAATTATGAAGGTTGTAATGTATTGTTGATATTTTGGTAAGAATTGTCGTTAGAGTTTTTGTTTCCTCCCTAAGCTTTATAGCTTAGCATAGGTTTGTTTATCCATGTAGCTTTTAGGATAAGCTCCAATTTGGATCGATAGCTGTAGTAACTCAAACCATATTAAAGAGAAGATCTCGCAGGTTGCAATTGTCCTTGAAGTTTTCATAATATATTGGAGGCCATTTATGTTATGTCTCCTTATTTCGGAGTTTGAGTTAATTACATTATGGCATGTAATTAAGGCCTGTGTTATTATTATTAATTCTACCTGATATTATTAGGTCAATGTTGGTATTGATGATCATGTATGTCTAGTGGATAAAGGTGTTATAGGGCGGGAAGCCCATCCTTCTCGAGATGATAGATGGGATGGAAAGGTATTCTGTCCCTCAGGTTAAAATGACTAAAATTCCCTTCTTTTCAAATTTTCTTCTATTTTTCACATTTTAATTTCATTTTCTTCAATTTTTTAACCAGTTTCAATGATTATTCATTATCAATCAATCAAAAATTAATTTATAACATTATTAACACTCTATTTATGGGTTAACATTTTATTTTTACATTATTTATAGGTTTTAATTGCATTTTAATATACATAACTATACAAAAGTCTGAGATACCACTTAAAATTCGAGAGTCTTTCATTACATATGACTTTGCACATTCCAAAATCTTTATAACTATCGGTTCAGGTCATTAAGCCATCCAGATTTCTTGCAAAATACAAACAAAAGGCTATTGTGATAACAAGTACATGTAATGGATAAGACATACAAATTTGACTTTTGGTATTTCAAAGGTAAGGGATGGGATGTCCATGGCTTGCTCATGAGGGATTGTCATCCCTTATCACTTTTCTATAAATAGTGCTTGATCTCCTTGGATTTTATGTCGTTCACTTTTCATCTTCCTAGAAACTTCCTTCAGGTATTTTACTCTCTCTTCTTTTTTCCTTTATTTTCTTTTTCATCTATTTTTTTAAGTCATTTATTATTATTTATTCTCTTCGGACCTCGACTGTTTGGAAAATTTTGTTAACATAACAACTAAGATGGAATATGACATGGCATATATATAATGATCATGCATTGGAAAAATAATAAAATTGATCATACATACCACGCAATCCATAAACAAGAATCGAAAACATGCAATTTTAAGGTTTTGAAACTTAGAATTTTAGATGAACTTTAAATCTTGATTTTAATGATGAACAGCAAATAGGATGAAATTATCAGCCTTAGATATTGATCACCAATGCCAAAAGGAACAACCTTTGTGCCACTCCTCTCTATTCTCACACACACACTTGCAAGAAATGCTTAAAACCGAGAGTGCTAGCTCTATGTAACTATATTCGGGAAAGGTATTGAAGTAAAGACACAAGACCTAATCTTTTTCTTCCTAAAGTTCACCAATGGCTACCCAAAAATAAAGAGAAGAAGGAAGAGTCCTTTTCCCTTGAGTGTGGCGGCTTAGAGAGAGAAAAAACCTAACTTGGAAAATTTTATTTCATTAATTTATACCACTAGGTTTAGGAAATCTTAAAGATGCCGAAATCCCCTTTAATTAGGTAGTATATCCAGCCTCCATCACTTCCTAATTAAGTGATTCAAATTAATTTAAATGGCATAAGACATTTAATAAAAAACTACCACTTAATTAGGATATATGAATGTGCCAAAATTCACATTGATTTTTATCTTTGAATTTCGGTCACTCTCTCTCCTATTTAAGTGTTTTATTTTGATTCAAATGCTTGTAGGCTTTAATACTCAATTAACTTAATTAATACAAGATAATTAATCAATGGAAATTAAAACTTGTGGGCCGAATCTCTCTCTCTAATGGACTAAGGTCCATTTAAAAAATTTAATACCCATTACATACATTAATTTAAATTTAATTAAAAGCCCAATACTTTAATTACATGTTTTAAGCCCCATGCTTTGTGTGCAATCCTATAGGTCCATTTTATATTGGCAATGAATTAATAAATTAATTTAAATGCTTTAAATGCTATATATACTCTCTAGAAAGATATTATAGCATTCCAAATTAAATGAAAATGCAAATGGCATTTACTGACATAATGCAATTTTGCATAGTCCCTTACCCTTAAATATCAGAATTAATATAAGGCAAGGAATTAGTCATCCTTATATATATATTAATTCCTTTCTTGATATTCCAATGACACTAAACTCTCAGATAAATAATGATTACTCATTATTTCATCTTGGTATGGCCATAAACTAATTATTATATTTATTTTCAATAATATCAATTGTGATCAATTATTTTAAGTTATATAATAAACTAATTAAATTGAAAAAAGTAATTAGATCTATTGGCGACAACATTGTTGTCGCAAATTAGCTACAACGTTGTTGTAGCTAATTTGCAACAACAATGTTGTTGCTAATTAAGGAAATATACTATTCCATTGTAGCTAATTTGCGACAACAATGTTGTCGCTAATTAAGGAAATATACTATTCCATTCATGTAGTAGTATTGGCGACAACATTGTTGTAGCTAATCAGCTACAACAATGTTGTTGCTAATCAGCGACAACCTTGTTGTAGCTAAATCCCTGAATTTTTGAGCGGGATAAAAATAAGTTTTGGCGGGTTTCACCTTTTCTAAATCCCTAAAACCTTACCTTTTGTGTTGCTGCCCTCTTATCCCTCTCTCTCTTATCTCTCTCTTTCTTTCTCTTTCTCAGATGGCTATTTTCAGAGTCGTGGCTGCAATTCTTCAACTTTGAAATATTGATTTTAAAAAGGGTGAAGACATTGATTCATTAGTAGTAAAAGATGAGGAATCTAAGTTTCATCTTCAAATGACGGTGAAGCTTCTCATGTAAGACTGGAGTCTTAATCCCATTCACATTTTGTTGTTTTCATTACTAGAGTCTTAATCCCATTCACATTTCGTTGTTTTCATCAGTAGTAAAAATATACAACTTTAATCTCATCCTCTATTGGATTATTTTTTTGCAATTTTTTATATTGATTTTTCTGCATCTTGATTAATAAGGTGGGAAAAAGGCAGAATTAGGAAACAAGACTTTGTGAAAAATCAAATCTTGCACCTGAGCTAGGTAAATAGGGCCTCCACCAGTGCCTGCCCAGCCTTCTTATACTGTGCTCGCCCCCCAAACTCCCCCCACGCCGGCTGAGGCAGAGGCGAAGCTGGAAGAGAAGGCTCGGAAATGGCAACAACTTAATACGATGAGATATAGTGATAAGAGGAAATTTGGCTTCGTTGAGATGCAGAAAGATGATATGCCACCTGAGCATGTCAAGAAAATTATTAGGTGTGTTTTAGGGTTTTGCTTTGAGAGAATTGTGAACTTTTTCGGTGTAAGCTTAGCTTTTCGTTTATGGAGGTGGTTATTTTTATTGCGAAGTACAAAAGGTACTGTCTTTTCGTATTATCCTTTACTTGTTTTTTCTAATAATGGGGTTCTGTTTACAATTGATCCTTAGTTACATAATGCCTTCCTTATTTAGTGATTGTTTTCCTACAAACTTCTTCCTGTAAAGGTGGTCTTAGTTGGGTTTCAATAGTGGCCGCATTAAATATGGCATTTTTTCTCCTCAAAGTTATCAAAAAGAAACTAGTAGAAGTTAATTTAGGATAAATTATTCAATTTCCGAAGCTTCACCATTAATTGCTCTGTAAAGTTGTCAAATATAAACTTGGAGTACAAACGAAGAGGGAGCAGCTCAATCAGGGTTTATGGACTTGGAATGGATTGCTATAGGCTATGTAATCTCATAAAGAACATAATATCAATAGAAGAGTAATTATGAGATGTGTGTAAATGATGTTTTCAAATGGCACCAAGGTTGTTTTATTTTCCTTATGTTTGTCCTGATAGTGGCTGTATTTCTATGACTATCACTTGATACTTTTGTCTCTTTACTCCTCTATAAGAGCTTCAGCAATGGCATCCGATCCTCAAGACATTTCAGAGAAGTAACCACCAACTTAGAAGTTGCAAATTTATGCTACACCTAATGCTGGAGTTACACCCTTCTGGAGAGGTCTCTCCTGCTTTCTCTCAATCTTTCTCAGAGCTTCACATTAACATATTTTTGCTTAATTTTGTTCCTTGGTAGAGAAGTATGAAAGAGATGCTAAGAAGTATTGGGATGTCTTCTATAAGCGACATGAAGACAAAGTAAGATTGTTGGATAGCATTCTAATGCAGCTGTTATGTATGATTTGTATTGTTGGACAACATTCTAATGCAGCTGTTATGTGTGATTAGAATTACGATCAATTTTATGCATCACCATATGCTAATATCTGTGCGTAGAATGTTTTTGACATTGTTTAAAAGTTGTGTGCTCCAAGTTTCAGTAATGTGGACAATGATATTTTTTATTTGTTTTCTTTTACTTTTTTTCTTTGTTCTTCAGTTTTTTAAGGATCGACACTACTTGGACAAAGAATGGGGTCGATATTTCACAGTGAGTATTGGAAAGAGAAAAAGGAAGAGGAAGAGATAATGGGTCCATCTGTAGTAATTATTAGCTTAATTCTTCAATCTTATGAATTATTAGCTATATTAATTTGATATATTTTCAGGGAGCAGGGAGAAAAGTCATTCTAGAGGTAAAAATTGTATTCTTCTTGGTGCCTTAGTCTCTAACCGTTGTTTATTGATAAATTATACTGATGGCCAGGTTGGTTGCGGAGCTGGGAACACCATCTTTCCTCTGGTTGCTACCTACTCTAATATATTCGTTCATGCATGTGATTTCTCACCACATGCCATTAACTTGGTTAAGGTTTGGTTACTTAAATTTGTTCCAGCTGATTTATTTTAGTTATTTATGATTGAGTGCAGTTATGAATTTTAATATCTCTCTCTCATTTGACGTGATATCATGAATCTAGGGTTAGATATATTGGATTTGTCATTTAACTTGTATTTAGGAAGGTCTTTAGAACTGATCATGATACTCATGGTAGAAGTTGCCAGTTGTATAATATTTTTTATGACTTCACTTTATTTCGCACAAGGTCTACCACTCATTTTCTTTTGTCTAAAACATTAGAATTGTCTAAAATTATGGAAGTGCTTTTAGCTCTCTTCAGCTTGTGATTCATCTGCACTTCTGATTGATTCAAAAATTTGCTAGGATGTAAGGAGTTGACTAGAATTTTTATCTCTTCTCGTGGTTCATATTTCTAATTGTTGTGAAATTTCCATATTGTCTTCAATGTTTTATCATCTAAATATAATATTTTTCCATAAATTTGTGTGTAAAAAATTGGTCATTGATATAAACTAGATTTTCACAGCTTTGAACTTATTTATGAGTCTTTTGACTTTTATTTTTTCCTACCCTTCCATAACATTTACTTGTAGCTAGCTGTTCCCCATTATTTGAAAGATCATTTGAAGACTTCATGGATTAGGTTTTTGGTGCTTTGCCCATTTGTGAAAGTTCTCTATTTTTTACTCTTCGAGAATTTTTTTTCCTTGTCAAAGATCGTGATTTCTGCAAAAAGCAGGATTTATTCTATTTCACTGATGAAATGTAAAAAATGTTTACTCTTATAATACAATAATGCTTGTTATATGCTTATTACGGCAATTACCTTAAACATATATGTTAGAGAGTATGCCCTAGAGCCCATGTAATAGGGATGTTTTTCATATGTATGAAATTTATATTCTTAATAAAAGGCATCATTCATTTATTAATGCTGTGTTTGAATACATGAGTTTGTAAATCTTAAATTAATAAATGAAGTCCTAGATATTATAAACACAGTGCAAAGGCAATCATGAAGGTGTTCATGATGTGAGATGTCTATTGCATACAAATATGTTAATATCTAAATATCCCTAGTCATAGAATTAACAAGAAAGGACATTGTTAATTCGGACAGACTAGCACATGTTATGCTTCTTGAATGGTTCAAGCAATGGTTCTCATAATTGTGATTATGGATGATAATCAAAGCTAACATGTGGATGCTTGTTAGAGGAACAAGTTCATTGGAGACCTGCAAAGAGAATCCTCATATGGATATTAAATCTATGTCAGTGAGGAATCTCTTCATAGCGGTTGTGCAAGTATCCTTAGACTTGAGATCACCAAAGTTATCTTAAGTAGCAAGTGGTATACTTTGACTCCATAACTGATTACTTTCAACTGGGAGTGAACACAGTTAGGAGATTGGGTATATCATGACCTACTTGAAGATAGTTGAGTGATTGACAAAGGATTCACCATCCCAGATTTAACAAGGGAAGTTATCTCGCATGATTCTATAATTGCCTTGTTCAGAGAATCTCTGGCCAGAGTAATATGCCGAGATGGATGGAGATCCATGAAGGGCATTTTAGGAACAATGGTTAAATTAATAGAACATACATAATTAGATTTATATGAGTTGACAGAAATCCATACTCAGAATCTGATTGAGATAAGAGTGGTGAAAGGAGTAATTGCATGGTAACTGTTTCTATGGAAGGGTACAGTCAAACCACATGACTTTCCTGACATTTGGGTAGTCATGATGCCTAGCTAGAGGTCAATCATGACTTGTATAATGATGTATCAAAATATCAATAGAGATTGATAAAATGATTTAAAGGAGTTTAAATCATGTGAGTTTTGAATAGAACTCACAATTACATATTATACTGCCAACATGGACAGGAACCCAATAGGTCACACACATATAGAGAAAAGGGTAAAATGGTAAAATGACAAGGATAATAATATTTGATATTATTATAAAGGTAGAGAGGAGAATATGATAATAATTAATTAAAGAGTTTAATTAATTATGATCAAATAAAATTGTCCGCGGAACTTTTGAGAAATGTTCTGTAAATTGGACCTAAATGAAATAATGTATTTCATGATTAATTATTATTGTCTTATAAGTGTTATAAGACTACTATAAGTTTTATAGGACTGATATAATAATTAATAGGACCATTGGAGAAATTATAGAGGGCCAAAGGAATGAAGAAGTTGGAGGAAGCCCTCCAGAAGAGGGCTACACGCCAACTCCATACAGAAGGGCTTAGAGGGCTTTTTCTTGGACCAAATTAATTTATATATGTTACATAAGTGTTATGGAACTCACATATTTAATTTGGATGGATTTGGAATCCATTTGGGTATTTAAATCCAATTAGATGCACAAAGGGCCTAGTTTGTGGATTTTGTGCATGGTCTTTTATGAAAAGATTTAATTTGGATTTAATTAAGCCCAAATGATTATAATTAATTCCAGAAGCCCAATTAATAATTCTCCAGCAATTTTAAAGAGCCCAATCTCATTAAGGAGTTGGAATTTTAACCTAACTATAAAAGGCCAACTAATGAGAATTAGGGTTAAGTGATTAAAACAAAAGGAAAGTCTTTTCTCTAAAAACTCTCTCCCTTTTGCGCCACTTCCCAAGCTAGCTCTTGGGAATTTCGGCCAGCCCTAGTTGAACACCAATTTGTTGGTTCAATTTACCCCTCTCTTGTGTGGATTACTCATTGGAGGTGTTCGATTTTGGACACTGTGGTTTGCGACAACCCGGTGCGAAGTAAAATCAACTGTTCAACAAAAATCAAAGGTGATTTTTCTTATTCTCATATAGTTATATTGTGTATTCATGGCAAGATCAGATCATATGGTTAAAAAATTTTAAAATTCTGCTCATGTATGTGATGCATGTAACCATAAAATTCCAACATGGTATCAGAGCCACGGTTTTGCCATGGATATACAATTCTATTTTTTCTGCGGAATAAGTTTTGTTTTGTTTTGAGTTATTTATTTCATGAACTTTAAAATATTAGATTTGATTGTTCATGAATGAGAAATATTGATTTCTGGTTGTATGTGTGATCAAATAAATTTGACGGAAACAAAAACGGAACTTTTGAAGAAAAGTGACAAGGGTTTTGCGTGAAACCCATTAGGGTTTGGCGTGAAACCCTAGGTAATGTAGGGGCTGTTCTAATTTAATTTCTTATGGATCCATTTAAAAATCATTTAGATGATATTTTATGTCTTTAATATGTGATATTAAGCCGTAGGATCGAACGGAATTAAAATCGAAC
The DNA here is from genome assembly GCA_037975025.1 of Excoecaria agallocha. Taxonomy (NCBI): domain Eukaryota; kingdom Viridiplantae; phylum Streptophyta; class Magnoliopsida; order Malpighiales; family Euphorbiaceae; genus Excoecaria; species Excoecaria agallocha. The sequence goes on along the minus strand of CM075807.1, from coordinate 94,746,052 downwards.
AAGTTTTGCATGAAAACTAGTTTTGTCGAAAAGTTCGATAAATTGGTGTTCTTCGTGTGTTCTTGATGTGTTCATGGTTAGAAGGACTTTTGATCTTCTAAATCTGATATATATGATATATTAAAGTGTTTTTAATTAATTGGATTAATTAAAATGGGCCTTAAATTAATTTGATTAATTTTAATTCATTAAAACCACTTAATGGGCTTAATTATGTTTACGGACTTGGTTTAAATTAGTGAATGACTTGGTGGGCCCAATGAGCTGATTTAAATTAACTATTATAAACATTAATTAAGTTTATTAATGGGTTTTAAGGGCTGGAGTGGGCTTGGCTCATTCCAAAAGGCCCAAATGGTCCAAATGACACAAAACTAGTTTGTGTGTGAACACACTTAGGGTTTTTCTTCTGTGGGTTTCGGCCTACACTTATTTTAAGCCCAAAATTGATTCTTTTAATTATTTAATATGATTAATTAATTAAATAATTAATTTATAATTAATTAATAATCAATTTGATTGATTATTAAGGCAAGAACACATTCATGCAAAAAGGTTTCCTAAAATGAAAGTTTCCAAAATGGAAAAAGTTTCCTAATTTGATCACATCATTAAATAACTCAAAATATAGTTTCAAAGGTTGAAACAAAGTTAGTAATCCATTTATTTATGCATTAGAGAGGCATATAAGGGTGAATGATTGGCATGATGGTTAGTTATGGACAAAGCCCAATGTGATTGAGCATAATGCATGTTTTGGCCCAATGAGGACTTTCATGTCCCGGCCACTTGTTTTTGGTTTGTATTTCATTTCAAATTGTAATATGTAATTAGATTACTTAGATTAAAATTAGAAATAGAGATGGAGACCAATATCAAGGAGCAAGATGGGCCGGATGGAGATCCAACAAGCTTGAAGATAATGTAATTATTTTCTTGTTTGAATCATGCATACTACCTAGGTGTGACCTTTTGATTTCCCTCTTGGCTCGGGGAAATCAATGTAGTGAAGTCCATAACTATACCATATTTGTATGCTTATATTTATGTGATAGATATAGGATGCATACCAATGTATGCCAACCATGTATGATGAGACTTAATTAACTAAAACCCTCAAACAAATACTAAGGTATATAAGCCTTCCATTAATTTGAGGAGAACCAGAGTTCTTTATAGTGTGGGTTGTTGACCACAGTCAAGCTCACATTATATCGAATATGTTCAAATCTAATTAAATGGGTCATCTTAGCTAGCCCATTAGTTTGTTGACCACAGTCAAGGCTAATGGTTCTAGAGGCAAGATTAGGGAATGCATATATGATATGCATGCATCAAGAGTTGATAACCTAATGATCCAATAGTTGTGTAGAGACACAATTGGTATAAAGATACCTACCTTTCAAGGGTATGGAATTCGGCTTGTTGACCACAGTCAAGGTCAAATTACATATCAAGGATTGGATATTGGCCCACTAAGAAAACCATCGGGTTTTCTCGGATTATATAGTGAGGGCTATTAATTCGCAATAAAATAGTGGGAGTAAATGGATTAATTAAAGACCTTATTAATGCATACATATATATGAACATACTCTCATATCTTTTCTTTTTCACATCTAGGTCATCATCATGAGCACATCAAACATTAACATACGATCAATCTTGGATAACAAGCTGGTTGGCAACAACTATTCTGACTGGATCAGGCAAGTGAGAATTGTTCTCAGAGCTGAAAAGATCCACTATGTCTTGGATAAAGATCCACCACCACGTCCATCAGATGATGCCATTGATGAGATCAAAGGCATTTATCGAAAATACATGGAGGATAGTGAAACAGCAGCATGTCTGATGCTGGGTGCTATGTCCTCGGAGCTTCAGAAGCAACATGAAATGATGGATGCTAGAACCATCGTTTTGCATCTAGAGGAGCTTTATTCTTCACAGGCTAGAACTGAGCAATATGAGATTGCTCGAGCTCTATTTAGTTGCAAAATGGTGGAAGGCACTTCAGCTGCTGCTCATGCATTAAAGATGTATGGGTATATTGAGCATTTGAGTAGACTTGGCTATGTTATGGATAATGATCTTTACATAGATTTAATCTTGTACTCGTTGGCTCCAAGTTATGCACCTTTTGTGCTTAACTTCAACATGAACAAGATCCAAGTATCCATTCCTGAGTTAATCAACATGCTCAAGACAGCTGATGGATCATTTAAGAAAGATCCAAAAAGTGTCATGGTTGTCACTTCTGCTAAAGGCAAGAAGCAGAAGAAGAAGATAACCAAGGCGCAGCCAAAGAATGGTGGGATCTCCAAGAAAAAGGTTGCCAAGAAAGAGAATCCCAAAGGGACTTGCTTCCATTGTGGAAAGGATGGTCATTGGAAGCGTAACTGCAAGGCCTATCTAGATTCTCTTAAGGAGAAGAAGCAAGCTGTTGCATCTACTTCAGGTATTCATATGATTGAAATTAATACTTATTCTATTGCTTCAAAACAATCTTGGGTATTAGATACCGGATGTGGATCTCATTTATGTAATGATCTACAGGGGCTTAGAAGCTTTAGAAGAGTTGGAAAGGCAGAGATTTATTTGCAGTCAGCTACTGGACAAAACATCTCTACAACTGTTGTGGGGACTTATCATTTGCCTCTTCCGAGTGGATTAATACTGGAATTAAATAATTGTTATTATGTTCCAGCTTTGTCCAAGAGTATTATTTCTTTCAGTTGTTTGATGAACGATTATGATATTTCTTTAAAGGACAAATGTTGTTACATTTTTAAGAACAATATATTTTATGCAAAAGCTATCATTGAGAATGGTATATTTGTTCTTGATTTAATTAAAGAAGTACATAATGTGGATACCAAGAGAATGAAACATGATAATCTAAATACCTCATACTTATGGCATTGTCGTTTAGGCCACATAAATGAAAAACGCATGACCAAATTGCACAAGTCAGGTGATTTGGGATCATTTGATTATGAATCATTTGATACATGCGAATCTTGTTTATTGGGAAAAATGACAAAAGCTCCCTTTATTGGTAAAGGAGAACGAGCTAAAATGGTTTTGGACTTAATACATTCAGATGTATGTGGTCCAATGACTACACATGCTAGAGGAGGTTACTCCTACTTCATTACTTTCATAGATGATTATTCCAGGTTTGGATACATCTATCTAATGAAATATAAGTCTGAAGCATTTGAAAAGTTCAAAGAATTCAGAAATGAAGTAGAGAAACAACTTGGCAAAAGTATTAAAACACTTAGATCAGATCGAGGTGGAGAATACTTAAGTCAAGAGTTTCAAGATTATCTTAGAGATAATGGGATTTTATCTCAATGGACTCCTCCATATACACCACAACACAATGGTGTATCCGAAAGGAGGAATCGAACACTATTAAATATGGTTCGATCAATGATGAGCCGAGCGGACTTGCCTAAGTCCTTTTGGGGATATGCACTAGAAACTGCTGTTTATGTGTTAAATAGAGTTCCTAGTAAATCGGTTGATGTTACTCCATATGAGATGTGGAATAACAAGAAACCCACGCTTTCTCATATGAAAGTATGGGGTTGTCCTACTTATGTGAAGAGGACAATGTCAGACAAACTGGATGTTAAGTCTGACAAATGTTTATTTGTGGGATATCCAAAAGAAACGTTTGGATATTATTTCTATCATCCCTTAGAACAAAAGGTGTTTGTTTCAAGGCATGCTGTCTTCTTGGAAAGAGAATATCTCCTACGAGAAGACAGTGGGAGTAAAATTGAGCTTGGTGAAGTTCAAGACCCACAAATAGAAGATGATCAATCGATTGAACCCGAAACTGAATTTCATAGTGATGAGATTACAGTTGAACCTGATTATACACAAAATCCTAGAAGATCTACTAGGATGCGTTCTATCCCTGTGAGATATGGATTTCACGTTGATTCGGATAGAGGCATAACTGTAGTAGAGGACAATGAGCCTACAAGCTATCAAGAAGTTTTGAACAGTTCAGAACGTGATTTATGGCTTAAGGCTATGCAGTCCGAAATGGACTCCATGTATGAGAATAAAGTATGGACATTAACTCAACCACCTGAAGGGATAAAGCCCATAGGGTGCAAATGGGTCTTCAAAAAGAAGACTGACATGGAAGGTAATATAGTTACCTATAAAGCTCGCTTAGTAGCAAAAGGTTATCGTCAAAAAGAAGGTATTGACTATGACGAAACTTTTTCTCCTGTGGCGATGCTTAAGTCTATAAGAATACTTTTAGCCATTGCAGCTCATTATGATTATGAGATTTGGCAAATGGATGTGAAGACAGCTTTCCTTAATGGAAATCTTTCTGAGGATGTGTATATGACACAACCAGAAGGATTCACATCTGGAAATGGCGAAAAGGTATGCAAGCTTCAAAGATCCATTTATGGATTGAAGCAAGCCTCTAGGAGCTGGAACATACGATTCAATGAGACAATCAAAGAGTTTGGTTTCTCACAGAATGAAGATGAACCTTGTGTGTATAAAAGGGTCAGTGGGAGTGCAATTGTCTTCCTAGTTCTATATGTAGATGACATATTGATCATGGGAAATGACATTTCTCTTCTCCAATCTGTTAAAATATGGTTATCCAAGCAATTCTCCATGAAAGACCTTGGAGAAGCATCCTATATTCTGGGAATAAGGATCTATAGAGATAGATCCAATAGGTTGCTAGGTCTTTCTCAAAGTACATATATAGATAAAGTATTGAAGAGGTTCAATATGGATCTCTCTAAGAAAGGGTTTATACCCATGGTGCATGGGAAACACCTTTCTAAGTCTATGTGTCCACAGACACTGGAGGATAGAGAGAGCATGAATAGAATACCATATGCATCTGCAATTGGTTCTATCATGTATGCTATGTTATGTACACGTCCAGATGTAGCATTTGCTTTGAGTGTCACAAGCAGATTCCAATCTAATTTTGGAGAGGAACATTGGGCAGCTGTCAAGAATATTCTTAAGTACTTGAGAAGAACTAAGGATATATTCTTGGTATATGGAGAGGGCAGTTTGGAAGTAAATGGGTACACAGATGCCAGCTTCCAATCTGACAAAGATGATTGTAAATCACAATCTGGTTATGTGTTCATAATGGGAGGAGGAGCGGTTAGTTGGAAAAGTTCCAAACAAGAAACAACTGCTGATTCCACGACGGAAGCTGAGTACATTGCTGCTTCAGAAGCAGCCAAAGAAGCAGTCTGGATCAAAAAGTTCATAACCGAACTAGGAGTGGTGCCTAGCATTGTTGATCCGATTCCTTTATATTGTGACAACAATGGAGCCATTGCGCAAGCAAAGGAACCATGGTCTCATCAGCGATCCAAACATGTTCTCAGACGCTACCATCTCATAAGGGAAATAGTAGCTAGAAATGATGTGAAAATAGAAAGGGTTCCCACAGATGACAATGTGGCGGATCCCCTCACTAAAGCACTTTCCCAGATAAAGCATGATCACCATATAAATAGCATGGGTCTGAGACATATGAGTGATTGGCTCTAGTGCAAGTGGGAGATTGTTAGAGAGTATGCCCTAGAGCCCATGTAATAGGGATGTTTTTCATATGTATGAAATTTATATTCTTAATAAAAGGCATCATTCATTTATTAATGCTGTGTTTGAATACATGAGTTTGTAAATCTTAAATTAATAAATGAAGTCCTAGATATTATAAACACAGTGCAAAGGCAATCATGAAGGTGTTCATGATGTGAGATGTCTATTGCATGCAAATATGTTAATATCTAAATATCCCTAGTCATAGAATTAACAAGAAAGGACATTGTTAATTCGGACAGACTAGCACATGTTATGCTTCTTGAATGGTTCAAGCAATGGTTCTCATAATTGTGATTATGGATGATAATCAAAGCTAACATGTGGATGCTTGTTAGAGGAACAAGTTCATTGGAGACCTGCAAAGAGAATCCTCATATGGATATTAAATCTATGTCAGTGAGGAATCTCTTCATAGCGGTTGTGCAAGTATCCTTAGACTTGAGATCACCAAAGTTATCTTAAGTAGCAAGTGGTATACTTTGACTCCATAACTGATTACTTCCAACTGGGAGTGAACATAGTTAGGAGATTGGGTATATCATGACCTACTTGAAGATAGTTGAGTGATTGACAAAGGATTCACCATCCCAGATTTAACAAGGGAAGTTATCTCGCATGATTCTATAATTGCCTTGTTCAGAGAATCTCTGGCCAGAGTAATATGCCGAGATGGATGGAGATCCATGAAGGGCATTTTAGGAACAATGGTTAAATTAATAGAACATACATAATTAGATTTATATGAGTTGACAGAAATCTATACTCAGAATCTGATTGAGATAAGAGTGGTGAAAGGAGTAATTGCATGGTAACTGTTTCTATGGAAGGGTACAGTCAAACCACATGACTTTCCTGACATTTGGGTAGTCATGATGCCTAGCTAGAGGTCAATCATGACTTGTATAATGATGTATCAAAATATCAATAGAGATTGATAAAATGATTTAAAGGAGTTTAAATCATGTGAGTTTTGAATAGAACTCACAATTACATATTATACTGCCAACATGGACAGGAACCCAATAGGTCACACACATATAGAGAAAAGGATAAAATGGTAAAATGACAAGGATAATAATATTTGATATTATTATAAAGGTAGAGAGGAGAATATGATAATAATTAATTAAAGAGTTTAATTAATTATGATCAAATAAAATTGTCCGCGGAACTTTTGAGAAATGTTCTGTAAATTGGACCTAAATGAAATAATGTATTTCATGATTAATTATTATTGTCTTATAAGTGTTATAAGACTACTATAAGTGTTATAGGACTGATATAATAATTAATAGGACCATTGGAGAAATTATAGAGGGCCAAAGGAATGAAGAAGTTGGAGGAAGCCCTCCAGAAGAGGGCTACACGCCAACTCCATACAGAAGGGCTTAGAGGGCTTTTTCTTGGACCAAATTAATTTATATATGTTACATAAGTGTTATGGAACTCACATATTTAATTTGGATGGATTTGGAATCCATTTGGGTATTTAAATCCAATTAGATGCACAAAGGGCCTAGTTTGTGGATTTTGTGCATGGTCTTTTATGAAAAGATTTAATTTGGATTTAATTAAGCCCAAATAATTATAATTAATTCCAGAAGCCCAATTAATAATTCTCCAGCAATTTTAAAGAGCCCAATCTCATTAAGGAGTTGGAATTTTAACCTAACTATAAAAGGCCAACTAATGAGAATTAGGGTTAAGTGATTAAAACAAAAGGAAAGTCTTTTCTCTAAAAACTCTCTCCCTTTTGCGCCACTTCCCAAGCTAGCTCTTGGGAATTTCGGCCAGCCCTAGTTGAACACCAATTTTTTGGTTCAATTTACCCCTCTCTTGTGTGAATTACTCATTGGAGGTGTTCGATTTTGGACACTGTGGTTTGCGACAACCCGGTGCGAAGTAAAATCAACTGTTCAACAAAAATCAAAGGTGATTTTTCTTATTCTCATATAGTTATATTGTGTATTCATGGCAAGATCAGATCATATGGTTAAAAAATTTTAAAATTCCGCTCATGTATGTGATGCATGTAACCATAAAATTCCAACAATATATGGGATACTGAAGTTGAGATTTGTGTTGAGCATGAACAAGAGATGGATCGGCAAGTCAAACCAATCCAGCAATAGATGGAGATGCAACAACTTTTTTCAACAATAAATTTAGGAGCAAATGTATCTATTTACATTATAGTTATAAGTATATAGTATGACATTTTGGATGACATTTGTTATTGTTATATATGCGTGTTTATTTTAGATATACAATTAACGATGATATCCATTTGTAAATAACAATCTTTTCATTAATATATATATATATATATATATATATTGTATTAAATATTAAGTAGTCTATAAATATAAATATGTCATCTATGGCTATTCATTTAAATGATGAATTTTCATATTAATTTAAAAATAAAAAAAATAATTTTAATTTAGCGAGGGATTATCATGTTTGAATAGCAGCTATTTAGCGTGAACAATGTCGTAGCAATATTTTCGTCGCAAAATTTTGCATGAACATTGTCATAGCAATATTGCAACGAAAATACTGTCGTTGCTAAATATTGCGTGAACAATGTCGTAGTAATGTTGCGACGAGACTATTGTTATCGCAAAATTTTGCGTGAACAATGTCGTAGCAATATTGCGACAAAAATATTGTCGTCGCAAAATTTTGCGTGAACAATATCATAGCAATGTTGCGATGAGAATATTGTTGTCGCAAAATTTTGCATGAACAATGTCGTAGCAGTATTGCGACAAAAATTTTGTCGTCATAAAATTTTGCGTGAACATTGTTGTAGCAAAATGGCGACAAATATTTAGCAACAATGTTATGTCGCCGCTAAATTTGGGCGACGACTTCTTGTTGTAGCTAAATTCTGCTACAACGACTTTTGTTTCAAAATGAAAGTTGTCACTAAGTTGTCGCTAAACTGATTTAGAGACCAAAAATTATCAGTTAGCGACGACTTTTGTCATCGCTAATTTGCATTTTTTAGTAGTGATGATCCGTAAGATAGAACTCAAATTATTAGAGAGAGCATACTAGTCTTAATTTATTTGTTATTCACATAACAATGACTGACTAGGGATATTTAGAATGAAGTCTCAATTGTTTCAAGGTCTTACAACCATGTGCCTCACACATGATAACTTAAACTAAAACAACATTCTTGGATTGTTGTATCAATTGATATGCACAGGAATGCAATAGATAAAACAAATTCCTCATTTATTAAATTAAAAGCTTTATAACAATGTATTGGGGCTAGGGCTTACACTAACAATCTCCCACTTGCACTAGTCCCAATTGGGCATAGCCCTAATACCGAATGCTCTCAAATGAGTTTCGTGCAGATTTGGACGCAACTGTTTCATCAAAGGATCTGCTACATTATCTTCACTTGCTATCTTGCTAACCTTGACGTTCCTACGATCAATGATCTCTCTAATCAGGTGGTACCTCCTAAGTATGTTTTTGGATTTCTGGTGTGACCGGGGCTCCTTGGCCTGTGCGATGGCTCCGTTGTTGTCATAGAAAAATTCTAATAGATCTAGGATGCTTGGGTCCACTCCTAATCCATAAATAAAATTTCTAATCCAAATAGCCTCTTTTGCAGCCTCGCTTGTTGCAATATACTCAGATTCTGTAGTTGAGTCAGCAACGGTCTCTTACTTCGAGCTTCACCAGCTGACAGCACATCGTTCAAAATAAAAACAAACCCAGATTGCGATCTTGAATCCTGAGTGCTGGTCTGATAAGCAGCATAGGCATAACCTTGTATGGTGAGCTCTTCTTGACCACCATACACCAAGAAGTGATCCTTAGTCCTTCGCAAGTACTTTAGAATCCCCTTTACAACAGACCAATGCTTCTCACCAGGGTCTTGCTGAAACCTATTGGTTATACTTAGTGCATGAGCAACATCCAACCTAGTACATAACATAGCGTACATGATAGATCCAATAGCAGATGCATATGGGATTCTACACATGTTGTCCCTTTCTTCTTTGGTTTTAGGGCACTATTCTTAAGTTAAAGGAACTCCCAAAGCCAAAGGTATGTACCCTTTCTTTAAGTCTCCCATACTAAAATACTTTAGTACTTTATCTATGTACTTTTCTTAACTTAATCCCAAAAGCTGATTCGATCTATCACTATAGATCTGAATACCAAGTATTGTCTCGGCTTCACCTAAGTCTTTCATTGAGAAACACTTCCCCAACCATTGCTTAACCTTTTGCAATGTTGGAATGTCATTCCTAATGAGAAGGATGTCGTCCACATATAGGACCAGAAATACTATTATGCTACCACTAACCTTCTTGTACACACAATGCTCATCTTCGTTCTTGATGAGGTTAAATTCTTTGACTGCCTCATCAAAACAAAGATTGTAACTTCGAGATGCTTGCTTTAATCCATAAATGGATTTTTGAAGGTTGCAAACCTTTTTAGGATGCTTGGGATTGATAAAACCCTCAGGCTGTGTCATATACACGTCCTCAAGTAAATTTTCATTGAGAAAGCAGCTTTGACATCCATTTGCCATATCTCATAATCATGATATGCAGCTATGGCAAGCAAGATCCTAATGGACTTGAGCATGGCTACAGGCGAAAAGGTCTCATCATAGTCTACACCATGAGTTTGTCGGAAACCTTTTGCTACTAGTCTACCTTTGTAGGTCTTATTAGCTTTGAGTTTAAATAGCCACTTGCATTCAATTACCTTAACACCTTCCGGTGGATCAACCAAGGTCCAAACCTGGTTATCGTACATTGATTGCATATTGGATTTCATAGCTTCAAGCCAATTTTTTGAGTCTGGGCTCTCAATAGCTTCTCGGTAGGTAGTAGGATCCTCACGATCTACTAACTCAATAGTGTCACTATCGGTGATTAGAAATCCGTATCTCTCAATCTCCTGATGTACCCTACTGGACGTTCTAGGTTATTATGTAATGGGTTCCTATTCCATAACTGGTTGTGAACTTGATCCCATTTCCATTTCATCCTTTATAGGAGTTTGTGGCACTTAAATTTCTCCAAGTTTTATTTTACTCCCACTATCTTTCTTGAGAAAAAACTCCTTTTCCAAGAAAACAGCCTTGCGAGCAACAAACACTTTGTTCTCGGCTTGTGAGTAAAAATAGTATCTTTTTGTTTCTTTAGGATAACCCACAAACAAGCAAACAGTGGATTTGGACTCTAGTTTATCAGATGTTAACTTCTTAACATGTGATTCACAGCCCCAAATCCTGAGAAATGACATATTGGGTTCTTTCCTAGTCTATACTTCATATGGTGTTTTCTCAACTGCTTTAGTTGGAGTACGGTTTAGTAGAAACGCAGCAGTTTCTAATCCATAACCCCGAAAAGAGATAGGAAGATTTGCTTGACTCATCATTGATCGAACCATGTCCAATAGAGTTCGATTTGTCCTTTCTGATACACCATTCCATTGTGATGTTCTAGGAGGAGTGAGCTGTGAAATGATTCCACACTCCTTCAGATGACTATCAAACTCTTGGCTTAAGTATTCGCCACCTCGATCTGATCGAATGGATTTTATGTTTTTGCCAAGTTATTTCTCTACTTCGTTCTTAAACTCTTTGAATTTCTCAAAATTTTTAGACTTGTACTTCATTAGATAGATGTAGCCATATCTACTAAAGTCATCTGTGAATGTCACGAAGTATCTAAAACCACCTCTAGCTTGTGTACTTAATGGTCCACATACATCGATATGTATTAGCTCCAATAAGTCATTAGTCCTCTCGCCTTTTTTGTTAAAAGGACTCTGTCATTCTTCCATGCAAACATGGCTCGCATGTGTCATAAGATTCTAAGTCAAATGACCCAAGCACTCCAGATTTATGGAGTTTTGAAATGTATTTTTTATTTGGATGCCCTAAACGACAATGCCAGAAGTAAGTAGGGTTCAATTCATTTGATTTAACCCTCTTTGTATTAATGTTCTATATGGACTATTTGTTTTGTAGATCAAGGATATAAAGACCATTTTGAAACATGGCATTGCCATATGAAATGCCTTGGCGATGAAAATGAACATTGCCATTTTTTAATAACAAAATCAAATCCATCCAAATCGAAACAAGAAACTGAAATAATGTTTCTGCTCATAGCAGGCACATAATAACAAATTTTCAAATCGAAATAAAGTTTGAAAGGTAAAGTGAGTTGATAGTCGCCTATCTCCATGGCAGCAACTCGTGCTCCATTACCCACACGAAGGTCCACTTCATTCTTTCCAAGTAACCGCCTATTTCTTAACCCCTACACATTTGAACAAATGTGAGAACAACAACCGGTATCCAATACCCAAGTGGTAGAAATAGGAAGGTTGATTTTAACAACAAAAATACCAGAACTGGATGCCTTGGCTCCATTCTTCTTTTGTTCTTCCTTGAAGAGAGCACAACTCTTCCTCCAATGCCCTATCTTGTTGCAATGGAAGCATATGCTCTCGCTCTCCTTGAGCTTTTGTGCCTTGGACTTGGATTGGGCCTGAGGTGTACTCCCATTTGACTTGAGTCGAGCCAGGTCATACTTGGGTTTTACCTTTCCCTTTCCCTTTCCCTTAGCGGGTCCCTTCTTATTGCCCCCTTGAACCATAAGTGCGGGATTGGTCTTTCAAATGTTCTCTTCAGCATTCTTAAGCATCCCATGAAGCTCGGTGACTGTCTTGTTCATTGCATGCATGTTATAATTCATAACAAATGGATCATAATCATCAGTCAATGAATCTAAGATCAAGTCAGTGACATATTCCCTCGGGACTTGTACCTCAAGCTTCTAAAGAGTATCAAGATAGCCTTTCATCTTGAGTATATGGGTACTGATAGGAGTACCCGCAGCCATTTACAAGAAATTAAGGCCTTTGTTGTCACGAACCTTTCATTACGATCTTGCTCTTGGAACATCTCCTTGAGGTGCACCATGATCACATAAGCCTCTTGGTCCATGAATTGCTTTTGCAAGTCAGGCACCATAGTGGCCAGCATCAGACAGGTCACATCATTGGAGTCACTTTTCTTGGTCTCAAAAGTTTCCTTTTGAACCGTAGAGGCATTCCTAGCAGGTTCTTCAGGCAAAGGTACATCCAAAACATACGACTTTTTCTCTTGCTTAAGAACTATTGTTAAGTTTCGAGACCAATATATGAAATTGGTACCATTCAGTTTGTCCTTTTCCAGGACCAATCGCAATGAAAAGTTATTGTTTAAAGAAGCCATTTTCAATCTACAATAAAAACTTAGTAAGATTAAATAAGGTCTTATTTATAATCCCACAAACCAAATTATATCCCTTTAAATAATTTGTGTTAGTGATTTAATGTGGAATAAGATCCACTTTTCACAACAACTTGTTAGTCAAGCTGAGCTTGTACACCTAACAAGTTAAGTTACATAGGTAGGAAAACTCCAATCATATCTCGTACATGACTCTTGGATCAAATGAGCTAACATCTTAAGATATTATAGCACAAACCCATTTAGTAGTTGCCTAGGATCGGGCATCCCTTTCCATGTTAAGTCCAACCTACATTCACAACCCATGCCTCACAAAGATAATCAGGCACATCTAGGACTCCTAGTCTACATGACCAATGATTGATGCCTTAACATGTTTTGAATTAGGAAGGCAACTTTTTGACTTATTATTTTAGAGATTCATTTTATTACGGCTTACATAGCATACGCTTTGTCATCATTTCGGACAACTTTTGGGTCGAGCCAACTTTTGAAACTTACAACTTTTGATGCATTTTAAATATTGAATTTGGTGATGGCCAGCAACTAAGATGACTTTATCCGCCTTAGATCTTGATCACTAATGCCAAGGAACAGCCTTTTATGCCACTCCCTCTATTCTCACACACACAATTGCACCGACGGCTTAAAATAGAGGTTGCTAGCTCTCTTTTAAGGTATTGTGTAATGGCTATGGTTTAAAGCTACAAAATTTGATTTTGTACTTCTCTTAGGTTGCTATTACTACCCAAGATCACAAGAGAATGAGGAAATATCCTTTCTCCTTGTGAAAAATTGGCTAAAAGAAATTCTTGAGAGAGAGAGAGAGTTCATGCAACTATCTTCAAGTAGGTCATGATATACCCAATCTCCTAACTATGTTCACTCCCAGTTGGAAGTAATCAGTTATGGAGTCAAAGTATACCACTTGCTACTTAAGATAACTTTGGTGATCTCAAGTCTAAGGATACTTGCACAACCGCTATGAAGAGATTCCTCACTGACATAGATTTAATATCCATGTGAGGATTCTCTATGCAGGTCTCCAATGAACTTGTTCTTCTAACAAGCATCCACATGTTAGCTTTGATTATCTTTCATAATCACAGTTATGAGAACCACTACTTGAACCATTCAAGAAGCATAACATGTGCTAGTCTGTCCGAATTAACAATGTCCTATCTTGTTAATTCTATGACTAGGGATATTTAGATATTAAGACATTTGCATGCAATAGACATCTCACATCATGAACACCTTCATGATTGCCTTTGTACTGTGTTTATAATATCTAGGACTTCATTTATTAATTTAAGATTTACAAACTCATGTATTCAAACATAGCATTAATAAATGAATGATGCCTTTTATTAAGAATATAAATTTCATACATATGAAAAACATCCCTATTACATGGGCTTTAGGGCATACTCTCTAACAGTGTTAACCTTAGGATGTAATTTAATGTATTCATCATATTGTATCGCTTATAGCTACTTAAATGTGGTTTAAGTGATTATATGTTGATATGAATGACTATGAGATGGTGTGGAAGCTATTTCCGACGAACAGTAACAAGGTATACCATTTACTATTGATGAAGTAGATAAATGCTATACCTATTATTCATGTATCCATGCTGTGATAGGTGGTTTGACATAATATGTGAGTAGGTATAGATAGCAAAAACACGTATGGCCATGATTTAAGTTGCATTTGTATGTTTATAGATATGCATTTAACGTTATGAAGATTTTAAGCTGTAAGAACTATACTTCCATAATCGCCTCATTGGCGTCATGCATGTATGATGAGATGGATAGATGAAAGTAATAGTCTATTGTGGTTGCTTTATCATGTAATCCACTACGATATATATATGAATGATGTTGATGCAACTAAATGGCAAAATGACTTGTGTCCACATGCAATGGAGCCTAAAGCTCAACATTGATGTATGATAAAAATGATATGCATTCCTTATGAATTGTGGCTTGAAGCCAAATAATGAATTAGTAACTAAGAATATGATGAATCAAAGATGTTCTTGAAAGGTTAAGCCTGCGGGTCTTAGTTCAGTTGTGGATTAGATAGGCATGTCTAAAGGGATATAGTCGCAACTACCATAGTTGACCCCGTTTAGGTGTTGTTCTTTAATGGAACCATCGTTCGGCCCTTTTGGGTCCATAGTTTGTTCCTTTCTAGAACCGTTGTTGACCCCGTTTGGGTCCATTATTTGATATCTTCGGATATCCATAGTTTGATACCTTCGAGTATCCATTGTTCCTGTTATCCACCCTTTGAACTAGTACTTGTGCAGGCTATTAAAGATGATAAAATGTATGCAAGATAAAGGAAAACATACATTAATTCCTTCACTTACGTTATGCAAGCATGATGAATGGCCTATTATATTGCTTATCATGATTTCTTTTGGCTATAAATTGTTTCAATGAAATGAAGTCATCGGAATGTATACATATATATATAAGACTTAAATTGCCATGCTATGAATGAATGTGTACAATAGTATAATAAGAACTGTTTGGGCTATAGTATATACAATGAATTTCATCTACATTGGGATTTATGAACATATGTATGTAATAATTAGGCCTTTGCGGTAATCTTGACATATAAGGCTATTCTATGTGATTGCATGCAAGGCTGATTAATCAATACCTATATGTGTTTACACCTGTTTGTGCACTCCAATAACTATGATATAAGCCAAAGGATGGTGTATGACATAATATGATGTTGGTTGATATTTAGTTGTCATAATAGGACAATATTAAGGAATACATGGTTGTGAATGGAAGTTGTGAGTTATAATTGTATTTCATAATTATGATTGTAATGATATACATGAAGTAATCATGCCTAGCGATCTATTTTATAGAAGCTACCTGACTCATGCACTTCTTATGTTGTGAAAGAACATTAAATGCATATTTTACGTAACTAATGGGATTAAATGCATATAATTGGAGGTTGTACCATCAATAATAATGAGGTCAGAGTTCATGAATAAAAGGATTAAGATGTTTATAAATTATGCTAGTTTACCAAGTAAGATTTTTAGTTATTAAGGTAAATTAAAAAATCTTTGGTAACTAGCCAAGTTCACGCTATGCTGTACACTACCGTAAGTATACTAGTATTGTTGGGGTTAAAGACTCCTCCAAAATGTAATTATGAAATGATTATTACTGTGGACCTATATTACTTTAGCTATGCAGGATATAATGTATTGGTGATATATTTTGGTAAGATCTTATCCATAGAGTTTTGTTCCCCACTAAGCATTATAGCTTAGCACGAGTTTATTTATCCGTGTAGGTTTGTGGGTGAGCTTTAGTGGATCAGTAGCTAGTGCCTAAACAACCTGTGAAGAGAAGATCGGGCGGACAAAAGTTGCCTTTGAGGATTTCATTATGTGCTGTTAGCCAATTATGTTCGGCCTTCTTATTTATAAGTTTGATTTAATTTATTATGGCATGTAATGATGGCCTATCTTATTATTATTATTATTTCTGCATGACCTTTGCTAGGTTTATGATGATAATGATTTGTGATTATTGATGATTATCCATGGTCAAGGAATT
Organism: Excoecaria agallocha; assembly: GCA_037975025.1. Lineage (NCBI taxonomy): Eukaryota > Viridiplantae > Streptophyta > Magnoliopsida > Malpighiales > Euphorbiaceae > Excoecaria > Excoecaria agallocha. The sequence continues at coordinate 94,729,531 of CM075807.1, read as the reverse complement.
ACGATGTTACAATTAGTCATAGCTAAATTGGCGAGAAGTTGTACCCTCGTAAAAACCTTTATATGCCATATGAAATAGGTATTAGCAAGGAAAAATATCCTAGCTATATTAGTAAGTACCAGAGTTCTCTCTAATTAGTTCACATGTAACATGCCAATAGAACCAATCATTAGCGAGGATAATTTCTCTCGCTAATTAGCGAGAACATTAATTGTAGCTAAATTGGCAAGAACTTGTGTCCTCACGAAAACCTTCACATGCCATATGAATTACCCATTAGCGAGGAAAAGTGTATTAGCTAAATTAGTGAGGGCCAAAGTTCTCGCTAATTTGTTCACATGTAACATGCAAACAGAACCAAGCATTAGCGTGGATAATTTCTCTCGCTAATTAGCAAGAACATTAGTCATAGCTAAATTGGCAAGAAATTGTGTACTTGTAAGAACCTTCACATGCTACATGAATTAGGTATTAATAAGGACATGAGTCTTCACTAAAGTAGCAAGAAAAAACGTTCTCGCTAATCTATTCTCATGTAAAATGCCAACTGAACCAAGCATTAGCGAAGACATTTTTTGACTAATTAGCGAGAACTTTAGTCATAGATAAATTGGTGAGAACTTGTATCCTCGCTAATGACTTCATATGCCATATGATTTAGGAATTAGCAAGAATTAATGTCCTCGCTAAATTAGCATGGACAATAGCTTAGTGAGGACTTGTTGGTCCTCGCTTAATTGATCAATTTTGTTAAGAGTTGTTCTCACCAAGTTTGTCGCTATTTTGCATTATTTTTTGTAGCAAGAATTAACAAGGAACAATTTCTTTGCTAATTACTTTACATGCCATATGAATTATGGATTAGCAAGGACAATTGTTCTTGCTAAATTAGTGAGGATGAAAGTTTTCGCTAATTAGTTCACATGTAACATGCCAACCTAATCAAGAATTAGCGAGGAATATTTTTCTCACTAATTACCTTACATGCCGCATGAATTAAGCATTTGCGAGAACAATTGTTCTTGCTAAATTAGCGAGGATGAAATTTTTTACTAATTAGTGAGGACTTGGTTCCATGCTAAACTAAGAATAGGTTGAAGTTAAGCTTTCTTTGCAGTAATCTATGATATGCATGTTCTTAGGTTGATTTATTAGTATTGAGGCATGATTATATTCTAAGTTAGGTGTAATTATGTGTTAGTAAGAGTGAATTAATACTAAGAATAGTTAAACTAAGAATAGGTTGAAGTTAAACTTTCTTCCAAAAGAGTTTAATTGATATCTAAGTGTTTAAGATTGGATCTTTATGATTACTATTGGATTATTCCTAATAAGAAGGTGTAATGCTTAGAATGATAGTCTTGCACGAGATATCTAGTTTTATTTGTTTAGTTTTTCCATAGTCACTTGTGTTACTTTTTCTATTAAGTCATTGTAATGGAAGTTAAGGGTTATAGCTCCTTTAGCAAGAGAACTTTAGTTATTGTTTTGTTTTTAATTCATGTTAGTTTAATTTTAATCTTTGTTTTGTTTAATTATTTTATTTTAGTTTAGTTATTGTCTTTTGATCAAAAACTTGGAAAATAATCTCAGATTAATTTAATTTGTATATAGATATTTTGCTTAATAATCCATGTTCCCTTGGGTATGATATTTGGGATCTTAATCTTGTTTCCCTATATTACTAGCTAATCTAGTACACTTGCTAGATGCTGGTCAAGTTTTTGGCACCATTATTGGGGAATAATGATATTTTTATTTAATATCTTAAATTGAGTTAGTTTGAGATTTTTATTTTTTTCATTTTTAAATTAGTGATTGTTCTTTGTCGTAAAAATCTAAAACATTCTTCAAGATGGTGCAAGATGATGTCCAATATCATAAATTATTCCTTTTATAACTGCAATTGAATGATTTCATGAGAAAACAAAGGAGTTCTCACATACACATTCACTAAATCCTTATTTGTTAAAGAGTATCATTCTCCATGGGTTTTGAGACACAATTGGGAGAATTGAGGAGAGAGAATCAAGAATTGCAATATTCAAAAGAGGTTTAAAAATCCAAAAATCAATTCCTTCTTGACTTGCTTATGAGTAATGATAATAAAATTTGGGCTGAAAGAGAAAAGTGTGAGGCTATATTTAGAAGTCAATAGGATTAGCTAAGAATTCAAGAGCAAAAGTTTAGATTTCAAGATAAGAAGTTAAGGAGTTAAGAAGAGACAATCAAGAGTCAAAAGAAATTACTAATGGATTAAGAAAAATGCATTGAAAAGTTGGAATCGAAACTAGAACTCTTGAGTGTTTCATTACAATTTTAAGGTGACCGTGGTAAGAAGGAGGAAGCAAATCACTCATTAATGGTGGATAAATAAGTAATTGATCTTGAGGAGCAGAAAGAGGAAGAGGAATAATTCATTTTTGAAGACAAGTCGTGTAGTCAATTAGAAGGTGTATTTGAACCTCTTATGGATAATTTATCACCAAAGGAGTAAGAAGTGTTCAATTCTCAAGTGAAAGAATTGAAATCAGTCCATTTGAAGAATTAATTTCGGTAAGAACAGCCATTAAAGTTCGTATTTGAAGAAAAAAAGGAAGATTCATATTTCATTGAGGATGTGGAGTTTCCAGCTTTGGTGAACTATTACAAGTTTCTTCTACTGTTGGGAGGAAATGAGGAGAAAAGTTCAGAGAGACTCATATATGGATTACAAGCTCGACCTCCCGAGAGTAATATAAGTTGAGCTGGGATTTAATAAACTAGAACTTCTCTAACTTATCTTTTTAAATTTTCATCAACTTTTTTATGATTTGCATTTTGTCTATTATTTTCTAAAATTTGTCTTTTTTCCATTTTTAGTTTTAGTTCATAGGCTTTTATAGTTTAAGGCATTTTCTTATGTTTATTGGTTTGTGTTTTTTAATTCATGAGTTTAAGATTTGGGTTAAATATAAACTTCTAATGATATTTTTGCTTAATTATCGTCTTTAAATTAGTAAGTGCTTTTAATTATAGAGCTATATTGTTTCTGAGGTAAGCAAATCACAACATAGATGAACTTAATATAGATTTATGATTCTTAAGTTGTTTTTATTGTTTGGATGTGAGTTTCACTTTAGTTTTTAATGCTTCATGAACTTAGGAGAGAATTATTCATTAGCTAAAGTAAGAGTGGACTTTATGTGTAATTCAATTATTTTGAGGGTTTGCATATAGCTTTGGACATGATATGGCATGAATTAATTAAGCTTTAAGAGAATTTAGATGGATTTGAATTAGTATGATTCATGTTATATTTAATATATGCTATCAAATTAGTTTAAGCATAAATCTTGATTGAAAAGCATGGTTCAAAGAATGAGTTCAATATGATTTTATATTAAGCTAAGTAATTTATAAGTGTCCATGAGTATTAAATGAGCATTAGAATACATGATGAAGTGAGAAACTTAAATAACAATTGAGGTTTAAATGCATGTTAATGAGTAGGAATTAAATGTGTTATTATGCTTGCATGAGAATGATTAAGGATGAGTGTTTTGCATTAAGGATTTGAGGGGTTCTTATTTAGGATTTCGTGCTTAATTTAAGTTGGTTTGATAGTCAATTAGTTCATAAGAGTGGTTTGTATAGGGCTTTAGAAGCAGGAAAAAATCACATTTGAAGCATAAAAGGGTCACTCGGCCAAATGGACCTAGTCACTCAGCCGAGTGCCCTTTGAGCTTCCTCTTCCCTTTCAAATTTTTTTCACAAAATGGGATAGCCACATACCATTCGGTCGAGTTGAAACACCCCAATCTAACATCTCTTTTATAAATAATACAATCTACTTATAACATGTTATGTTAAGCAATTATCTCGATCAACATCAAATGCATTCATATCACCTTATCTGTCTAATCATATAACTTATATTCTAATTAGGCTTCTCACATCATTCATGTACTTTTCATTTTGAATAAGCATGGTGACTCATTATACAACCCACTACCTTTATATTACTAGATTCAACTTTCTTAGTCATTTCACTATCATGCATAGCATTCAACATTCTAGTACATTTGAATAAAGTCATTCTAGCTTCTAGATGCATGCATATACTAGCATTCTCGCTATGAGCTTATTACAACCTTCACCTCCATGTGACATACATATATATTACAAACTTTATACATATTAAACATGTAAGGAACTATACAAAAATTGTCAAAATTCCTACATCAACTTCTATAGACTAGTGTAAGCCTGTCCTAATGCAGAGAATGTTCTGTGCAAAAGCCTTGACTACCAAAACCTACATGGATCAAAATAACCCATGCTAAGTTATATAGCTTAGTAGGGATACTACACATGAAAGACAACCACTCACAGTGGTTGTCAGAAATATATGATATACAAAAAACAATCATAAATAATAAAATTTACATATTAGGAATAAGTATAAACTAAAGCATAATATCTTAAACAATAGGCTAACCCTTCAAATAATTCAGCATACTTGAATCTAAATAATTAATAAAGAGATCTATCCATAATGTAAATAGATACAAATTACATGCTTTAGAAACCCCTATTAAATATGATAATCCATATATCAGATGCATAAATTATACTGTGATTAACTGTGACACGAGAGTGCTTTACTTTAGCTTGCTTAAGTTCTAAGAGTGGATAACGGGATCGATGAAAACCCGAGAATATCAAACGGTGGATATCCAAAGATATTAAAACTATGAACACAAATAGGGTTAACTATACGGTGGACCGGTTAAGAACCCAAATAGGGTCAACAAGCATCCCAAAAGGGCTGTGAATGATCCAATTGGATGGCAACTAAATGTCAACCAACATCACATTATGTCATACACCATCCTTTGGCATATGTCAGAGTTATTGGAGTGCATATATAGGTGTAAACATTTATAGGTATTGACTAATCAGCTTTACATGCAATTGCAGAGAACAACCTTACGTATCAAGATTACCCGCGAAGGTCCAATTATCACATACATACGTTCATAATTCCCAAAGTATATGAAACTCATTGTGTATTTTATAACCCAAACAGTTCTTATTATAACATTACATGTATTCTATCATAACATGGCATTTTAAATCTCATAGATATACATTCCAATAACTTCATTTCATTGAAACAATTTATAGCCAAAAGAAATCATGATAACCAATATAATAGGTCATTCGTCATGCTTACATTATGTAAGTAAAGCAATTAATACATGTTTTACTTTATCTTGTGTACATTTTGTAATCTTTAATAGCCTACCTAAGTACTAGTTCAAAGGGTGGATAATGAGAGCAATGGATACCCGAAAGTATCAAACAATAGATATCCAAAGATATCAAGCAATTGAGCTCAAAGCTCTAGTACACATGGATGCTATCATATGATCATACATATATATCATAGTCATTCATATCAACACATATTCACTTAAGCCATATTTAAGCAGCTATGAGCGACATAATAAGATAATATGTTAATTACATTCGAAGGTCAACACTTGTTCTTAGTTATGTCCTTATTTCACTTTTATAATCTATTAGATCATACACAACAAGTTATATACCCTAACGTGATCATATATATATATATATCAAATCATCATACTTGTACATTTTATCTTATAATATCTTACCCTCAGCTACGTTTTTACAATATTATCCCATCTTATATGCTAGCACACTATTTGTGGGTATGAGTTTTACATAGTAAAATGAATGGCATAAGCAAACAGACAAGCATATTTCTCTATATCAAGGCTAATTACTACCTTCCAATATGACTTAAAGTATAACTTAACTTATGTGGTCTCATGATTAAGCCTAAAAAGGAAATTTCCCAACTCTTTCAACTTAAACTTATAACCTTGCAACTATCGTCTTATTATCACTAGGCCACATCATAATATTTTTATGTCATGCAAAGACACGTCCAGGCATAATATTAAAGCAGGACGATTTAATTGATAGGTCAAATACCTAATACAACCTTATGTGGCACATTAAATATTTCATAATCTTTAGGTTATTATATTTTCTCTTACTCTTGTTAGTTATGTGTTCTAATAGCACCAATATACATTCTAACAATGATTCCTATTAGCATTGTCCTATGTAAGTATTTCTCTAAATCAGCTTTCAAGTGAAACCCCACCTTACCTCGGTAAATATTGTTACTCTAAACTTTTCATTCTTTGTGTACATAAATACACTTACATACATAGAATTTCCCCCAATTAAGTGGTCACACCACCATTCATATCGTAAGGACTTTATATGGCTGGCAATCTAGTTCAATCTATTCCCTCGCATACATATGTTCATGTCATTCAATTTTAGATAATAACTCATCCTATGGTCATATCATTCTTACAATATCTTACTAATTTTAACCTTGGAAAACTTTACCACTGTATTGATTCATCAGTGATCAAATAATATACTTCCCAGCACTATGATATATATTTATAATCATCATGCACATTACTCCTGGTTAGCTTGATTCACCACAACTATGTGTAAATTTCAATACTGGGTTAAAAATTCTTGGATGATCTATAGCTTAAGGTGAAGAATAACCCATGAGAAGAAAGTGTACAAGTGGCCATGCATTTCATGAGAAGAATGGCCAAGTGGCCATACACTTCATGAGAGAAAAGGCCAAGTGGTCGTGCACTCAAGAAAGGAAACATATGAGTGGTCGTGCATTCAAGGGAGGAATAACATGAGTGACCATGCATTCAAGGAAGAAACCACATGAGTGGCCATGCATTTAAGGAAGAAACCATATGAGTGGCCATGCATTATAGGAAGAAAATGCATGAGTAGTCGTGCATGGAGAACATAAGGAAGCTGAGTGGCCATGCAAGGCAAGAAGAAAAAGTATGAGTGGTCATGCATCCTCAAGGAACTAGACCATACATGGCCGTGCAAAGTAAGAAGAAAAGCCTTACTTGGCCGTGCAAGGGAGGAAGAAAAACTATAAGTGGTTGTGCATCTCAAAGAGGAAAAAGCCAAGTGGCCATGCAAGCGAATTCAGGCAGCCAAGAGTTCATAAACTCTCAGATTATATAGATCAAGTGTTTGCATGTCTAGATCTCACCCGAATTATTCACACTGGTGAACATTTAAGCTTTAAAAAATTCTCACCTCACCTAATTTACTAGATTGAACCCTTAATCTCACTAAGAAAACACATACAACAAAAGAGGGAAAACATATACACTAACAACTCATAAACAATTCCCATACTTGTTATTAAAGCTTCAACTCCTTCAATCCTCAAGATCCAGCTCTACTGCTTATGGTTCATCTCTTCTCCTTCAAGAAGCCAAACACCCAAAACCCTAAGTTTCTGGAGAGAGAGAGAGAGATCTTCCTCCAAAAATGCCAATCGTCACCTCTCCAGAACTCTAAATAAGTGAGTGGGGTAAATATCTTCCCAAGAAAATTCCCATAATGTCTCTAAGCACAAATAAATCCCCATTATTTCAATTCCTTTCAACTTAACCATAAGATTTCTAATTTTCTTCAATTGTGTCTTTTCCTTTAATTATAATTGAACTCAACTCATATACTTACATGTTGAAATTACCAAAATACCCTTCTTAGGACTTAAACTCAATAATTGTAAAATAATCCAATTTTACCTTAACTAACGATGATTCTCATGAATTAACAATAATCCGATTAGGGTAATGATTGAGGCCTCATAGTTATTAAATTAATGATTGACTTATTTTAATTAATGGTTGAAGATTGATTTAAGAATAACATATCATATGCATGTTCTTGGGTTGATTTTTTAGTATTGATACATAATTATATTCTAATTTAGGTGTAATTATATGTTGGTAAGAGTAAATTAAATAGTGTGTAAATGATAAAAGAAATATGTGGGACTTGGTACATGTTAATAAAAAAATTATGAACCAAAGTTATTGATATAATAGTTTAATGGCGATATTAATAATTCAATCGGGTGAAACACGCATATGATACCTGGAATATGTTATACATAGGTGTAAGATATGGTTTATTAATTTAAAGATCTATAATCTTAAATGGATTTTCATGAACAGAGATTGATATAATTATATAGGAATCAAGAAAGAAAACTTGATGTATAAGATATTCAGTGTCAAAAAAGGATTATTGTTATAAGCAAGAACTCAATAAGGAAATGAAATAGCTATAGGTGACTGATAGTTGATATTAAAGTATAATAAAAGATAATATAGCCTTAGAGATTGATGTGAATATAGTTCAAATGATCAAGTTACATGCTTAAAGATATGCTTAAATCCCAAATCTCAGTTCACCCCCTTCCATGATCATCAAAGCTTAAGAACATTTTAAACTTAAATAAATCACTAGATTTAGCCTATACTTTCTCAAGAGAACCCACACATAGAAAGAGAGGGGAGATTCCTAAAATTAATCATATGAATATTACAATAAACCTAATTTTCGTACCTAACATTGAAGCTTTAAATCTTCCTTCATTCATCTTGATCCTGCTCTAGTATTGTTAATTTCCTTCATCTCCTTACACATAGAGACAACAACAGGGTTCTTAATCCCTCAAAACAAGATATCAAACCAAAAACTGAAGAGAGGATAGATCTATAAGGGATAACATTACCTTTTAATGTTATCCTAAAAACCCTAAGCCTCTTCCATCCTCAATCCAAACTAGAGAAAGAAAGGGAGAGAGAGAGAAAGATTGGACCCCCCTTTCTCCCTGCCGATCTTCACTTCACCAAACACAGAGAGTTCCTTCCCCAAGAAGCTATAAAAGAGAGTTAGTGAGGTAAATATCTCCTTATGTGAATTTTCAAAATTACCCACATTCAATTTAACCCCAATAACTTATATTTCTTAGCATTTAACCCTAAACTTCTAATTTACTTTAACTATATCCCTCTAATATCTTAATTTTAACCATACTCCATTTACATACATGCTGAAATTACCAAAATACCCCTAATAGGGCTTATCTTTAAAAATACAAAGAAATCAAATTTTATCTCATTTAACCATAATCCGGTTAGGGCCATGATCGAGTCATTACACAGTTCCTTCAAATTTTGTACAAATGGTGGCTAACCTCCTGTATCGGCACTTAGAAGCCCCAGTTCCTCCCCAGCAATAGTAGCTACCTAGAAGACCTATCCTAGGGTAACTAAAGAGGTTTGGAGCTAAAGATTTTTATAGGTGTGAACAAGTTACAGCGACGAAAGTGGAAGAGTGGTTAGGGAAAATCAAGAGATTGTTCGAGTTCACTCATCGTCCCCCTAATGAGATGTTAGAGATGGCTGTTGCATTATTCCAGGGCCCTGTATACACATGGTGAGATTTAGTTAGGCATCACATCCCTGCAGAAGAATTGACATGGGATTTCTTCTAAAGGAAATTTAGAGAAAGATTTGTGGGAAAAGCACACCAACGGGCTATGGAGGAAGCCTTTTGGAGATTATGGCAGGGGAGTCGTACAGTATAAGAATACAATAGAAAATTCAAGAGTCTTAGTGCTTATATGATTGATATCCCTATTCCACAAGCCAATATGTGCCAATTATTTGAGAGGGAACTCCATAAAGACATCAGAAAAGCCTTAGCAAGTCAGGAGTATAAAGATATAGAGGCCCTAGTGGAGGCAGAAGTTAAAATTGAAGAAATTAATGTTGAAGAAGCTAATAGGCGAGCAAGATATCAACAACGAAGGAGACTACCTTTAGGGGCACAAGGTGGATCGAGTAAGAAGAATAAAGGGTCAAGAGTTTCTCAACAAGGTTCTGCATCAAAACTAGCGGCTAGCCAGCGTTCCACTACTCGAGTTGCTCCTCCAACTGCATCTATAGCCAGCCCTCCATGAGAATATAATAATCCAGTCTATGAGCATTATGGTAGAAGACATCTAAGAGGATGTTGGGCATGCACCGAAGCCTGTTTCATATGTGGATCGAAAGAACATATGAAGAGAGATTGCCCACGACTTCAGATGGCTCCTACATAAACTACAGTAGATAAACCCAGTGTTGCACCACCCAAAGGATGTGGGAGAGGTAGATCCAGTGGTACTAAATTAGCTTGAGGTACCCCACAGCTAGCAGGTAGAAGTACACTAGGGTGGACTTATACAGTTCATGATAGAGTGGAGCAAGATGCCCCAGACATTATAGTAGGTGAATTTTATTTATTTAATGATCCAATTTATGCTTTAATTGATCTTGGGTCCATACACTCTTACTTGAGCACGAGAGTATTAGAGGGGAAAGGGTTTGTCAAGACACAGTTAGATCAAAACATATTGGTTAGCAACCCTTTAAGGCACAGTGTGGTAGTTAACAAAGTATTTCGAGACTGCCCTATCCAGATACAAGAAACCACCTTTCTTGCCAACTTGATTGAACTCCCTTTCCATGAGTTTGATCCGATATTGGGGATCGATTGGCTCTATAAACACTAAGTAATAGTGGAATACCACTTAAAGCGAGTTACTTTAAAGACCTCGGATGGATAGGAAATTATTGTTCAAGAGGAAAGATCTAATCCACTGACAAACATCATCTTGGCTATAGCAGCACATCAATGCATTCATAATGTATGTTTGGCCTACTTGGCTTATGTAACCAAGGTCAAGGAAGAAAAGCTTAAAGATAGCAACATGTCTACAGTTTAAGATTTTCCAAATGTCTTCCCCAATGAGTTACCAGGGTTGCCACCACAAAAAGAAGTAGAGTTCATCATTGATGTGTTACTTGGCACCTCATCTATATCTATTACACCTTATCATATGACACCTACAGAGTTGAAAGAACAAACGGTGCAGATGCAAGAGCTTTTAGACAAGGGATTCATTCGACCAAGTGTGTCCCTATGGGAGCTCCCATCTCGTTCATGAAAAAAGGATGGTTCGTTACGTCTTTGTATTAACTACAGGGAACTAAATGACGTGATGATAAAGAATAAATATCCATTACTGAGAATCAATGATCTCTTTGACCAGTTAAAAGGTACAGGAGTATTTTCAAAAATTGACTTAAGATCAGGCTACCATCAACTTCGGGTAAGGGAAAAAAATGTACCAAAGACAACTTTTCATACCCGATATGGTCTCTATAAATTTCTAGTCATGCTATTTGGTCTCACTAATGCACCGACGGCATTCGTAGACCTGATGAATCGTATCTTTCATTCATATTTGGATCACTTCATGGTGGTTTTTATTGATGACATCTTGATTTACTCAAAGACTCCCAAAGATCATGATAAGCACTTTAAAATTGTGCTACAAACATTATGAGAGAAGAAACTATATGCTAAGTTTAGCAAGTGTGAATTTTTGCTTAATGAAGTTATCTTCCTTGGACATGTGGTCTTTGCAGAAGGTATTAATATTGATCCAAAGAAGGTCAATGCTATTTTGGAATGGAAACGACTAAAGAATGTTGCAGAAGTAAGGAGTTTCCTAGGATTAGCTGGCTATTATAGATGGTTCGTTAAAGGATTCTCGATGATCGCTTCTCCACTCACAAAGCTACTACAGAAGAATGTTAAATTTGAGTGGACCGATAAATGCCAAGAAAGTTTTAAAAAGTTGAAAAGCATGCTGACCGAGGCCCTGTTCTTACACAACCTACCTCGAGTAAGTCTTAAATCATTTATAGTGATGCTTCCCGCAACGGGCTGGGATGTGTTGTTTGGAATTAATCGATTACATACATCACATATATAAGTGAAAATTAAAATTTTTAACCAGTATATCTGATCTTATTATGAATATACAGTATAGATATTAATGAAAATAAGAAAAATCACCTTTCATTTTGTTGAACAGTTATTTTTCTTCTCACCAGGTTGTCGCAAACCACAGTGTCCAAAATTGAACACCTCCAATCGTAATCCACAATAGACAAGGATCAAATGAACCAAAACCTATTGGAATTACAAGGTGGCCAAAATTCTTGATGCTAGCAAGGAGAGAGAGAGTAGCGGCTAGGGTTAGAGAAGAACAGAGATTTTCTTTTCTTATGAAACTCACTTAACCCTAAAACCCTTATCTTGGATTTTTATAGTTAGGTTAAAAAAATCCAACTTCATAATGGGATTGGGATCTATAAAATTATTGGAGAAATATTAATTGGACTTTTAAAAATATTATTAATTCCTTTGGGCTCAATTAAATCCAATTTAATTCCTTTAATAAAGGACCCTATACATAACCTATAAACTATGCCTTTTATGCATATACTTGTATTTAATCATCCAAATTAATTCTAAATCCATCCAAATTAAATACGTAAGCTCCATAACACTTATGAAATATATTTAATTTATTTTAGTCCAAAAATTTGGCCTCTAAGGCCTTCTATTTGGAGTTGGCATAGAGCCCATCCTCTGATGGGTTTCTACGCAAAAACCAAATCTCTAGGCCTTTTATATTTCTCTAATGGATCTATTAATTATTATATCAGTCCTATAACACTTATATTCCAATAATAATTAATTATAAAATACATTATTTCAATTAGGTCCATTTTGCAAAACATTTTTAAAAGTTCTATTAACATTTCTACTTGAGCATAATTAATTAAACTCTTTAATTAATTATTCTCTTATTTATTCTTCTTCTCCCATAATAATATCAAATATCATTATCCTTGTAATTTTACCATTTTATCATTTACTCTGTATGTGTGTGACTTATTGGGTTTCTGTCCATATTGGCAGTATAATATGTAATTATGAGTTATATTCAAAACTCATATGATTTAAACTCCTTTAAATCATCTTATCAATCCCTTATTGATATTTATGATATACTATTATACAAGTCATGAGCGCACTCTAGCTAAGCATCATGAGTACCTAAATGTCAGGAAAGTCAAGTGGTTTTGACTATACCCTTCCATAGAAATAGTTACCGTGCAATTACACCTTTCACCACTCTTATCTCAATTAGATTCTGAGTATGGATTTATGTCAACGCATATAAATCTAATTATGTATGTTCTATTAAGTTAACCATTGTTTCTAAAATGCCTTTTATGGATCCCTATCCATCTTGGCATATTACTCTAGGCAAAGATTCTTTGAACAAGGCAATTATAGAATCATTCGAGATAACTTCCCTTAACAAATATGGGATACTGAATCCTTTATCGATTACTCAACTATCTTTAAGTAGGTCATGATATACCTAACCTTCTAATTATGTTCACCACTAGTTTGAAGTAATCAGTTATGGAGTCAAAGTATATCACTTACTACTTAAGATAACCTTGGTGATCTCAAGTCTAATGATACTTGCACAACCGCTATGAAGAGATTTCTCACTAACATAGATTTATTATCCATGTGAGGATTTTCTTTGTAGGTCTCTAATGTACTTGTTCTTCTAACAAGCATCTACATGTTAGCTTTTATCATCTCTTATAATCACAATTATGAGAACCACTGCTTGAACTATTCAAGAAGTGTAACATGTGCTAATCTATCCGGATTAACAATATCCTATCTTGTTAATTCTATGACTAGGGATATTTAGATATTAGTTAACATCTCTTTGGGAACATATTTGCACAACCGACTAAATTCCTTCTCAAACTCTGCTACAGACATAACCCTCTGCTTCAAGGTCAAAAACTATCTTAGCTTGTCCTCATTATAGGCTTCAGTAACATATTTCATTTTGAATTCTATTTCAAAGAATTCCCAAGTAAGAGGAGCCGTTAATTAATGTTGTCTGAGTACTAACTTCCACCAATTGTATCCTGGTCCTTGAAGTAACGATACAACACATGATACCTTATAATGATCAGGGCATTGGATATCATCTAGAATCCTTTCCAACTTTTTTAACCAGAATTGAAGTTTCTTTGATTGCTCCAGGGTGGTACCAGAAAAATTCCTCCCCACCATACTTTCTGACCTCAGAAATTGGGGCCCTAGCTGCTGTCATCCTTTGTAGAATTTGGGCCATATCCTGAGAAATTTTTAGCAATGCTTCTCAAAGCATAGTAGCAGGAATCCCATTCTAATTTGTTGATGGAGATCTCATATCAGAAGGACCCATTGTGGCTTGTAAATTACTTTTCGCTGATTCCTCGATAGCATCTCTAGAATCTTCCATCTTCGATCTATATGAAAACAAGTACTTACTGCATTAGGCCAATAAGACACAATACTATACCCAAGATTTCTAAACTTCTATTGCCCAGAAAAGGCTAAACGTTGGTGCTCTGATACCACTAATTGTCATAACCTAATACCGACTTCCATCCAAAACATATATCATGCTTTTAGTAACCGTAACTCACGCCAATCATTCATTAACATATCATCATGTAAGTATATGGTGCATGCATATTTCAATAATTAAATTTGAAGGTCATGCAAAACAATCATAATGTGGCAATCATACATTAGCCACCACAACCTGGAGGGGCAAGCAAGCATGGAAATTTAAGTTAAGGTTTACATTCTTCCATATTACATTTCCCCCACTAAAGCATGAGAAAATACAAGACTTAACCAAAAAGGAACTATCCACAAAATATCCTACGTCTAATAGTCTAAACCCACTCTTGTTGGCCAACCGATGCAGAAATTAAGTCCCTAAAAGACCACCAGCCAAAATACACGGATGCAAAACAACCATGCTAAGCTATAAAGCTTAGCGGGGAGATAACATACAAAATAATAATATTGACCAATAGCTTCAATTGAATATAAGTATTTACACATAACGTTTTAATAAGAGTAATAAAATACTTGTGTCATGAGTTCATCTTAAACTGACAATATAGCCAAAAGAAATGATGATAAAACATGGTAATCAATTATTCACATGCTTACATTATACAGATGAAGAAATTGATACCAGCATTTCTTATTTTAACATTTCTCTTAAACTTAATAGCCTGCCTAAGTACTAGTTCAAAAGGGGTTGATAATGAGAGCAATGGATACCTAAAGATATCAAACAATGGATATCACGAGGATATCAAACAATGGACCTAAGGGATCGAACTATGATTCCATTAAAGGAACAAACAATGGATCCAAATAGGGTCAACTATGGTAGCTGCATCTATATCCCTTTAGGTATGCCTATATAATCCACAATGGAACTAAGACCCGCAGGCTAACCACTTAATTTAAAGAATATTTAATTTACCATATTCCTTCTTATATTAAAATATTTCTCAAGCCACAATTCACAATCAAATTTACATTCTATACACATGTGAGGGTACCACTAATTGTCATCTCAACTTATAGCCATTATACTGTATATTCAATTTTGTTAATAGACAATTTTCATCACATCCTGCATAAACATGCATATTCTTATAGTAATTTCATGTAATCATAACATTACTATCATTATGGTCACATATCGAAGTAAGATCTAATTAAACTTTCCTAATAAACTTACCATGATCACTTTACCTTAATTATTATGGATTGATAATAAGAGCATAGCGTAAAATAAATCACTTATTACTTTTAGTGAACATACCCACTAAACTTGCCCATTGATTGTCTTAAAAGGGTTAATTATCTTTATAAAGAGTGTTGGCTTGATTAATCTTTCATGTGGAAATGTTTTGTTAGATGATTTAATTAAATATGCCAAACAAGTAAGTGAAGAGTAATGAAATGAGCTAAATAGTATTTTCCTTCATTAAGGTTTGACTAAAAATGGGATGCAAGAAGTATTTTGGCTCATGAAAGTATATGGGACTCGTGAATATAGAAGGTCATGACTCATGAAGAGGTTTACGAGTCGACAACCAAGGAGGAACTTCATGAGTCATGAAGGTTTTCATGAGTGGTACCGAGGCAAAAGATGCATGACTCGTGAATATCCTCACGACTTGGCAGCACAACCTTCACGAGTCATGAAGGATTTCATGAGTGATGTAGAGGCAACCGGTGTACGACTCGTGTAGATCCTCATGCTTGAATGTCAAGGGAGAGCATTCACGAGTCGTGAAGAAGTTCACGAGTGATACACAGCTAGAAGGTGCACTACTCATAAAGATCTTCACGACTCAGTATCCCGTACCTGAACACCATGATTTCCTCACTTCTTCACGATCTCCTTACCCTTACCCTTGCTTGACTCTATTATAACAAATCACACACAAAATAATAAATTTCCTTCTTGCTTCACAATATCCTTCAGGAAATAAAAGAGATAAGAGGGAGAAATTCCTCTTACCAAAACCCTAGTTCCAGCCTAGAGAAAAAGAAATGAGAGAAAGAGGAAGATAAAGAGAGAGATGGTTTTCTTTTGACACTAATAGTGACACTTATCACTGGAGTCATGTGGAAATACCACCACTTTACTCTTTTAACCTCCATTTTCCATTTCCTTTTCCCAAAATAACCCCTATATGCTTTTTATTCATAAATTCCCTTGAAGTTACCATATTTCCCTTCAACAAGCTTTATTCCAATATGGCTATAACCATAAAATTTTAATTATACATATAACATCATACAATTAATAATATTCCCTACTAGGGTCAAGATTAGGCCCTCACATCATCTTTCATCTCTCAAATACATACTGGGAAAGATAATGAATTCTCCATCAGGGAAAATGGTTTTTTATATTATAAAGGGAGAATATCTGTACTTAATAATGCATAAATAGTCTAATAGAAGCACACAGTAGCTGTTATACAATGCATTCAGGTAGTAATAAATTGTACCAAGACTTGAAGATGTTGTATTGATGGCCAGGTATGGAAAAGGAAATAGTAAAAATTGTAACAAGATGCTTGATATGCCAAAAAGTTAAGGCAAAGCATCAGGTCCCTTCATGTTTATTACAGTAGATTACTATACCCAAGTGAAAGTGGGAACGTATCTCTATAGACTTTGTAACATGGTTGTCTCTCACCTGGAAGCAGTATGATTCCATTTGGATTCTAGTTGATAGGTTGACTAAATTAGCACACTTCATCCCAGTACGAGCTGACTTTCCACTAATCAAACTAACAGAGATCTATATTAATGAAATTGTAAGGTTGCATGGCATTCCTATTTCTATAATCTCTGATAGGGATCCTTGATTCACTGTTAGATTTTGAAAAAAGCTACAGGAAGCCTTAAGAACTCGTTTAGATTATAGCAAAGCCTTCTACCTATAAACAGATGAATAATCTGAGCAAGTGATCTAGGTATTAGAAGATATGCTCCAATGCTGCATTTTAGAGTTCAAAAGTACTTGGGAGAAATACTTGCTACTAGCTGAGTTCACATACAATAATAACTATCAATCTCATATTAAGATGGTGCCATTTTAAGCACTATATGGGAGGAAATGTCGGACTCCCTTGTGTTGGACGGGGTTGAGTGAAAACAAGCTAGAAAGACGATATTTAATTAAGGAAATAGAAGAAAATTTTGAATTGATCAAGAATAACCTTAAAGCTACAATAGATAGGCAGAAGTCGTATGCAGATTGAAAAAGAAAGGACAATGAATTCAATATATGTGACAAAGTATTCCTTAAAGTCTCACCATGGAAGAAGATTCTTCAATTTGGTAAAAAGGGTAAACTCAATCCAAGTTTCATTGATCTATATGAAATTATACAACGAGTTGGACTGGTTGCTTACAGGCTGAAACTTCCATCAGATTTAGAAAGGATCCATGACGTGTTCCATGTATCCATGTTAAGAAGATACCAATCTAATCCTTTTCATCTTGTCATGCTGGAGGACCTGCAACTTCAACCAGATTTGACATATGATAAAGAACCAGTAAGGATTTTAGCCAGAGAAGTCAAACAGTAGTGGAATAAGCGAATCCCATTGGTTAAAGTGTTATAGACTTGCAATAATGTGGAAGAAGCCACATTGAAACCAGAGGAAATAATGAGGCAGCAATATCCATAACTCTTCTCTTCAGGTAAATTTTGAGGACGAAAGTTTTATTAGTGGGAGAGAATTGTAACACCTTAGAAATTTCATCTATCATGCATGGTAAATTTTAGGATATGAAAAATAACCCTAGGATAATTTTCAGGGAAAATGGGATAAGATAGCGGTAAAATATAAGGGTGCATAATAGTTAAATATGCTTAAGTCAGGGTAATCCTAGGTTAGTGACCCAATGGGCAGCTTAACTTGATACCATAATATGAAAATAGGTGTTAAATGGTGTCTAATAGTACAATTTGATGCGAAATTGAGCTTAAATAGGCCTTTAAATCAAACAGAGGAGTTTTACCAGATACCACTGAAAAGTTCAACCACAAATTTGACCGGATCTTAGAGGGATCTAATGACCTTCAAAAATTATTTTGATTACATATACAAGTTAGAAATATCATAAAGATACCCTATGAATTGAAAAATAAATTTCTTGGCAGTTTCAAAATTTTATGATTTTTTACTAACTAATTTTTTGTCGAAGCTATAAATATATATAAATGATATCAAAATGACATCAAATTTTAACCATGAGCTACTACATATGTAAGTACATGCGGAGCAAAATTTCATGGCATTCTAACATCGGATACATTTTTTTTCAGAAAAATGGTTGAAAATGGTGAAAAACCAAAATAAAATCAATTAGGGGGTAAAATAGGATTAATATATTCAACCAAGGGATTTTTTACCCATAAAAAATATTCAAGAATCTACTATAAATTCAGCATATGATGGAGATGAGTAGAAACCCTTGAGTGTGTGACAAGTGGCTTAAAATTTAGCCATTGGATCAAATAGTCAGAGGAAAAATTTGGGCCACTGGATTGAAAGATTTTTAGGCAGCTATAAGAGTTTTAGAATCCTCTACTTCTCTCCCAAAAATTCTGTAAAAATCATTGTCTTCTTTAAAATCTAACCAGCCCTTTAGAATTAGGTTTCCACCATTTCTCTCTCCTCTCTTCACAACTTCAGTTCAAATTTCACTCCAAGGCACATTAGGACATCCTCTTCACTTCTAAATTTAATTTAGAGCAAGAAGAAACTTTGAAGAGAAGTAATTTGGGAAGAAAAAGATTGCACACCTTAGGTAAAGTATTGTATTTTTGTGAATTTTGATTGGGAATTTTTATGTAGTTTGATTAGGCATATTAAGCATGATTAGTAGGTATAAATTAGTAGCTAAATGTGTGAATGAAAACCCATGGAATGATCTCTTCAATATTCCACCATAGGTGGAGAAAAAAGAAAGGAAAAGGAAAAAGAGGAAGGAAGCAAAGAGGAAGAAGCCTAGGTATGTTCAAGCTTAAATAAGGTTAGTGGATACTAAACCTACGCCTAATTTCATTTTTGCATTAACTTCTCCATAAATTCTACATTATATAACTATAAGATTTAATGAAATAAATTAATCTAGCTTAAGGGGAATGTGTAGCATGATGAGATAAGATGAAATAAACTTGAAATTACATAAGAACTAATTAATTAAGGAGAGAAAGGGAAGTGGACAAATGGTTATTTAACTATATTCTTTTGTAATTATGTTATTTAATGAAGGATTAAATGAAATTTTAGCCTTCAAATAATAAATTGATAACTTTAGATAAATTATATATGAAAATGATAAATATATTTAAATTTGAATATGTTACATAATAGTGAACAATTAAGTAATAAGAAAACAAATAAGTGAAATTATGCATTAATGAACATATACATATATAAATTAATGTTACTAATGTAAATAACATAAAAAGAAGAAAGAAAAAGCATGGTATAGTGATGGTATAATGATGGCCAAATGGAATTTCTTTGGTAAATGCTTGGTTTAATTTATATTTATGTGTTATACATTATGTATATGTGTGAAAAGAAAAAAAAAATCATAAGCGTGACAATGAATAATTAAATACATAATGATATGTTTAAGTAATTAATGTTTAAATGTAATTCAATGTGAGACATCAAGTTGCCTTTAGTATTTAATGGCTAATCCAAGACATTAAGATATAATGGCTAGCTATAGGGACTTTATAGATTAGTAAAATCAGACAGGTAGACAGACAGAATATCCAGATAGTTAATTAGAATATAGGCCTCATAATTACAGACAGTTAGATATAATATTCAGACAGTTTTCATCCCTCATATCCAATTTGAGGATTTGTACTGTTTACTACTAGGGGCATTCTGATAATTGTGTAATAAGTCGTAATTTAAAATAGCAAGTATAATGAAAAAGATAGTAAAAATGAAATTAC
This sequence comes from Excoecaria agallocha, assembly GCA_037975025.1. Lineage (NCBI taxonomy): Eukaryota > Viridiplantae > Streptophyta > Magnoliopsida > Malpighiales > Euphorbiaceae > Excoecaria > Excoecaria agallocha. The sequence continues at coordinate 94,709,286 of CM075807.1, read as the reverse complement.
ATTATGCAAAAGATTAAAAATAAAATAAATAATTTTATTAGGGATAAAAATGTAATTACACGATAAATTATGGATAAGATGGTAATTAAGTATAAAGTGAGTGAATAGAATGAATAAAATAGTCAATTAGAGCAATAAAGGCAAAAGTGAAATTAATAAAAAGTTTAAGGACTAAAAGAAAATTTTCCACTTAAAGAAGAATTTCAAGGACTAAAGTGTGATTTTTATAATTAAATTAAAAAAATATAAGAAAATCAACCAGGTTGAAATTGGAGTTAAATTGACTCGAAATTAGAAAAGTCAAACAAAAAGGTCAATAAAAGCCTAGAAATTGTGTCATAGGAAGTTATAGAGTGTTGGCGAATGCAAATATCCCAAATTTGCTATGATGGGACTAGAATGAGATGATATGATAGAATCTAAAAAAGAGTTAAAAAATTTGCAGCTTTGGGATTTTTAATTTAGTTATCCCCGATGCCATTGTTGTATTATGAGATGAGATCATGGTTTCAACGGTAGAATGTTTTCTTATCATGAACCATGGCTTGACATAAATTTTGTAATAGTTATTTGATCATAGGATATCGATAGATGTTGAAAGGAAAAGTAAGACGAAAGGAAATGAAAATAGGAGTGCAAATTGAAAACAAGAAAAAGAAACTTACAGAATATACGTTGAGCATAGTAATGATATAACTGTATAATAAGGTTGCCCTTATATGTGGATAGAGTTATAAACAAAGTGAATCAAGTAAAAGAATGTTACAGTTATAAGGACAAAGATTTAGATAGAATTTAAGTATGATAAAGTACAAAAATGTAAATGGGATAATGTAAACAACAAGTGAAGCTAGTAGAGACAGTATTGAATGATGGTTGATTGAGATAGATACATAAGTACATATATAAGTATAGCAATAGTAGTGATATATATGAATAAAGGATACAGGTATGGATTTCAAAGACAAAATTCTTTAAGGGGAAAGAATTGTAAGTACCCAAAATTGGCCCTAGTAGAATTGAAATGCATTATCATATTAATAAAGTCTAATCAAGCTTAAATTATATGAATTATTAGTAGTTAAAATCCAATGGATTAATGGTCTTATGTGATAGATGGTAAAAGAGCCAATTAGCATTGTAGCATATAAGAGTGCCTAATTGGAATAAAATATATTTAAGTGATTAATTGGGACATAAGTATGAAATAATGGTAATTTATTTTATGTTGCGCATGTGAATTAAATAGTATGATTTAATTGGAGAAGTTAAGGGAGAATTTTCCACTCATTTTACACTTTAGTGCCTTGCATGTTAGCGATTGAAAAGTCATATTATAGAGTATAAATAGAGGGATGGCTAGCTATGGAAGATAAAAACTCAAATTTTCTTCATCTCTCTCATCGTTCATCTCTCTTTCAAAATGTTTTACATGTTATCTTCTTATATTATCAAGACTCTTATTTCATGTGATAGAGATTTAAGGTTTTGAAGTGGGAATTGTGAAGTTAATGAATCCCTTTCCTCTTCATCTTTTATTTCTTAGGTTGGAAAGTTTTATTTAAAAGGATTTTATGGAATTTATCAATGAATGTTTTTGTGAGGAAGAAGAAGAGAAGAAATAGAGAGGACAAAGAGGAGTTCTGATGAATATGAAAGGCTTTATGATGGGTTTGGGAACTTCATCTATTTTGCATGTTACTATTTTTTTAAGATTTATTTTGTAATGAATGTCTTTGAAGATGGTGATATTGTTCATAGTCATAAGAATTGAAATCTGGCTTTAATTGTAGGTTTTTTTAGGCTTATTTCAATTAAAAATATGTACAACTTTATTTGAAGCTTGTTTGAAGTGATCTTAAGTTAATTTGATAGATATAAAGAGATACAAGCATATATGTGACGAGAAATTTCATAAGAAGAAACAATTGCTACGTCTAATTTTACAAGCAAGCCAATTTCAAAATTTTAGGTTTAGGTTCACTTGACCTAGCAGCACTATTTTTTCAATATCTTGAGTTTTAGGAAAGCAATTTGAATGATTCTTATTAGTACTTCCTCCTTAGATTTTTATTTATAATTGTGTAGAAGGAATCTACCTTTGAATCTACCTCTAACGATCCTTAATATTAACTTGAATCTCATGGCGAATTGTTGTTTATAGTCCAAGAACAAAATGTAGTATTTGGGGAATAAATCTTGGTAGATAGATCAAAAAGCTATGATACAAAATTTTGCTCAAACTAGACACAAAGGAGTAAAACTTTCATGAAGAAAAGTTAGCCTAATTCTATACCATTTTCTTCTAAGAATTTTCTAATTGGTAACAAAAATGGTTTTAGTTTTATGAATAGCTCCTGGTTTTTTGTGAATATCATGAGTTATAGATATGATATTAAATGATTTTTGATGTCTTAGAAAATAGAAACATTGGAAAATATGTTTCTAGAAAGCTACTTGACCTAAAAATGATATTTGTTAGGTAAAAAATTCAAACAAGGTGAAACTAGAAATCCATCTTTATGTAGAATGTATGTTGCGGTCAGTACCTTTTCGGGTAATGACCGTGAGGTTAGTCCATAATTGAAAGTGCACCTATGTCATGGTCAGTACTCATTTGGTAATGACCATGACCCTTCTTTGTTTTACTTAAACTTGATTTTTAAATCCCAAATTGATACCAAAGTTTGTCTAAACCTTTATAAATATTTTTAAAGCATTATAAGCATAAAATAAAGGTAAATTGTGACACTAAACATGTGTGAAACATAATGATATATGAGAATAAAGTAATTTATGAACACTAGTACTAAAAGACATGAATATACATGATTGTTATTGATTTCTTGAGGTTATTGTTATGCTTGTAGTTGAAATGTCAACTTTGTATGTATAAAGAAATAATTCTATTAGTAATGTATATGCGTGATTATAGACATAAATATAGTATGATCATACATGATTAGGTTTAAATCTTGAAATATGCTTTAGTGTAAAAATGCAAAGGATATGTTCAAAGTGAAATGTATAAATATGTCTTCACTTAATAATGACATAGATATGCATATGTATTTGCATATAATTATGGTTTCTATAAATATATCATACAAGTATGATAGTACAAAGCTTGTGCAAGTATGAATTTATAAGCATATTCAAATGTGTTCTAAAGTATATGGCATGTTTAGAAGAAATATGAAAATATATATATGTGGCCATTTATTCTTTGAATAAAGACACTTAATATAACTTGATAATAATTGTTGTTTACATATGTGTTCATGTGGAGATACATGCCTTGATCTCCTTGCAAATAAGGGAGAGCAATAATTAAAAGTGGAATTGGTTGCATGTTTTTTTTACCTTACATAGTTTCATAGGAGTATACATTTTCATAAATTTATATATATTTATATATTCAAATAAAGTTAAGAAAACAAAATGTGAGTTTTTATAAAGAGATTTAATTGCCTGCATTGAGTCTTAGATGTGGATAGATAGGCTTACCTATAAAGGCCCCTCGTAGTAGCAAATTTTCAACCCCGTTTGGGTGACTAAATAGACATGATCCCATTTTGATCATTTTCAATCCTATTTGGGTGGTAGTTGACCTTATTTGGGAAACTAGACTGACATGGTCTCGTTTGGATTATAAATAAACCCGTTTGAGTTGTAGTCGACCCCATTAGGGTTCCCTTGATAGATCAAAAAGTTTGGTGCCTACGGGTGACCTAGTACTTTTAGGTGCCACCATATAACCTATTATCCATTTCATTATAAAAGTGCAGGCCTAATTCAAAGTTGAGTAAAGCATCATATCAAATAAAGGATGAAAATCATGATAAATTCTTATCTTGATCTACATGTTATTGTTATATGAAACTTCTATATTGCATATGGAAAGCATGATATAAAAAAGGAGGTTACATATTATATATGTACATTCACAGCACATAACATCACATGAATATATTAGAATTATAATCTAAATATAGAGTGAACTAGTGCAACATTGATGCCTAGTCAATAAATAAAATTGGTGAAATATATCCTCTATAGTTATATGTAACTAGCTTAATATTATGAATGGCTTTGCATAAATCTTTGTATATAAAATTTATGAAATTCTTGATGCAAGTTTATGTTATTTCCTGTTAATATGTTCGTTATAATTATTTATCTCTTGCTTTACATGATCTTTATAGGACTATATGCTTCTCACATTACTTTACATATATAAATACATATTACATTAAAATATAATAATGTATAGTATATGGGAAAAATAAGGCATAGAATGAAAAGTATTTTATGATTATATGTGTAAAATCCTTTAGAAGACATCGAAGTGTTTATGTACCTAGAAATGCAAGATATATGAATTTGTATGTATGGCATGTTGTGTTAGTAAAAATGCACAAGTTAATTATTAAACATTGTGTAAATGATAAAAGAAATATGTGGGACTTAGTACATGTTAATATAAACAAATTATGAACCCAAGTTAATGATATAATAGTTTAATAGCGATAATAATTATTCAAACAGGTGAAAATATATATGATGCATGGAATATGTTATACATAGGTGTAAGATTTGGTTTATTAATTAAAAGATCTATGATTTTAAATGGCTTTTCATGAACATAGATTGATATAAGTATATAGGAATTAATAAAGTAAACTTGATGTATAAGATATTTAGTGTCCAAAGGGAACATTGTTATGAGCAAGAACTCAATAAGCAAATGAAATATCTATAGGTAACTTATGATGGATAGTAAAGTTTAATAAAAGATCATATAGCCTTGGAGATTGATGTGAATATGGTTCAAATGATCAACTAACATGCTTAAAGATAAGCTTGTATGTGTGCTTAAATTTTTTACAATCTTTAATAGAGGTCGTCCACATGTCTTATGTTTCCCACTAAGCTTTATAGCCGTGTAGGTTACTAGAAAGTATTTTCTTTCTAGGTATAATATTTGCAGTAGGAGGGCGAACATAAAAGAGAGATTGAAAGTCATATATGTTAAGAGTATAGTCTATTGTTGAGTTCATTTTGATTACAAGATCTTTAGTTATAAGGATGTAATGTATAAATGTTTAATAGATTTAAATCTTGAATTGTTCAAAACGGCTCATGAGTATGTAGTAAAGTTTTAATTGTACAATACATATATATTAGTTTTATGATTTATTTAAAGATCGAGGGAAAAATCTTTTTACGGTCATAAAAGCTTAGCAAATAAGTTTAATGATACCGGATATAGTGATTACAACTAAGTATAGGATAAGGGTGTTACACTTATCATAAGCATAACAAATAATGGGTCACCATTTAATTTACCATTTAGTAGTAGACTTAGGCTGGTGGGTATCCTTGACACCTCTTTATATTGAGTGAACGTAGGACTGGGGCTAAAAGGGATGGTAGCGTGAATGCCTTGTATGAGTATAAAAGGAATGACCCATTCAGCAACCATTACAATCCTGGATGGAGGAATCTCCTAAATTTTTCATGAAGGGATGGAAATCAAGCCTTTACCTCAAATAACAACCCAATAGCCACATTTAATATATCTTCACATAACCAAGCCAATCACAACCATGGTTAACATAAACAATAACAACCACCAATAGGAAATACCCAATTTTAAGTACCTAAAGGTCATCCACCACATTTCTAACCTCCCGATTTCTATCCTAGACAATCCCCATAGTAAGAAAAAAAGCCAAACTTTGAGGAGATGGTTGCTAACTTAATGTCAACCCAAAATCAATTCATAACAAACCAAGATGCAAGGTGGAAAGCTCAAGAGCAATGGAATAGAAAATAAAGATGCATCAATGAGGAATTTGAGACCCAAGTTGGCCAAATAGAAAATTCCATCTCAACAAGGCCACCGGGTGCTATTCCCACAAATGTTAATCAAAATCCTAAGGAGGAACCTAAAGCCATCTTGCTAAGGAGTGGTAAGTTTAAAGGGATAAGCAAGGTAACAATTCTTTTTATCTTTTTCCAAGGTGATGGAACCAACAATAAAGGTATGTGACTCTAACTCTAAAAAGGTAGATAAAGTTCCACAGCCAAAAGATAAGTGTAAGTCCATTATAAATTATAATTTGCCATTTGATGCATCTTATTTTCCATACCTTTTAATAGCTAGGAAATAGTGAAATAATGAACAATTAGAAAGATTTTTAAACATGTTTAAAAAATTACATGTAAACTTACCATTTGCTGAAGCTTTGCTTCACATGCCAAAATATGTTAAGTTTATGAAAGATTTATGCTCAAACAAAAAGAAACTAAAAGGGGTAGGTATTATCCAATTATTTAAAAGTTGTAGTGCCATTGTCACCAATAAAATTCTAGCCAAACTAGAGGATCTTGGTAGTTTCATGCTACCTTGTAAATTAAGGTAAAATTTTATAGGAAATGCACTATATGATTTAGGAGTTAGCATTAATTTGATGTCATATTATATATGTAAGAAGTTAATGCTGGGAGATATAATTGAGACAAGAATGACATTTCAACTAGCAGATTGTTTCGTCAAGCACTTTATGGGAATCATAGAAAACTTGTTAGTTAAATTGGGAAACTTTATCTTCCCAGTGGATTTCGTTGTTATGGATACTGATAAGGATAAAAAGGTCCCATTGACTGTGGGAAGGCAATTCCTAAATATAGTAAGAGCACTTATAGATGTGCATGGTCAAATAGGGACTTTAAAGCTTCAGTGATAAGGAGATGGTATTTGATGTCAACAAAGTAATGAAGCACCTGTCGTGTGAATTTAAGGAATTGTTGTATTTCGTAGATTCCATAAAGGAATGTAAAGAAGAAGTGCAAGAGAAAATTTTGCTGGATGACCCACTAAGAAATTATTTAATGTATACAAATAAGGAAGTAGTTTAGACAAGAAAAGTTTGAAAAGGGAGATTTAAATGAATAAGGGTTTGAATTGCAAAAAGGAGATTTAAAAATTGAACTTAAACCCCTTCCCCCTTATTTAAAGTATAAATTTTTAAAAGATGGAGCAAAACCAATAACTTACTTATTTGACTATTTTAACCACTTTAGTCACATTTTCAATGCAATTTTTCAATTTTTCTCTCTATTAATCACTAAATCACATTTTTACCTTTTTCTAAATTATTAATCACATTTCTTACTTTATTCATTATTTAATCACACTTGTCATATCTTTCATGCATAATTTACCATTTGGTCTCTATTTTCTTATGTATTTATAATTTTACCCTTAGTAGTGCTTAGTGAAAATCCTCAAATCCGATTTTAGGGCAAGGATTTTAATGATACTGGATGAATTAAGGAGGCCACTTATGCTAACTAGCTCATCAATTATAACTCTTATGTGTGTGAGGGATCACTTGAGGTGATCAACTCTTCAATCGTTAATTGGATGTGTTTTGTTTCACTTTATGTCATGTATGCATGTGGTTTTCCACACATTTCACATTATGCCCACATTTATATCTATTAATATCTCACATATTGCATCTATCATGCACATTTCCATACTAATATGTATAATATCACTTAAACGTGATGAAATTATGTCATAACCATAACACTTCCGATTAGGCCACCATATGTACACAAGTGTACATCATGGTTTCTCACACATTATAATATCTTACATGCTTTTATGATCATTATTCACCATTATCACATATAAATACATAATAAACATGATGAATTGTGACACCCTAATTCTAACTTCTAACCAATATTGTATCTAACATTCCTGGTCATATCATGTCATGTTATCATGCTTCAATAAACATAATTCACACTAGTGATTCATCAATATAATCATTATGTATATAATTTAGATGTGACCTTAATCATGATCATATTAGGTTCCACTGTAATACCTTTAATGAGCATACAAGGCCTACTAACATAGGTATATGGTGCATGTATAACCTGGAATTTCATGCAAACAAATCATATTCATGGCCATCACTTACTAACCACCCACAATTTAAAAATTTCATGCAAGAAAAGTTAATTAGGTAAATATTATAGTCCTCCATATTACATTATTTGAATTATATAATGGCAGAATATAAGACAGGATAAAAAGGAGTTATCTATAAAAATATCCTAAATCCAAATTTTGGACCAACTCTTATTAGAGAACTGATGCAAAATTAAATCCCCGAGAAACCTTGTACCAAACCTACACAAATATAAAACAAATCATGCTAAGCTATGAAGCTTAGTGAGGAGATAGCATTCAAAAATTACATGACCGACCATTCATAATATTCGACAATAAACATCTTCACACAAGAATTGCAATACGAATATCAACATAATTATATCATGATTTCATTTCATACTAACAATTTATATCCATAAAGGAAATGAATATGAAACATTGTAATAAGTCATTCATCATGCTTACATTATATTGATGAAGTAATCGATATATGTATTTCTTATTTTGAACACTTCTCTTAAACATTAATAGGCTACCTAACTTCTAGTTCAAAGGGTGGATAACGAGAATAATGCATACCCGAAGGTATCAAACAATGGATATCTCAAAATATCAAATATTGGATATCCAAAAATATCAAATGATGCACACAAAGGGCCAAACTATGGTTCCATTAAAGGAACAAATAATAGACCCAAACAGGGTAAACTATGGCAGCTGTGTATCCATTTGGCTTGCCTATCTAATTTATAACTGAATCAATAACCGCAGGCTTAAACATTTTTTAGACTATTTGATTCATCATGCTTCTCTTTACACAGTACAATATTTGCTTAAGCCATAATTCATACATGAATTCACATTTCATATTCATATAATATCATCAACATTTGTTATCTCAACTCATAACTCATATGCAGTGTATTTAAACTCATTTAAGAACAAATGTTATTGTACTTCACATCAACATACATATAAATATAAAGCAATTTAATGTAATCACAACATTAATACACTTACAGTCATAAGTCTAAACAAGTTGCAATTATAACTTACTTGAAAAACTTGCTATGATTACTTTACCTTGATAGTTAAGGCTTGGTAGTAAAGGAACAACATAAAATAGTCACATTTTACTTTTAGAAATATACTCATTAAGTGTGTGTCAATTAGGTTGCATTAGAGGGTTAATTGTCTTTATAAAGAGTCTGGCTTATTCAAAATTAATGTGGAAACATTTTTTTAGATAATCCAAGTGAGTGTAAAAGACAATAAAGTGAAGAGCAGTGAAGTATCACGTGGCCATACATTATATACAGGTAAAGATGGTATGGCCATGCATCTTATACAGAAAGACCTTGAAATAGCAGTGTATCATAGGGCAAGAAACCCTATATGGCCATACATCATAAGGCTAGAAGCCTTGCACGGTCGTGCACCACAAGGCTTCTAACCTTGCATGGTCACACACCACAAGGCTGAAAGCCTTGTATGGCCGTGCACCATAAGGATTTTAGTTTTGCATAGCCACGCACCACAACATTCGTAGCCTTGCATGGCCATACGCCACAAGGCTTTTAGCTTTTCATGGCCGCATACCAATATAGATAGATCCGAGTTCTCAGATCAAATAACAAAAAAGGTTAGAGAGTTGAAAAATCTCTCTAAACTTATATTAAAACTCATCAAGACTCAATTAGCTCAATCTTAAATTGAAGGTTTCACTATTTTTAAGAATCCAGTTCACATAACCCTAATTTCTATCGATCCATCTATAGACAACCTCATACATAACAAAACCAAACAATATTCCTATACCTGAACACCTCGACTTCTTCACTCCTTCAAGATCCCTTTGCCCTTATCCTTGCTGAACTTTGCTACAAAACCCTAGTTCCAGACTCATAGAGAGATAGAGAGAGATAGATGATCTTTCTTTGAACAGACATTAATAATTATCACTGGAAGCACGTGAGAAGACAATCAAATTATCATTTTAACCCCTTTCTCAATTTCTCTCTCACAACTAACCCATCAAAACTCTTAATTTATGCTTTGACCCTAACATCACTTTGTATCAATCAATTAACCCTTTATTCATAAATTTCACTAAAACTACCATATTACCCTTCATAAAACTTTATTCCAATGTGGCTATAACCATATAAATATTAATTTAGCACACAATATCAAGTAACTAAATATATTTCCTACTAAGGTCAAGATTAGGCCCTCACAACTCTCCCCCCTTACGAGAATTTCATCCTTAAAATTTATACATGAGTTAAACAGCTAAGGATATTGGGCCATCATCACTGCCTCAAGTTTCCAAGTTACTTCTTGAATGTTATGACGTTGCCAAAGTACCTTGATAATAGGAACCTATTTATTCCTTAACTGCCTGATTTCCCTAGCTAGAATCTCTTTAGGCTCTTCATTATAGGTAAAATCTATTTGAACTTGAATGCCTTGCACTTGTAATATATAGGATTCATCTGAACGATAGCTTCTAAGCACAGAAAAATAGAACACGTCAGGCAGCTTCAATAATTCCGTAAGAAGCACTAATCTATATGCCACTGGTCCAACACTTTGCAAAATTTTGTAAGGACCAATGAATCTTGGACTCAATTTTCCTTTCTTTCCATACCTCAAAACTTTCCTCGAGGGTGACACTTTCAGAAATACCTTATCCCCAACTTGATATTTGGCATCCTTTCTTTTCAAATCTGCATAAGACCTTTGCTTGTTACCTTTTTTTTTCAATCTCTGCTTAATAACTTTAACTTTTTCATCATTGTCCTTAACTAGGTCTAGCCTAATTATCTTACATTCAATTAACTCAATCCAACATACTAGGATTCTGCAACTTCGACCATATAAAGCTTCGTATGGAGCCTTACCAAGACTAACTTAATAACTATTATTATATGAAAATTCCATAAAGCACTTAGAGATATAATCGACCACATCCTTAGAGCCATATAAGTGCTTCGTATGGAATTTTCATACTAGAAGGAGGTTGATGCTTGACTTTCATCGCTTTGAGAATCAGCAAGTGAAAGACTAAGATATTTGTACAACCTTTGAGAAAAACTGAAAGCACAACCACTCAACATATCTTCTAAGACTTGTATAACCCTTCCTGATTCTCTATCCATCTGGGATTCAACAATCTAGAAGTAGGTTGATGCTTGACTTTCACTTGCTGACAAGTTAAGCACTTAGAGATATAATCGACCACATCCTTCTTCATACCCGACCACCAGTATCATCGCTTAAGATCCAGATTTATCTTATTACCCAGGATGCATAGTAAACACTATGTTGTGAAATTTATGCAACAATGTTCTTTTTAATTCTCTATCATCTAGAACACATAATCTATCCTTGAAGTGCAAACTTCCATTTTTCTTGATTGAGTACAAAGATTGATCCCCTTCGTGCATAGATTGCACAATTCGTTATAACTTCTTATCATTTTTCTATGCATCCATCACAACCTGCCTTACACAAGGCTTAGCCCTCAATTGGGCAACTAAAGCACCATCTGAAGTAAACCTCAATCTACCCCATTGTAACATCATGGTTGCCATAATCTTTCTGCCTAAAGCATCTGCTACCATATTAAGCTTAACTAGATGGTAGTCTAATATACAATCATAGTCTTTAAACAGTTCGAGCCATCTATATTGTCTCAAGTTGTGTTCTATTTGAGTAAGTGGATACTTGAGGCTTTTATGGTCTGTGTATATTCTATATCTTATGCCATATAAATAGTGCCGGCAAATCTTTAAGGCAAAAACTACTGCTGCCAACTCCAAATCATGTGTTGGATAATTTAGCTCATGTGATTTAAGTTGTTGAGATCATGAGCCACCATGTAGCACCCCCTATACAGATACCCTATTTATTTGATAATCTAAGTACTATTAATCATGCTTAAACAACATATTCACTTAACCATCATTTTACCATTAATCATGTCATACGGTTTCATATACTTATGTACGTGCTACAAGTCTATTCCTGTGTTGCATTTCATACTTAGTATCTTGCATACTATATTATATGAATATTATTTTAGGTATATCACTTGCACACATACTTTTTCTTAGCTTTACTACTAGTGAGTTATAACACTTCACATAGATTATATACATTTATAAGATAACTAGCCATAAAGCAAACCATATGATAATAGTAATACAAAGATATCCTATATTAAGGTTAACAGTCGGTAGTTGGCCCTTCCTGATGCAGAGATCATCCCTCAGCAAAAATCTTGTTAACAGTACCTACATGGATAAATAACCCGTGCTAAGCTATAAAGCTTAGTGCGGAATATCTACAGATGGATGACCACTCACAACGGTCATCAAAATATACATATACAATATATATGATAAATAACATGTACAACATAACATGACAATAATAACAAATACTTTAAAGCTTAAAGTATATCCTCATGTACATAAACATTGTACCTAAGAGAGTAACAAATATTTCATTTTTATAATTCATATAGATGGCAATTTTCCATGTGAACATATTCAATGAAACACAATTTTTATGGACAAACAAACAATATAATTCACAATAATGATATTTAGTAAGATAAACTTTAACTGATTAATTATGACCATTACTATAAATAAATTTTAGCATGCCTTAGCTTTATCAGTGGATAACGGGAACTATCAATACACATTGGTATCAAAATGAAGAATATCCAAAGATATCGGATCTATAGACCCAAACGGGGCCAAATTATACTGTAGATCAGTCAAGTAGATCCAAATGGGGTCCCCTATCAACCCAAATGGGGTTGTTCATGATCCAAATGGGATCAAACATACTTTAGACCCAATTGGACTAAACTATGGCAGCTGCAATTTCCCTATAGGCGCCTATCTATTCACATCTGAAACTCTATTATAGGCATAACTATATTCATGTTCAATTCACATATTAAGACTGTATTCATAGTATACTAATTGTACATATATAGAGTCTTGTAAAACTATGAGTTCTCTGGTGCATAAACAAATATATGCACATTTCATATGCCAAATTATACATCTAGCTCATCCAATCCGTGTGACTATAAAATTTGCATCATGACATATAGGCATGACATATAATTATCATATCATATACTTGATCATATTCTCACTAAGCATCTCACGTGTTCATAGTCATGCTAAAACATCTTCTATCTCATAGGACAATTACATGCTCATTCACTCATATACATAATCATAAATGTACATACCTGTGGGTACATTCGCATATTGTTAGAGAGTATGCCCTAGAGCCCATGTAATAGGGATGTTTTTCATATGTATGAAATTTATATTCAAAATAAAAGGCATCATTCATTTATTAATGCTATGTTCGAATACATGAGTTTGTAAATCTTAAATTAATAAATGAAGTCCTAGATATTATAAACACAGTGCAAAGGCAATCATGAAGGTGTTCATGATGTGGTATGTCTATTGCATGCAAATGTCTTAATATCTAAATATCCCTAGTCATAGAATTAACAAGATAGGACATTGTTACTTCGGACAGACTAGCACATGTTATGCTTCTTGAATGGTTCAAGCAGTAGTTCTCATAACTGTGATTATGGAAGATAATCAAAGCTAACATGTGGATGCTTGTTAGAAGAACAAGTTCATTGGAGAACTGCATAGAGAATCCTCACATGGATATCAAATCTATGTTAGTGAAGAATCTCTTTATAGCGGTTGTGCAAGTATCCTTAGACTTGAGATCACCAAAGTTATCTTAAGTAGCAAGTGGTATACTTTGACTCCATAATCGATTACTTCCAACTGGGAGTGAACATAGTTAGGAGATTGGGTATATCATGACCTACTTGAAGATAGTTGAGTGATTGACAAAGGATTCACCATCCCAGATTTAACAAGGGAAGTTATCTCGCATGATTATATAATTGCCTTGTTCAGAGAATCTCTGGCCAGAGTAATATGCCGAGATGGATGGAGATCCATGAAGGGCATTTTAGGAACAATGGTTAAATTAATAGAACATACATAATTAGATTTATATGAGTTGACAGAAATCCATACTCAGAATCTAATTGAGATAAGAGTGGTGAAAGGAGTAATTGCACGGTAACTGTTTCTATGGAAGGGTACAGTCAAACCACATGACTTTCCTGACATTTGGGTAGTCATGATGCCTAGCTAGAGGCCAATCATGACTTGTATAATGATGTATCAAAATATCAATACAGATTGATAAAATGATTTAAAGGAGTTTAAATCATGTGATTTTTGAATAGAACTCACAATTACATATTATACTGCCAACATGGACAGGAACCCAATAGGTCACACACATATAGAGAAAAGGGTAAAATGGTAAAATAATAAGGATAATAATATTTGATATTATTATGAAGGTAGAGAAGTGAATAAGATAATAATTAATTAATTATGATCAAATAAAATTATCCGCGGAACTTTTGAGAAATGTTCTGCAAAATTGGACCTAATTGAAATAATGTATTTTATGATTAATTATTATTATCTTATAAGTGTTATAAGACTACTATAATTGTTATAGGACTGATATAATAATTAATAGGTCCATTGGAGAAATTATAAAGGGCCAAAGGAATGAAGAAGTTGGAGGAAGCCCTCTAGAAGAGGGCCACACGCCAACTCCATACAGAAGGCCACACGCCAACTCCATACAGAAGAGCTTAGAGGGCTTTTTCTTGGAACAAATTAATTTATATATGTTACATAAGTGTTATGGAACTCACATATTTAATTTGGTTGGATTTGGAATCCATTTGGGTATTTAAATTCAATTAGATGCATAAAGGGCCTAGTTTGTGGATTTTGGGCATAGACTTTTATGAAAAGGATTAAATTGGATTTAATTAAACCCAAATGATTATAATTAATTCCAGAGGCCCGATTAATAATTCTCCAGCAATTTTAAAGAGCCCAATCTCATTGAGGATTTGGAATTTTAACCTAACTATAAAAGGCCAACTAATGAGAATTAGGGTTAAGTGATTAAAACAAAAAGAAAGTCTTTTTCTCTAATCTCTCTCTCCCTTTTTGCGCCAACTCCTAAGCTAGCTCTTGGGAATTTCGGTCAGCCCTAGTTAAACACCAATTTGTTGGTTCAATTTACCCCTCTCTAGTGTTGATTACTCATTGGAGGTGTTCGATATTGGACACTGTGGTTTGCAACAACCCGGTGCGAAGTAAAATCAACTGTTCAACAAAATCAAAGGTGATTTTTCTTATTCTCATATAGTTATATTGTATATTCATGGCAAGATCAGATCTAATGGTTAAAAATTTTAAAATTCCGCTCATGTATGTGATGCATGTAACCATTAAATTCCAACACATATAGCAGACTTATTCTTATGAGCATGTTTACTAATATATATACCTTTATCATCATTCAAATCATGTGCTATAAAAAATATCAACATGTTTCAATATGGGCATGTACACATGACAAGGTCATACTATTACATTCCCTATTTCATAGCATAGGTACATGTCAAAATGTGCACTTTCATGTCATAGGATTACATATGTATACATCAATTTGGCATATGACAATCATGTATAGGTTAGATATTTTCATCTATAATCTTTATTTATTGTACACATTGAATGTGTATGTATGCATATAAATCATTCATTGATAGTCATATTACATGCCTTATCCAATTTATTTTACTATCACATAAACTACTATTTGTCTCAATTAATTAAAAATCATAATATCAAGTGTAGCAAAAATCTGTACAGGGCAGCATTATGGACTCGACTTTGTGAGCCACATTTGAAATGGAAGATGTCATTTTTAGGCAAAATGATCTTATACAATATTATCCCCCTATGTGTCTAGTTCTAGAGTATCAAAATTCATCTTAATATCTGATATATAGCTTGAGTTATTTGAAAAATACTATAGGCTGTTTTTAAAACCAAAACAGTGTGGACTGTCACTTAGAAAAATTCTTCATCAAAGTTAGAATTTCATGTCTCTAATTTAGAAGGACTTAGACAAACATTTCTTCATCAAAGTTAGAATTTCATGTCTCTAATTTTACCAAAATTTTATTTTGTAACATTTCAACATCTCTATAAAAAGTTATGCCCATTATTACAAATTCTATTTCTATAAGCAGTCTAGGGGACTAGTCCGGATTCAACCCTAAATTCCATGTACTTAGAGGCAGATTTAAGTTTAGGTTTCTTCATATAAAATATAGGTATGGAAGTCTATTTTTAAATGCTAAAAAAATCACTAAATATTTTGTTCTATAGCTCAACTTATGAGCAAAACAATCCAGATAGGTCAATCAGTCATAAAGAAGCATTCGACTCGTAAAGAGATTCACGAGTGAAGCAAAAAGACCAAAGTTCACGTCTCGTGAAGGGGTTCACGAGTGGAGAATAAGGTTACATATCAGGACTCGTGAAGAGGCTCACGAGTCGGACTAAAATTCATGACTCATGAAGGTATTCACGAGTGAGACCAACATTCACGAGTGACTTAGAAGAAAGAGATGCACGACTCGTGAAGAGCTTCACGAGTTAGACAATAGTTCACGACTCGTGAAGAGCTTCACGACTTGGCAATAACACATTCTGTTCCTCAACCTCACTTCGATAAAATCATGCAAAATAGAACCTTAAATTTCTGTCAATCATAACAAATTCCAATGATTAATTCCACATGCAATATGAACGGCCCTAAATCCCTATGTCTTCAACCTCTTGCAATATCCTTTCCTTTGCTCTTTCTTCCTTCCTCTTCTCCTTAGTTTAATGCACTAAAGTCTTGATTAACCAACAAAAATTATCATCTAATTTGCTTGAGATGATTCAATGGAAACGAAAGGAAGAAGAGATGAAGATTTTTGGTTTTTCTCTCTCTCAAATTGCCGACCTCACTCTCACACACGCCACCTCCTCTCTCCACTAAATCTTGTCTTTTATACTCATAAGAGAAAATTCCCTCTTTAGTCCCTTAAAAATTTGCATGTCTTACATTTACCTATCATTTCATTCCTTCTCTCAAATTGACCTTTACATATATGCTTATATCCACATTTGACCCTTAAGTTTTCGAAATTATAAATTTACACCAAATTAATACCTTTTTACTTCAATTTCACCCTCAATTAATATTAAACCATACTCTTAAGTTTTATTTTCATGCAATTAAGATAATAACATGATAATTTACCCCCTTAACCCTTACTAATACAAAATTCTCATTTAATTTAATCTTAATCACATAAAAATCCCATTCAAAAATATGCAAATTAAATTAGGGTCATGTTAGGGGCCTTACAATTCTCTCCCCCTTAGAATTTTGTCCCCAAAATTCATACATGTTTTGAATAAGTAAGGATGTTGTTCCTTTATAGTTATTTCTTGCTCCCAAGTAACTTCTTGTAAATCGTGATGTTGCCAGAGCACTTTAACAAGTGGAATTTGCTTATTCCTTAGCTGTCTAACTTCTCTAGCCAGAATTGCTATAGGCGCTTCATCATAAATGAAATTCGACTGTACTTGCACATATTGAACTGGTATCACATGAGTTTCATCTAAACAATACATTTGAAGCATAAAAACATGAAATACATCATGGAGTTTGGCTAGTTCCATAGGGAGAGCCAACATATATGCCACTGGCCCAACTCTTTGAAGAATCTCATATGGGCCAATAAACCTCGGGCTCAATTTACCCTTTTACCAAATCTCAATACTTTTCTCCAAGAGGACACTTTCAAAAACACTTTGTCACCCACTTGATATTCAATATCTTTTCTTTTTAAATCAGTATACGACTACTGTCTATCACTAGCTTCCTTCAATCTCTTCTTGATAACTTATACCTTTTCTTCTGTATCTTTAACAATATCTGGACCAATAACTTTGCGCTCCGACAATTCAGTCTAGTAAACAGGAGTTCTACACTTTCGGCCATACAAGGCCTCATAAGGTGCCATCTCAATGCTCCTTTGATAACTGTTATTGTAGGCAAACTCCATTAAAACTAAATATCTATCCCAACTTCCTGCAAAATCCAAAACACATCCTCTCATCATATCTTCTAGAATTTGGATAACCCATTCAGATTGCCCATCCATCTGAGGTTGGAATGCTGTACTGTAACAGAGCTGAATTCCTAGTGCTTGTTGCAAACTTTGTTGGATTTTAACGGTTACATGCATCACATACATGAGCGGAATTTTAAAATTTTTTAACCATTAGATCTGATCTTGCCATGAATACACAATATAACTATATGAGAATAAGAAAAATCACCTTTGATTTTTGTTGAACAGTTGATTTTACTTCGTACCGGGTTGTCGCAAACCACAGTGTCCAAAATCGAACACCTCCAATGAGTAATCCACACTAGAGAGGGGTAAATTGAACCAACAAATTGGTGTTCAACTAGGGCTGGCCGAAATCCAAGAGGCTAGCAATGGAAGTGGCGCAAAAGGGAGAGAGAATTAAGAGAAAAAGACTTTCCTTTTGTTTTAATCACTTAACCCTAATTCTCATTAGTTGGCCTTTTATAGTTAGGTTAAAATTCCAACTCCTTAATGAGATTGGGCTCTTTAAAATTGCTGGAGAATTATTAATTGGGCCTCTGAAATTAATTATAATCATTTGGGCTTAATTAAATCCAAATTAAAACTTTTCATAAAAGACCATGCACAAAATCCACAAACTAGGCCCTTTGTGCATTTAATTGGATTTAAATACCCAAATGGATTCCAAATCCAACCAAACTAAATATGTGAGTTCCATAATACTTATGTAACATATATAAATTAATTTGGTCCAAGAAAAAGCCCTCTAAGCCCTTCTGTATGGAGTTGGCGTGTAGCCCTCTTCTAGAGGGCTTCCTCCAACTTCTTCATTCCTTTGGCCCTTTATAATTTCTTCAATGTTCCTATTAATTATTATATCAGTACTATAACACTTATAGTAGTCTTATAACACTATAAGACAATAATAATTAATCATGAAATACATTATTTCATTTAGGTCCAATTTACAGAACATTTCTCAAAAGTTTCGCGGACAATTTTATTTGATCATAATTAATTAAACTCTTTAATTAATTATTATCATATTCTCCTCTCTACCTTTATAATAATATCAAATATTATTATCCTTGTCATTTTACCATTTTACCCTTTTCTTTATATGTGTGTGACCTATTGGGTTCCTGTCCATATTGGCAGTATAATATGTAATCGTGAGTTCTATTCAAAACTCACATGATTTAAACTCCTTTAAATCATTTTATCAATCTCTATTGATATTTTGATACATCATTATACAAGTCATGATTGGCCTCTAGCTAGGCATCATGACTACCCAAATGTCAGGAAAGTCATGTGGTTTGACTGTACCCTTCCATAGAAACAGTTACCGTGCAATTACTCTTTTCACCACTCTTATCTCAATTAGATTCTGAGTATGGATTTCTGTCAACTCATATAAATCTAATTATGTATGTTCTATTAATTTAACCATTGTTCCTAAAATGCCCTTCATGGATCTCCATCCATCTCGGCATATTACTCTGGCCAGAGATTCTCTGAACAAGGCAATTATAGAATCATGCGAGATAACTTCCCTTGTTAAATCTGGGATGGTGAATCCTTTGTCAATCACTCAACTATCTTCAAGTAGGTCATGATATACCCAATCTCCTAACTATGTTCACTCCCAGTTGGAAGTAATCAGTTATGGAGTCAAAGTATACCACTTGCTACTTAAGATAACTTTGGTGATCTCAAGTCTAAGGATACTTGCACAACCGCTATGAAGAGATTCCTCACTGACATAGATTTAATATCCATATGAGGATTCTCTTTGCAGGTCTCCAATGAACTTGTTCCTTTAACAAGCATCCACATGTTAGCTTTGATTATCATCCATAATCACAATTATGAGAACCATTGCTTGAACCATTCAAGAAGCATAACATGTGCTAGTCTGTCCGAATTAACAATGTCCTATCTTGTTAATTCTATGACTAGGGATATTTAGATATTAACACATTTGTGAATTCTTTGAACTTTTCAAATGCTTCAGACTTATATTTCATTAGATAGATGTATCCAAACCTGGAATAATCATCTATGAAAGTAATGAAGTAGGAGTAACCTCCTCTGGCATGTGTAGTCATTGGACCACATACATCTGAATGTATTAAGTCCAAAACCATTTTAGCTCGTTCTCCTTTACCAATAAAGGGAGCTTTTGTCATTTTTCCCAATAAACAAGATTCACATGTATCAAATGATTCATAATCAAATGATCCCAAATCACCTGACTTGTGTAACTTGGTCATGCGTTTTTCATTTATATGGCCTAAACGACAATGCCATAAGTATGAGGTATTAAGATTATCATGTTTCATTCTCTTGGTATTCACATTATGTACTTCTTTAATTAAATCAAGAACAAATATACCATTCTCAATGATAGCTTTTGCATAAAATATATTGTTCTTAAAATGTAACAACATTTGTCCTTCAAAGAAATATCATAATCGTTCATCAAATGACTGAAAGAAATAATACTTTTGGATAAGGCTGGAACATAATAATAATTATTCAATTCCAGTACTAATCCACTAGGAAGAGGCAAATAGTAAGTCCCTACAACTGTTGTAGAGATGTTCTGTCCAGTAGCTGACTGCAAACATATCTCTGCCTTTCCAACTCTTCTAAAGCTTCTAAGCCCCTGTAGATCATTACATAAATGAGATCCACATCCGGTATCTAATACCCAAGATTGTTTTGAAGCAATAGAATAAGTATTAATTTCAATCATATGAATACCTGAAGTAGATGCAACAGCTTGCTTCTTCTCCTTAAGAGAATCTAGATAGGCCTTGCAGTTACGCTTCCAATGACCATCTTTTCCACAATGGAAGCAAGTTCCTTTGGGATTCTCTTTCTTGGCAACCTTCTTCTTGGAGATCCCACCATTCTTTGGCTGCGCCTTGGTTATCTTCTTCTTGTTCTGCTTCTTGCCTTTAGCAGAAGTGACAACCATGACACTTTTTGGATCTTTTTTAAATGATCCATCAGCTGTCTTGAGCATGTTGATTAACTCAGGAATGGATACTTGGATCTTGTTCATGTTGAAGTTAAGCACAAAAGGTGCATAACTTGGAGCCAACGAGTACAAGATTAAATCTATGTAAAGATCATTATCCATAACATAGCCAAGTCTACTCAAATGCTCAATATACCCATACATCTTCAATGCATGAGCAGCAGCTGAAGTGCCTTCCACCATTTTGCAACTAAATAGAGCTCGAGCAATCTCATATTGCTCAGTTCTAGCCTGAGAAGAATAAAGCTCCTCTAGATGCAAAACGATGGTTCTAGCATCCATCATTTCATGTTGCTTCTGAAGCTCCGAGGACATAGCACCCAGCATCAGACATGCTGCTGCTTCACTATCCTCCATGTATTTCCGATAAATGCCTTTGATCTCATCAATGGCATCATCTGATGGAAGTGGTGGTGGATCTTTATCCAAGATATAATGGATCTTTTCAGCCCTGAGAACAATTCTCACTTGCCTGATCCAGTCAGAATAGTTGTTACCAACCAGCTTGTTATCCAAGATTGATCGTATATTAATGTTTGATGTGCTCATGATGATGACCTAGATGTGAAAAAGAAAAGATATGAGAGTATGTTCATATATATGTATGCATTAATAAGGTCTTTAATTAATCCAATTACTCCCACTATTTTATTGCGAATTAATAGCCCTCACTATATAATTCGAGAAAACCCGATGGTTTTCTTAGTGGGCCAATATCCAATCCTTGATATGTAATTTGACCTTGACTGTGGTCAACAAGCCAAATTCCATATCCTTGAAAGGTAGGTATCCATATACCAATTGTGTCTCTACACAACTATTGGATCATTAGGTTATCAACTCTTGATGCATACATATCATATATGCATTCCCTAATCTTGCCTCTAGAACCATTAGCCTTGACTGTGGTCAACAAACTAATGGGCTAGCTAAGATGACCCATTTAATTAGATTTGAACATATTCAATATAATGTGAGCTTGACTGTGGTCAACAACCCACACTATAAAGAACTCTGGTTCTCCTCAAATTAATGGAAGGCTTATATACCTTAGTATTTGTTTAGGGTTTTAGTTAATTAAGTCTCATCATACATGGTTGGCATACATTGGTATGCATCCTATATCTATCACATAAATATAAGCATACAAATATGGTATAGTTATGGACTTCACTACATTGATTTCCCCGAGCCAAGAGAGAAATCAAAAGGTCACACCTAGGTAGTATGCATGATTCAAACAAGAAAAATAATTACATTATCTTCAAGCTTGTTGGATCTCCATCCGGCCCATCTTGCTCCTTGAAAATGGTCTCCATCTCTATTTCTAATTCTAATCTAAGTAATCTAATTACATATTACAATTTGAAATGAAATACAAACCAAAAACAAGTGGCCGGGACATGAAAGTCCTCATTGGGCCAAAACATGCATAATGCTCAATCACATTGGGCTTTGTCTATAACTATCCATCATGCCAATCATACACCCTTATATGCCTTTCTAATGCATAAAGAAATGGATTACTAACTTTGTTTCAACCTTTGAAACTATATTTTGAGTTATTTTAATGATGTGATCAAATTAGGAAACTTTTTCCATTTTGGAAACTTTCATTTTAGGAAACCTTTTTGCATGAATGTGTTCTTGCCTTAATAATCAATCAAATCGATTATTAATTAATTATAAATTGATTATTTAATTAATTAATCATATTAAATAATCAAAAGAATCAATTTTGGGCTTAAAACAAGTGTAGGCCGAAACCCACAGAAGAAAAACCCTAAGTGTGTTCACACACAAACTAGTTTTGTGTCATTTGGACCATTTGGGCCTTTTGGAATGAGCCAAGCCCACTCCAGCCCTTAAAACCCATTAATAAACTTAATTAATGTTTATAATAGTTAATTTAAATCAGCTCCTTGGGCCCACCAAGTCATTCACTAATTTAAACCAAGTCCGTAAACATAATTAAGCCCATTAAGTAGTTTTAATGAATTAAAATTAATCAAATTAATTTAAGGCCCATTTTAATTAATCCAATTAATTAAAAACACTTTAATATATCATATATATCAGATTTAGAAGATCAAAAGTCGTTCTAACCATGAACACATCAAGAACACACGAAGAACACCAATTTATCGAACTTTTCGACAAAACTAGTTTTCATGCAAAACTTGTTCGATTTTAATTCCGTTCGATCCTATGGCTTAATATCACATATTAAAGACATAAAATATCATCTAAATGATTTTTAAATGGATCCATAAGAAATTAAATTAGAACAGCCCCTACATTACCTAGGGTTTCACGCCAAACCCTAATGAGTTTCACGCCAAACCCTTATGTTAATCATTCAAAATTTTCGTTTTTATTTCCACCATATTTATTTGATCACACATACAACCAGAAATCAATATTTCTCATTCATGAACAATCAAATCTAATATTTTAAAGTTCATGAAATAAATAACTCAAAACAAAACAAAACTTATTCCGCAGAAAAATATAGAATTGTATATCCATGGCAAAACCGTGGCTCTGATACCATGTTGGATTTTAACGGTTACATGCATCACATACATGAGCGGAATTTTAAAATTTTTTAACCATTAGATCTGATCTTGCCATGAATACACAATATAACTATATGAGAATAAGAAAAATCACCTTTGATTTTTGTTGAACAGTTGATTTTACTTCGCACCGGGTTGTCGCAAACCACAGTGTCCAAAATCGAACACCTCCAATGAGTAATCCACACTAGAGAGGGGTAAATTGAACCAACAAATTGGTATTCAACTAGGGCTCGCCGAAATCCAAGAGGCTAGCAATGGAAGTGGTGCAAAAGGGAGAGAGAATTAAGAGAAAAAGACTTTCCTTTTGTTTTAATCACTTAACCCTAATTCTCATTAGTTGGCCTTTTATAGTTAGGTTAAAATTCCAACTCCTTAATGAGATTGGGCTCTTTAAAATTGCTGGAGAATTATTAATTGGGCCTTTGGAATTAATTATAATTATTTGGGCTTAATTAAATCCAAATTAAAACTTTTCATAAAAGACCATGCACAAAATCCACAAACTAGGCCCTTTGTGCATTTAATTGGATTTAAATACCCAAATGGATTCCAAATCCAACCAAATTAAATATGTGAGTTCCATAACACTTATGTAACATATATAAATTAATTTGGTCCAAGAAAAAGCCCTCTAAGCCCTTCTGTATGGAGTTGGCGTGTAGCCCTCTTTTGGAGGGCTTCCTCCAACTTCTTCATTCCTTTGGCCCTTTATAATTTCTCCAATGTTCCTATTAATTATTATATCAGTCCTATAACACTTATAGTAGTCTTATAACACTTATAAGATAATAATAATTAATCATGAAATACATTATTTCATTTAGGTTCAATTTACAGAACATTTCTCAAAAGTTTCGCGGACAATTTTATTTGATCATAATTAATTAAACTCTTTAATTAATTATTATCATATTCTCCTCTCTACCTTTATAATAATATCAAATATTATTATCCTTGTCATTTTACCATTTTACCCTTTTCTCTATATGTGTGTGACCTATTGGGTTCCTGTCCATATTGGCAGTATAATATGTAATCGTGAGTTCTATTCAAAACTCACATGATTTAAACTCCTTTAAATCATTTTATCAATCTCTATTGATATTTTGATACATCATTATACAAGTCATGATTGGCCTCTAGCTAGGCATCATGACTACCTAAATGTCAGGAAAGTCATGTGGTTTGACTGTACCCTTCCATAGAAACAGTTACCGTGCAATTACTCTTTTCACCACTCTTATCTCAATTAGATTCTGAGTATGGATTTATGTCAACTCATATAAATCTAATTATGTATGTTCTATTAATTTAACCATTGTTCCTAAAATGCCCTTCATGGATCTCCATCCATCTCGGCATATTACTCTGGCAAGAGATTTTCTGAACAAGGCAATTATAGAATCATGCGAGATAACTTCCCTTGTTAAATCTGGGATGGTGAATCCTTTGTCAATCACTCAACTATCTTCAAGTAGGTCATGATATACCCAATCTCCTAGCTATGTTCACTCCCAGTTGGAAGTAATCAGTTATGGAGTCAAAGTATACCACTTGCTACTTAAGATAACTTTGGTGATCTCAAGTCTAAGGATACTTGCACAACCGCTATGAAGAGATTCCTCACTGACATAGATTTAATATCCATATGAGGATTCTCTTTGCAGGTCTCCAATGAACTTGTTCCTCTAACAAGCATCCACATGTTAGCTTTGATTATCATCCATAATCACAATTATGAGAACCATTGCTTGAACCATTCAAAAAGCATAACATGTGCTAGTCTGTCCGAATTAACAATGTCCTATCTTGTTAATTCTATGACTAGGAATATTTAGATATTAACACATTTGCATGCGATAGACATCTCACATCATGAACACCTTCATGATTGCCTTTGCACTGTGTTTATAATATCTAGGACTTCATTTATTAATTTAAGATTTACAAACTCATGTATTCAAACACAGCATTAATAAATGAATAATGCCTTTTATTAAGAATATAAATTTCATACATATGAAAAACATCCCTATTACATGGGCTCTAGGGCATACTCTCTAACAAACTTTGCCAGAATCTCGATGTGAATCTCGGATCTCAATCAGAGATTATTGACACCGAAATGCCATGCAGTCTAACAATCTTATTTACATAAAGTTTTGCCAATTTATCCATAGAGTAATCCATCCGAACTGGTATGAAATGAGCTGATTTAGTCAGCTTATCAACTATAACCCAAACTGCATCATGCTTTTTCTGTGTAAGGGGCAATCCTGTTACAAAATCCATGGAAATATCCTCCTATTTCCACTGTGGAATTGGGATGGGGTTCAACAAACTAGAGGGTAACTAGTGCTCTGCTTTCACCTACTGACAAGTCAAACATTTGGAGACATATGCTACCACATCTTTCTTCATGCCAGGCCACCAATAACTTTGTTTCAAATCCTGGTACATCTTATTTCCACTAGGGTGCATAGTAAATACTGCATTGTGAGCCTCATTCAATACTGTTCTTTTTAATTCTTTGTCATCTAGAACATATAATCTATTCTGATAATACACACCCCCATCCTCGTTCACTGAATACTCAGACTGGGTCCCTTCATGTGAAGACTTTGAAATCTGTTGTAACCTTTTATTATGTTTCTGAGCATCGATCACTGTTTGCTTAAAACAAGGTCTAGCCTTCAACTGTGCTATTAAAGTACCATCATATGCAAGTTTCCATCTACAGTGATGTGCAATCATAGCAGCCATCATCTTACGGTTCAAGGCGTCTGCTACAACATTAGCTTTGCCTGAATGGTAATCCACTATACAATCATAAT
The DNA here is from genome assembly GCA_037975025.1 of Excoecaria agallocha. Classification (NCBI taxonomy): domain Eukaryota; kingdom Viridiplantae; phylum Streptophyta; class Magnoliopsida; order Malpighiales; family Euphorbiaceae; genus Excoecaria; species Excoecaria agallocha. The sequence continues at coordinate 94,682,714 of CM075807.1, read as the reverse complement.
CTTTAAACAGTTCTAACCATCTTTGCTGTCTCAAGTTAATTTCCTTTTGAGTGAGCAAATATTTGAGACTCTTGTGATCTATATAGATTCTTCACTTTTCCCCATAAAAATAATGTCGCCAAATTTTTAAGGTAAACACTACTGCTGCTAACTCAGGTCATGGGTTGGATAGTTTTGCTTATGCAGCTTCAACTGTCTAGATGCATAAGCAATTACTTTACCATCTTGCATTAACACATAACCCAAGCCAACCCTAGAAGCATCACTATACATAGCATACTCCTTTCCTGTAACTGGTTGTGTCAAAACTGGAGCCCCTGTCAAAAATTTCTTCAACTAATCAAAACTTACCTGACACCGGTCAGTCCATTAAAACTTTATACCCTTTCTCAATAGTTTAGTGAGTGATATAGCTATAACTGAAAAAGCTTTCACAAAACGATGGTAATATCCCTCTAAGCCCAAAAAACTTCTCACTTCTATCACATTTCGAGGCGGCTTCCAATTCACTATAGCCTCTATGTTAGCTGGATCCACTCTGATGTCTTCAAAAGATACTACATGACCAAGGAAAGAAATTTCCTTAAGCCAAAAATCATATTTGCTCAGCTTAGCATATAACTTATTCTCCCTCAAAGTCTGTAAAACAATTCTCAAATGCTCAGCATGTTCCGTTTCATTTCTTGAATACACCAAAATGTCATCTATGAACACAACAACAAATTGATCCAAGTAAGGTCTAAGTACCCTATTCATAAGATCCATAAACGCAGCCGGTGCATTTGTTAACCCAAATTGCATCACCAGAAACTCATAATGCCCATATCGGGTTCTAAAGGCTATTTTGGAAACATCCACATCCTTACCCGAAGTTGATAAGAACCCAATCGCAAATCAATCTTGGAAAACACTCCATCACCCTTCAACTGATCAAATAAATCTTCAATTCTAGGTAAAGGGTACTTATTTTTCACTATAACTTTATTTAACTGTCTGTAATCTATGTACATCCTCATAGACCCATCCTTTTTCTTCACAAATAAAATTGGTGCACCCCAAGGTGATGTACTAGGCCCAATGAAGCCTTTGTCAAGCAACTCCTGTAGCTGAACCTTTAGTTCCTTCAATTCCAAAGGAGCCATCCTGTATGGTGCCTTCGAAATAGGAGCTGTAGCAGGTAGAATTTCTATAGACAACTCAATATCCCTTTCAGGTGGAAGACTAGGTAAGTCTTCAGGGAACACATCAGGAAATTCTTTCACCAGTGGAATCTCTTGGAGACTCACATTCTCTTTTCTTGAATCAAGCACAAGTGCTAAGAAAGCTTCACACCCTTTTCTTAGAAATTGCTTAGCTTGTATAGCTATTATTACATTAGCTATGGGTTTAGATTGAATGCCCTGAACTATAGTTTCTTTACCATCAGCACCAATAAGAGTTACAGTTTCAACTTCACAATTAATCATTGCATGATGTCTAGATAGCCAATCCATACCCAGTATAATATCAAACTCCTAAAATGGCAATTCAATAAGATCAGCAAGGAATTCTTTCCCTTGAATTACAATAGGACACTATTTATACACTCTATTAACAACAACATTGTGACCCAAAGGATTGGTTACACATAAATCATATTCCAGTTCATATACAGTAGACTCATTTCTACCCATATCCCCAGTGTAAACATAAGAATGAGTGGAACCAGGATCAATCAGTGCATGCATGTCAGAATCAAAAAGAGAGAAAATACCAACGATGACTTATGGAGCACTCTAATCCTCTCTAGCTTTCATTGCATAAGCCCAAATAGGAACAACTGGAACTGTGGGTCTGTCAACTGATTCATAAATGTTTCTGGACTGGGATCCCTAATGACTTAATCGCCCACGTCCTCTTCCTCTACCTCTACCCGAAGATGGTGCATTAAAAGTTCCTCTACTGCCCTGCTGTCCAACACCCTGTTCCCTCTTTAAAGAACAGTTTGCCATAAAGTGATCGGTACCACCACACTTGAAACACGCCGCAGTCAATTTCCTACAAATACCCTAATGTTGCCTTTTACAATGGGAACACATTGGAGGTTGCCCCCACTCTGTTTCCCTGAAGCTTCCTTTCCCTGCTTAGACACTGCAGAAGATTCTTGTCTCCTGCCCCTTTTTGCAGAACTATAGCCAGACTCAGCTGGCTGATTTCCTTGAGCTCCTCTATCTCTCTTTCCTATGAAAGATCTACCCTTGGACCCACTCCTTCTCTGTTCTCTCTCCCTCTTTGCAATTTCATTCTTTTCAACTCGCAAGGCTGTTGTAACCAGTTGAGTGAGGTTAACCACTTGTAAAGATGTAGATCCAATTAACTTTTTTTTGATACGATCATTTAACCTGTCTTCGAATTGTCTACATTTAAAAGCATCTGTTAACATCTCAATAGGAACATATTTGCACAGGTGACTGAATTCTTTCTCATACTCAGCCATAGATATAACTCTCTGCTTCAAGTTGAGAAATTGCTTTAACTTCTCTTACTTGTACGCCTCAGTAACATACTTTTTCTTGAATTCAGTTGTGAAAAATCCCCATGTAAGGGGATCTGGTAACTGGGGCTGCTTCAACATCAACTTCCACCAATCATAGGCTGCTCACTGTAATAAGGACACAGCACAAGATGCCTTATGACCCACTTGATAGTGAATTTCATCAAAAATTCTCTGTAGCCTTTCCAGCCAAAATTTAGCTTCCTCAGACTGTTCTAGATTAGTGCCTAAAAACTCCTTGGTAACATGCTTCCTAATTTTAGATATTGGAGCTTTAGGTGTTGTCATCCTTTGAAGAATTTGAGTCATATCCTGTGATATCTTTAACAATGCTTCTACAAGGATGGCTGCTGGGACCTCATTTGGGTTGGATGATGAAGATCCAAGATTGGAAGGATTGGTTCTAACCGGCCTGTTACTTTCAGCCGATTCCTCAAAAGCATTTCTAGAGCTCTCCATCTTCAATCTATAAGAAAACAGGGACCTCTGCATCAGGCCAACAAAACACTATATCATACTATAGAATCCTAGGTTTATTTTTACCCAAGAAAGGCTAAACCTAGGTTTTGATACCACAAATTGTAGCACCCCCTATACAAATACCCTATTTATCTGATAATCTAAGTACTATTAATCATGCTTAAACAACATATTCGCTTAACCATCATTTTACCATTAATAATGTCATATGATTTCATATACTTATGTACATGTTACAAGTCTATTCCTGTATTGCATTTAATACTTAGTATCTTGCATACTATACTATATGAATATTACTTTATGTATATCACTTGCACACATACTCTTTCTTAGCTTTACTACTAGTGAGTTATAACACTTCACAGAGATTATATACATTTATAAGATAACTGGCCATAAAGATAAACATATGATAATAGTAATACAAAGATATCCTACATCAAGGTTAACAGTCGTTAAATGGCCCTTCTTGATGCAGAGATCATCCCTCAGCAAAAATCTTGTTAACAGTACCTACACGGATAAATAACTCGTGTTAAACTATAAAGCTTAGTGGGGAATATCTACAGATGGATGACCACTCACAACGATCATCAAAATATACAAATACAATATATATGATAAATAACATGTACAACATAACATGACAATAATAACAAATACTTTAAAGTTTAAAGCATATCCTTATGTACATAAACATTGAACCCAAGAGAGTAACAAATATTTCATTTTCATAATTCATATAGATGGCAATTTTCCATGTGAACATATTCAATGAAACAGAATTTCTATGGACAAACAAACAATAAAATTCACAATAACAATCTTTAGTAAGATAAACTTTAACTAATTAATTATGACCATTACTATAAATAAAGTTTAGCCTGCCTTAGCTTTATCAATGGATAACGGGAACTATCGATACACATTGGTATCAAAATGAAGAATATCCGAAGATATCGGATCTATAGACCCAAACGGGGCCAAATTATACTGTAAACCGGTCAAGCAGACCCAAACGGGGTCGCCTATCAACCCAAATGGGGTTGTTCATGATCCAAACGGGATCAACCATACTTTAGACCGAATTGGGCCAAACTATGGTAGCTACAATTTTTCTTTAGGCGCCTATCTATCCACATCTGAAACTCTATTACAGGCAGAACTATATTCATGTTCAATTCACATATTAAGACCGTATTCATAGTATACTATTTGTACATATACAGAGTCTTGTAAAACTATGAGTTCTCTGGTGCACAAACAAATATATGCCAAGTTATACATCTAGCTCATCCAATCCGTGTGACTATAAAATTTGCATCATGACATATAGGCATGACATATAATTATCATATCATATACTTGATCATGTTCTCATTAAGCATCTCACATGTTCATAGTCATACTAAAACATCTTTTATCTCATAGGGCAATTACATGCTCATACACTCATATACATAATCATAAATGTACATACATGTGGGTACATTCACATATAATAGACTTATTCTTATGAGCATGTTTACTAATATATATACCTTTATCATCATTCAAATCATGTGCTATACAAAATATCAGCATGTTTCCATATGGGCATATACACATGACAGGTCATACTATTACATTCCCTATTTCATGGCATAGGTACATGTCAAAATGTGCACTTTCATGTCATAGGATTACATATGTATACATCAATTTGGCATATGACAATCATGTACAGGTCTAATTGCATGCATAGGTTAGATATTTTCATCTCTAATCTTTATTTATTGTACACATATGAATGTGTATGTATGCATATAAATCCTTCATTGATAGTCACATTACATGCCCTATCCAATTTAGTTTACTATCACATAAACAACTATTTGTCTCAATTAATTAAAAAACATAATATCACGTGTACCAAAAATCTATATAGGGCAGCATTCTGGACTCGACTTGTGAGCCACATTTGAAATAGAAGATCTCATTTTTAGGCAAAATGATCTTCTAAAATATTATCCCCTTATGTGTCGAGTTTCCAGAGTATCAAAATTCATCTTAATATCTGACCTATAGCTCGAGTTATTTGAAAAATACTAAAGGCTATTTTTAAAACCAAAACAATGTGGAGTGTCACTTAGAAAAATTCATAACGTAAAATTTAGAAAGACTTAGACCAAAATTTCTTCATCAAAGTTAGACTTTCATGTCTCTAATTTTACCAGAATTTTATTTTGTAACATTTCAACATCTCTACAAAAAGTTATGCCCATTATTGTAAATTCTGTTTCTATAAGCAGTCCAAGGGACTAGTCCGGATTCAACCCTAAATTCCATGTACTTAGAGGCCGATTTAAGTTTAGGTTTCTTCATATGAAATATAGGTATGGAAGTTTACTTTTCAATACAAAAAGAATCACTTAATTTGCTATTATATAGCTCAAATTATGAGATAAAAAATCTAGATAGGTAAATCAGTCGTGAAGAAGTGTTCGACTCATGAAGAGATTCACGAGTGAAGCTAAAGGACAAAAGTTCACGTCTCGTGAAGGGGTTCAAGAGTGGAGAAGAAGGTTACATATCATGACTCGTGAAGAGGCTCATGAGTCAGACTAAAATTCATGACTCGTGAGGGTATTCACGAGCGAGACCAACATTCACGAGTGACCTAGAAGAAATTGATGCACAACTTGTGAAGAGCTTCATGAGTCGGACAATAGTTCACAACTCGTGAAGGTATTCACGACTCGGCAAATACACATTATGTTCCTCAACCTCACTTCGATAAAATCTAGCAAAACATAACCTTAAATTTCTATCAATCATAACAAATTCCAGCAATTAATTCCACATGCAATATGAACAGCGCTAATTCCCATACCTTGGCCGAAATACCTTTGTCTTTAACCTCTTGCAATATCCTTTTCTTTGCTCTTTCTTCCTTCCTCTTATCCTTAGTTTAATGCACTAAACTCTTGATTAACAAACAAAAATTATCATCTAATTTGCTTGAGATAATTCAATGGAAACGAAAGGAAGAAGAGATGAAGATTTCTGGTTTTTCCCTCTCTCAAATTACCGACCTCACTCTCACAGATGCCACCTCCTCTCTTCACTAAATCTTGTCTTTTATACTCACAAGGGAAAATTCCCTCTTTAGTCCCTTGAAAATTTGTATGTCTTACATTTACCTATCATTTCATTCCTTCTCTCAAATTGACCTTTAATTATATGGTTCCATCCACATTTGACCCTTAAGTTTTCGAAATTATAAATTTACCCCAAATTAATACCTTTTTACTTCAATTGTACCCTCAATTAATATTAAACCATACTCTTAAATTTTATTTTCATGCAATTAACATAATAACATGATAATTTACCCCCTTGACCTTTACTTATAAAAAATTCTCATTTAATTTAATCTTAATCACATAAAAATCCCATTCAAAAATATGCAAATTAAATTAGAGTCATGTTAGGGGCCTTACACACCACTCTACCTTTTTCCATTAAAACCCAAGCCAAACCAACTCTAGAGGCATCACTATACATGGCATACTCTTTTCTCGAGACTGGTTGAGTCATGATTAGAGCTTTTGTTAGCGTACTCTTTATCTTATCAAAACTTGTTGCACATTAAACATCCACTCAAATTTAACATTCTTCCTTAATAGCTTAGTAAGCAGAGATGCAATAACATAAAACCCTTTTACAAAGTGATCATAGTAACTTGCCAATCCTAAAAACTTTTCACCTCAGGTACACTCTGAGGCGATATCTAATTGACAATAGCCTCAATTTTTACTGGGTCAACTCTAATGCCTTCCGAAGATACTACATGGCCAAGGAAGGAAATCTTTGTTAGCCAGAACTCACACTTGCTCAATGTACCAAATAGTTGATTCTCCCTTAAGGTATATAGTACAATTCTTAAATGCTCAGCATGCTCTTTCTCATACTTATAATAGACCAATATGTCATCATTAAATACCATAACAAATTGGTCTAAATATGGTTTAAACACCATATTCATCAAATCCATAAATACAGCTGGTATGTTAGTTAACCCAAATGGCATTATTAGAAAGTCTTAATGCCCGTATCTAGTTCTAAATGCAATCTTTGGAACATCTACATCCCTAACTCGGAGTTTGTAATAGCCCGATCTTAGGTCAATCCTGGAAAATACTTTTACCCTTTTCAACTAATCAAACAAATCCTAAATCATAGGCAATAGATACCTATTTTTCATTGTCACTTTATTTAACTACCTATAGTCAATGCTCATCCTCATAGAACCATTCTTTTTCTTAACAAATAAAATCAACGAAGCTCATGGCAATACACTAGGTGGGTAAAACCCTTGTCAAGCAGTTCTTGTAACTACACCTTCAACTGTTTCAATTCCTTTGGAGCAATTAGGTAAGAGGCTCTTAAACTAGATGTTGTTCTATGTAAAATCTCTATATATAATTCCACTGCCCTTTTACAGAGAAGATAAGGTAAGTCTTTAAGAAATACATTAGAAAATTCATTCACTACTAGTATGGTGTGGAGCTTAACCGTGTCCCTCATTGAAACAAGAACTAGGGCTAAAAATGCTTCACACCCCTTTTTAAGAAATCGCCTAGCTTGTATGGCTGATATTATATTGGCCACAGGTTTTGTCGGAATACCTATAACTATTATTTCATTACCCTTCTCATCACTAAGAGTTACTATTTTAGCCCGTAATTTGCCAGTACATTGTTCTTAGAAAACCAGTCCATGCCCAAAATAACATCAAATTCTTGAAAAGGCAACTCGATAAGATTGGCTAAAAATTCTCTTTCTTGTATTAAGATAGGACAGTCATGGGACATTTTATTCACACATACACTATGCCCTAATGGACTAGTTACATAGATATCATATTCCAGTTGATGCACCTTAGACACACCCCCACTCATACTCTCTATGGAAACATAGAAATGCTTGGATCCAAGATCAATAAGTGCATGAATATGAGAATCATAAAGCGAGAAAATAACAGCTATGACTTTAGGCTTATCTTGGTCCTTTCATGCTTTCATGGCTTTAGCCTGCCCTGAGACATTTGGTGCAATAGGTCTATCAACCGACTCAGATACATTATGAGACTGGGATCCATACAAAATAAAACCACCTTGCCCTCTGCCCCTGCTTCTGGTTTGAACAGCTGAAAACATATTTGAAGCTCCTATGCTACCTTGTTGTGTAGAACCTTAGGTCCACTTTAAGGGGCAGTTTGCTATATAGTGGTTAATAACACCACAATTATAGCACACTCCTGATTCTTTCCTACATGAAGCCCAATATTCCCATAAACAATGAGGGCACTCAGGTGAATGACCCCCTTTTTGCTTTTATGAGGTATGTTAACATGGCTTAGACACTGCTTAAGATCCTTACCCCTTCACTTTGCTAGCAGGGTGGTACATTCCCCAAGCTTGCTGGACATTCTATGCTTCTTTAAACCTATTTTCGGTTAACCATCCACCCCTAGCCCCACTCCATTTTTATTTTTTTCTCTTTTAGCTGACTCATGCTTCTCAACCTTCATAGTGGCCATAACTAGTTGATGAAAGTTCACATTCTGAAGAGATATAGCTCCTATTAGTTTTCCCCTATCTGGTGATTCAATCCATCCTCAAATTTCCTACTTTTAAAGGCATCAAACAACATCTCTTTGGGGACGTATTTGCACAGCCAGCTGAATTCCTTCTTAAACTCTGCCATAGACATATAGCACTCTATTTTAATGTCAAAAGCTATCTCGGCTTCTCCTCTTTATAGTCCTCAGTAACTTATTTCTTCTAAAATTTAGTTTCAAAGAATCCCCAAGTAAGAGGAACCGACAATTAAGGTTGTCCAAGTACTAGCTTCCACCAATCGTACACTAGTCCTTGAAGTAAGGATACAACACATGTTACCTTATAATGAGCAAGAAAATGAATATTATCTAGTATCCTCTCTAGTTTTTCTACTCAAAATTCAACTTCCTCAGATTGCTCCAATGTTGTACCCAAAAATTCTTCCTCACCATATTTTCTAACCTCCAAGATGAGGGCTTTAGGTGCTTGATAAGTGTGAATTATGTATAGTTTTTAACATGTTTAAAGTATTTTTATTTAGTTAAGTTAGTGTAATTTTGGTTAAATTAGAGTTAAAATATTAATTTGTGTGTTTTAAAAGTTAATTTAGAGTTTTGGGTGTTTTTCAGGCTTAATTTGCTAAAAGGGGCTTAAATTGCAAATACGGCAAGAGATTGGGGTCAAAACTGCAAAAAAGAGAAATTAATGCAAGAAAGTGAGCGTCGAGTCCAGAAGGTTTTCACGTGACCACATGAAATAGATGAAGAGAAGAATCCATGGCCACGTGAAGGTTGCATCAAGAAAGCCATGGCCACATGAGTTTGAGAAAGAAAAATAATCGTGCCCACGTGTGAAGAACAAAAAGCATGAGCCGTGACCATGTGTCTTAACAACCCGTGCCCACGTGTGTCCCTCATATTGCTCAACCCGTGCCCATGTGTGGATTAACACTGATTTAGGCATGGCCACGTGCAAGCTCTCCTATGCAATGAAGGATTTTCTCCGAGTTTCCTATTTAATTAGTGTTTGCTTCCTATTTAAATTCTGGAGTTTAAGAAGGGTTCTACTACATCTTTGGCCAATAAATAGGAGTCTAAAACACCAGAGAAAAGATCAATCTGAGAATTAAGCAAATTATCTTCTTAGTTTATTTTACGTTGTTTTTTGTTTTCATTGTTTCTTCAAAACTTCGTTTTGATTTTAAGAATGTCTTGTGAGTAGTTTTCTTTAACTTTTGCTAAAAGATACTTGAATCCTTAACTTGTATTGTTATGACTTAAGTTTGATCTTCAATTTAATACAAGTTGATTATTTCTTAGTTCTTAAAGCATAGTCTTATCTTTATTCAATTTTAAATTGATTGTTAACTTAATTAAACATTGGTTAAGTAATTGGTTTAAGTTGATTATTGATATGCATGTTCTTGGGTTAACTTATTTAGGTTAATGCATGATTATAATCTGAATAAGCTATAATTTTGTGTTGGTTTAAGTAAATTAAGATTGAGAAAAGTGTAACTAAGAATAGGTGAAAGTTAAATTACTTGAGAAAGGATTTAATAGACATCTAGGAGAAATAATTCAGGTTTTTAGGTTAAGTGTTGAGTTTATCTGAATAAGAAAAGTTTAATGCCTGGAATGATAATCTTGAATAAAGTTATCTGGGTTTATTAATCTGAATTCTCCACAATCACTTGTGTGTTTTCTTTTAGTCATAACATTATTGGTTAAAGTGTATAGTCCTTTAGTGAAAGTTGTTTTAATATTGATTTTTTACCTCATTCAATTTACTTGTTTTCTTTTTATCTTTAGTTATTTTAACTCTTTCAATTGTTTTATTTTAGTTTTAAAATATTGCTTTTAGTTTTAATCTTCAATTATCATAACTTTAGGATTTATCTTCTTTCTTTCTTCACACAAATTTTGTTTTAAAATTAAAATTACGCATACAAACAAAAGTTTCCCTTAGGTTCGATATTTTGGGTCATAAATATATTTTCCTATATTACTAGCCGATCTAGTACACTTGCTAGACACCAGTCAAGTTTTTACTGCTACTACCGGGGAACACATTGGCGTTTGTTATTTATTTTGATTTTAAAGTGATTTTTTTTGTGTTCTTCTTCTTTTCTTTATCTATTTTTTTTTTTTAAATTTTTCTCAAGTGTTAGTGGTTTATGGTGAGAGACAAATCCATCCTACCCATAGACCCTGAAATTGAGAGGATATTTCATAGGATTAGAAGGCTAAGAGGCAATATGAATGACCCAAAAATAGAACAACCTATGAATGATCCACCACCACCTAGGATTGAAGAGCAATACATACCCCAACAAGCTTCAGGGAATGGGTATAGACATAGGACCATTAGAGATTATGCTATCCCTAGGTGGAATGAAGAACATAGAATAATTAGGATTCCTCACCACCAACCTTTTGAGATTAAACCTGCTACCATCACGATGGTAAAAAGAAACCAATTTTCAGGTTCGAACATAGAGGATCCTGCACAACATTTAGATATGTGCTTAGAAGTTAGTGACACTATGCAAATTCCTAATGTATCAACTGATGCAATTAGGTTGAAACTCTTTCTATTCACCCTCATAGGAAAAGCTAGGGATTGGCTACAAATGCTACCTAATCAATCCATCCATTCTTGGCAACAAATGCAAGAAAAATTCCTTTACAAATTCTTTCAACCTACTAAGACTGCCCTCATTAGAAAGCAAATTAGTGATTTCCAACAGTTTTATGAGGAGCCATTTCATGAAGCATGGGAAAGATTTAGGAGACTTTTAAAAAGCTGTCCTTATTATGAGTTTCCTGTTTATCAAATAATGCATATTTTCTATGCAGGTGCTAATCCATCAACAAGATCCTTGTTGGATGCAGCCTCAAATGGTAGTTTTATGAATGAAATACCTAAAGATGCATTTTTGCTTCTTGATGAGATGGCTACCAATGATGCTCAATGGGCAACCTCTAGAGCATCTCAAAAGAAACAGGGAGTTCATAATATTAATGAAGTAGCTATGTTAAAAGCTTAATTGGAATTAATGGAAAAAAACATTTAAAAGAAATAAATGAGCTTAAAGCTAAAAATATTTCTATGTTATCTAATGAAGTTGATGCTTATACAGGAATTCTAGGATCTCTGGGAATGAAGACTAATGAAGGAATGGTTAAAGAAGTAAATGCCTTGAACCCATATAGTAACACCTAAGGGATGGAGGAACCATCCAAACTTTTAATGGAGGGAAGGTAATCAAGCTTCTTCTTCTAACCCTAATCCTAGACCTCCTTTTAACTATAATCAACTTCCCAATAATCATCCCCATACCAAAATCAAGCTCCATCACATTATCCAAACCAATACCGATCATAATCATACCATCAACCACCCGGTTTTCAAAAGTTTCAACCTCCTCCTCTTTAAGAAAAGAAATCCAAAATTGAAGAGATGATTGCAAGCTTTATAGCCTCTTAAAACTCAATTTTGGCTAGTTAAGATACTAGATGGAAATCACAAGACATTTGGATAAGGAACCAAGAGGCATCCATTAGGAATTTAGAGAACCAAATGGGGCAACTTGCTAGTTCCATATCAAACCGGACTCAAGGGACATTTCCATCTAATGTGGATCGAAATCCAAAAGAGAAAGCTAAGGTAATCATCTTAAGGAGTGGGAAAGAGTTAGAAAAGACTGAAATTGGTAAGAATTATTCCCCAAGGGTGGAACCAACCACGGAGGTAAGTATTTGTAACTCTAAAAATGTTGAAAAAGTACCTCCTACGGTTAAGAAGGGTAAAGGTAAAAAAACTTGTTTCTACGGTGCTTGATGAGTCTCAATTACCTTTTCCTATTCTAGCTAGAAAAGAAAGGCAAAATAAACAAGTAAGTAGATTTTTAGACATGTTTAAAAAGCTACATATAAATTTACCATTTGCTAAAGCTTTATTACACATGCCTAAATATGCTAAATTTATGAAGGAATTGTGTACTAATAAGAAAAAGATAGAAGGCATAGGAACAGTTCAATTATCCGATAATTTTAGTGCTATATTGACCAATAAAATTCCTGAAAAACTAGAAGATCCTAGTAGTTTTACATTGCCTTGTGAATTAGGAGGTAATTTTGTTGGGCATGCTTTATGTGATTTAGGTGCTAATAGTAACTTGTTGCCTTATTCAATTTGCAGGAAATTAAATTTAGGTGATCTAAAGGAAACCTGAATGACACTTCAATTGGTGGATAAATCAGTGAAGAAATCGAAGGGAATTATTGACGACTTATTGGTGAAAGTCAGAAATTTTATCTTTCTGGTTGATTTTATAGTTATGGATATGGAGGAAGATAGGAAGGTGCCATTAATAGTGGGAAGGCCATTCTTGAACACGGCGAGAGCTTTAATTGATGTTCATGGACAAACGGTCACTTTGAGATTCAATGAGGAGGAAATGGTTTTTAATGTCAATAAAATTTTAAACACCCCTCGTATGATTTTGAAGAGTCCATTTACTTTATTGATGAAGTTCAAGAATGTACCAACACAAAACAAGAGGAAATCATTCTAAATGATGAGCTTCGAATTTGTTTAATGCATCCTAAACAAATGAAAGAGTTGGAAGCAAAGGAGAAGAAGTTGTTACAAAATATGGAAAAAAACACAGTGAAAATGAGGAAATAGAGGATGAACCGTCCCCTCCTAAGGGAGATTATGAACTTAAAATGCTTCCATCTCATTTGAAATATGTCTTTTTAAACGATAATGCTAAGCCAGTAATTATTTCATCTTTATTTATAGGTTTGAAAGAGGAAATGCTCATTGAAGTCCTCAAGAAACACAAAAGAGCAATTAGTAGGGCAACATCAAACTTAAAAGGAATTAGCCCCGGCTATTGCACACATCGTATACCCATGGAGGATAATTTTAAATCTGTGGTGCAACCTCAATGAAGGCTTAACCCAACTATACAAGAAGTAGTGAAAAAGGAAGTATTGAAACTACTTGATGCAGGTATAATCTATCCGATTGGAGCTTACCGTTTGAAATTATGTGTGATGCAAGTGATTATGCAGTTGGAGCAGTCTTGGGAAAGTGAAAGGAGAAGATTTTCTATACCATATACTATGCAAGCCATGCACTCACCGGAGCCCAAGTCAATTACACCACTACGAAGAAAGAACTCTTGGCAATAGTCTTTTCATTCGAAAAATTTAGATCTTATCTTCTAGATCCAAAATTACGGTTTGGTCGGACCATGCGACATTGAGGCACCTTTTTGCAAAGAAGGATTCCAAACCAAGGCTTATCTGATGTTATTACTCCAAGAATTTGATGTTAAGATTAAAGATAAGAAGGGAGCAGAAAATTTTGTAGCTGACCATCTATCTAGATTGGATTATGCTAGCATCGAAAAGGGAGAAATTTTTGACTTATTTCTCGATGAACATATTTGTGCTTGTTACACTTATAACAATTCAGTTCCATGGTATGATAATATAGCTATTTTTCTTGCAAATGGTTATCTTCCTAAGGAATTTACTTGGCAACAAAAGAAAAAGCTGAAAGCGGATGCCAAGCACTACGTTTGGGATGATCCGTATCTCATAAAAATCTATTCGGATCAAGTGCCAAGATGGTGTGTGCTGGAATCAGAACAAGAAGCTATCATACTACAATGCCATGGAGGTGAGGTTGGTGGCCATCATGGACCTAATCAAACTATACAAAAGGTTCTTCAATCAGGTTTTTTTTTGCCAACCTTATTTCAGGATGTCAAAACTTCATTGAAATGTGTGATAGATGTCAAAGGGTTAGGAATATTTCTAAAAGAGATGAAATGCCTATGAATAATGTACTTGAAGTTAAAATTTTTGATGTTTGGGGAATAGATTTTATAGGACCATTTCCTAATTCTTTTGGTTTTGAATATATTTTAGTAGCTATGGATTATGTTAGTAAATGGGTTGAAGTCATAGCTACTAGAACTTTTGATTCCCGTATAGTGCTTGAATTTATTAGAAAGAACATTTTTACTAGGTTTGGAGCACCAAGAGCTATAATAAGTGATGGAGGCAAACATTTTTTCAACCATCAATTCAAAACCTTGCTTAAAAAATTTGGAGTCAAGCATAAGATTACCACCCCATACCATCCTCAAGCAAATGGGCAAGTAGAGGTGTCTAATAGGGAGCTAAAATCAATTCTAGAAAAAACAGTTAGTAATTCTAGGAAGGATTCATCTCATAAATTAGATGAAGCTCTATGGGCTTACCGAAATGTATTTAAGACCCCTATAGGCATGTCTCCTTATAGGATTGTCTTTGGAAACGCATGTCATATTCCAGTAGAATTATAACATAAAGCTTATTGGGCTACCAAATTTCTTAACTTTGATTTGAGAAATGTAGGAGAAAAGAGGAAATTATAGCTCAATGAACTCGATGAAATTCGACAATAGTCGTATGACAATGCAGCAATCTACAAAGAAAAGACCAAACGTTGGCATGATAAACATTTGAGGGTAAAAGATTTTGTTCCTGGTATGCTAGTACTTCTATATAATAGTCATCTTCGTTTGTTTCTAGAAAGCTAAAATCAAAATGGCTCGGACCATATCAAGTGATGTCGAGCAATAACTTTGGAGTAGTAACGATAAAAAGTTTAAGAAATGGTCGTAAATTGACAGTAAACGATCATCGGCTCAAACCGTATCACTTAGGACAACAAGCAGTTGCTGAGGCAACTATAGTTCTTTAAGATCTCTAAGAAACGGTTTGAATAGTCTAGCTGGAGACTCTAAAACTCAGAACTTCAAATTTTTCTATCTTTTACTCTTACAGTTTATTTTTGTTTTTTGTGTTTCGATTCATGTCAAGAGTATGTTAACAGGTTTTTAAAGAATAAAGGTTTTTAGATAAGAGTATGTGTTTTACATGTTCACAAGACAAATATATAGGGCCATGTGTGTTTAAAAAGGAGGAGATTTAAGTTAAATAGCTAAATAATGGGGTATTCAAAAAATGGGAAAAACTTAACACGTGACCACGTGGGAATTGCCTTTATACCTACACGTGGCCATTCACAAAGCCTCTAGACTGGAGAAGCTAAAACACACATCGCCACGGACATATTTTTCATAGACTCTCATGTGGCCATACATCCAGCTACTGCTTCCCAAACACCAACACACACGGCCACGCGTAGATACTCCTTGGCTATCATGTGGCCACACATCAAGGCACTGCCCATCAAACTCACACACACGTGACCACATGGGAATTGCCTTTATCCCTCATGTGACCACGCACAACATCATGGCCTCTCTCCCAAAAACACACACACCCACGCGTTTTTCACCCACACCCATGCCTTGGACCTCATGATTTTCTTCTCTCTTTCACGTGACCACGTGTGGGAATGCTCACACCCATGCGTGGCCACGCACCCCCTTGCTGTCCCATATAACACTTCCATACATATGTCTCTTCTTCCTCTTCTTCATTTTATTTCTTCTCCCATACCCCATGCCTCCCCAACCACAAAATCACCCATGGCCACGAATTCACAACCACCACCATTCACCACCATTTTCCGACCACCATTCTCTCTCTCTTTTTGCTCTTTTCTCTTTCTTCTTTCTATTTTCTCCTCTTTCTCCATATTTGTCTTCATTTTTCTTGGGTTTTCGCAACTCACACACATCATCTCCATTTTGTGCTACCACTTGGTTCAGTTTTCCCTCTCAAGTAAGTATCCACCATCTTTGCTCTTTAATTTATGTTTTAATGCCATTCATTACTATGATTTGTTGCCATTTTGTGCCTATACATGTTCATTCTTGAAGCCATTTCGCATATAAGATTTAGATTTCATACTAGTTCTTTTTGTGAATATGATTGATTATGGATTATATATGCATGTTATAGATGTTTGATCTTCAATTGGGTAGAGAATAGTCTTTATTTGGCACTTTAATTTGATGCTGAAACTTGTGCACATAGCATGTTCGATGAAATGCCCCATTGAGTTTATCTTTAAGTTCATTTAATTTTCACTCTTTGGTTGGTATCTCTATGAGTTTTATTGGTGCATTATGAACTTTTCCACCCACTGCATGATTGGTTCATGACCTTGTTGATGCATGTTAGGCATTATTTTTAACCTACTCATTGTGACTTCCTTTTTCCTAATTGCCATGCCTAAACATGTTGCTTCTTACTCATATATACCGTGCATCTATACTCTTATTATTATTAATTTCATTCATGTGTGCTTCAAAGTACCTTACGTTCATTTACTTGCACATTAATGTATGGGTTGACACGTTACGCTGACATTCTGTCTTTATTTTTTTAGTGGCACCCAGAAGGACCAAGTATCCTAATGTGGAAAGTTCTCCTAGTATACGCATCCCATCATATATGGACAGGGCTAACATCAATAAGTTTGATTACTTTAGCAAATGTACGTGTGTACAGCCTGCTTATTGTCAATACTTCCTAAATATTCCTACTGGAAATCTTTAGGATCATGAGGTACAACCATTACTTCAAAACATTGGATGGACACAGTTCATTGAAAAGAAACCTAAGGTATATTCGAATATGGCACGAGACTTTCTATATTCATTTGAATGTTACTTTAGGAGAGATAATGAGGAAGGAATAGTAGGTTTCAAGTTCGGCAAGAAAGGCTACTCCTTGAGTTTTAGTTAGTTTTCAGAAATTTTAGGATTTATGACGGATGCCCCAACCAAATTAGAGGATACATCTCCTTTGGAAAATTAGGAAAGAATCAAAGATCTTGAGCAAGATGAGCTGTGGGTAGGAGGACAATGTAAGGTACATACTTTAAGAAATCATGCTTTAAGGATCATCCATCGATTTTTGATAAAAAGCATGTATAACAATTTGAAAAATGCAAGCACTATCAGTGTTTCTCAAACTATGGTCCTCCGATGCATGGTAGACGGAATAGTTATCAATGGAGCAGCAATTATAGCTGATCGGATTAAGGAATTACAGAAGATGTCGGGCAATATTGATAACATTTCCATTGGGTGGATAGCTACTGTTTTGGCTGCTACAGTCGAACATCCGATTTAAGGAGAACCACTTAAAGGAGATCTACCATGTATCGACAATAAGATGCTAAAAGGGATGAAAATTTTGATTCTTAGACCTAGTGGTCATTGGGCAACTCGAGAAGAATATTTAAGAGAAGAAAACATTAGGATTGAGGAGCAGCATGATAAGCCAAATGAATCAGATGTTGGACTAGTTGCACCTTCCCCTATTAATGAACCTACAACACCTGAATGGGAAGGTCCATTTAATCAAATAAGTAGTCGATTGGATGCTCAGCAAATTCGGCTTGATCAAATGCAAGGACGACTTAATACATTGCAGGATGCGGTGATGGATGGTAAGATGACGATTGAGAGATTCATACACCATTTTTGGCAGCGGTATCTTCCACCTCCGCCTCCACCTGAATAGTTCTTCATTTACTGAGGATAGCAAAATTTTAAGGAGGGGATAGCATTCTTTTTAGGGATTTTTTATTTTACCTTTCTTTATCTTTTTCATGTATCGGATTTTGTTATTTTGTGTTTTGTGTTTTGTTTTGTTTATGTTATGTTTGTTTTCTTAAGTTTGTAAAACATATTGAAAACTTATGTAGTTCACTTTCTCATTTAGTTTGCATGAGAACTTAGTTTTCCCCGATCGCTTTCAAAACTTTGAACACAATTGAACTTGCATACAGGAATATGCATGTTTAGAGCCTTTGCTTAGCAAGAGAACAAATATGTTGCTTAATATATCTTTAGATAGTTTATTCTTCAGCTTGATAAATATTTGTTAATTTCCAAATCCTTGAATGCACTCAGACCAGTTTTTAACTTAGAAAAACCAATGCAATGAAGTAGTGAAGTAAGAAAATTTAGAGCACTAGAACCTTCCTCATCACCCTTCAAAGCATATGAGCAACTCAAACAACTTATAAAATGATCTAGGCAACAATTTTTCTTGATAAACTTTCTTAAAGACTTTTATCCTACCTTGGTGAAATTATATCCTTTGCAAAGCCAATTTGAGCCTAAAAAGGGTATGCTTAATGCATACCATTAATATTTTCTTGTTACACTCAATGTTTTACCATATAACCTAAAAAGCCTTTATCTCACCATATGGAATTGGCCACTTTAGGATTAAATGGATGTATGAGGAGATTAAAGTTCTATTGGGTGTAGTGAGAAAATCTTACCAAAGTCATTGATGAAGTTAAGTGAAAATTTACTTTGTATTACCTTGAGATTATTCAATTACTTTGTGAATGCTAGCAATGAAAATTTGGAAAAAAAAAGAAGAAAAAGAAGCTAGCAATTATGAAAAATCTAAGTGTGGGGTAAAACAAGGAAGAACAAAATTGTGGTGACTTTTTGAAAAGGCATAATTTCTTTTAAAAGAATGTTTGTAAGCGAGGCAAGAATGAGCAAAATATGCATTGATCAAGTTGTTGGGATTAATAATCTATTTTATCTTAGAGTGGCTATTCATTTTGATTATCTTTTATCCATTCTTTGATAACCATGTCCTTAGCCCCATTACAACCCTTGAAAGACCTATGTGATTTTAAGTTTGTTTTGAGTTGTTTAGGAGAGATGACCTTCAGGTTCCGGTGCTAAAAGAGAGTCCTATAGTGTTTCTAGAGTTTCGAGCGCGGAATCGATTGTATGCTTATGCATTCATATATTTTATACTTCACTATCTAATTGTGTTGATATTTTAATTTTCAAAATTGCTTAAAAATGATTTGGTCTTGCACATACTCAAGGAAATTAACTGATATTATCTTGTTTAAAGTTGTTCTATTTAGAGATTCTTTTAAGTGCTTTTTTTAAAATGATAAGCTTGGTTTGAAAAAATATAGCTCTTGTACATGTTTGATTGTTTTGAGGGTGGGATTGTTCTAATTTGCTTGAGGGCAAGCAAGGTTTAAGTGTGGGGTATTTGATAAGTGTGAATTATGTATAGTTTTTAACATGTTTTAAGTATTGTTATTTAGTTAAGTGAGTGTAATTTTGGTTAAATTAGAGTTAAAATATTATGGTTGCTTGCAATTTTATAGGAAGTAAAGGAATACTAACACAAAATATTATGGTTGCTTGCAATTCTAATATGCAGTTTACATTTGTATTATTCAGATGTGAAGGAACGACACATGATACATCCATATTTTTTCATGCAATCAGAAAAAAAAGAATTAAATTTTCCAAAACCACCTTATGGTAATATTCGATTTAATTTATTTTTATGTCAATTCATAAAAATTTTTTCATTGTTCTATATAACTAATAATTTTGTTTTTTCAAATATAGACAAATATTATTTGGTGGATGCAGGGTATCCATAAAATGAGAGGATATCTACTACCTTACAAAGGGGTAAGATATCATCTTCCTGATTTTTAGTGTGTTAAACCTGCAAAGGGATATCATGAAATCTTTAACAGTGCTCATTCATTGCTTAAAATTTGCATTGAACGAACATTCGGAGTTTGGAAACAAAGGTTGAATGTAAATTTTAAGCTTAAAATTCAAACAAATATTGTGGTTGCAACAATCGCATTGTATAACTATATTCGAAAGGCATTCTTCAAGTGATCCAGCTTTTACGAGACTTGATGAAGACCCACCGAATTTTGTACGCTTTAATAATTTTGAAGATATTGAGCATACTTCACATTCAAAAAATTATATAAGTAGTAGAAATACATAAATTGATTCTATACATGATCAAATTGTCAATTGAAAAAATTATTTTCATGAGTTTTGCCAAACTGGCCCTAAGCAAGTTACCATTTTACCTCTAATTGTAATTTTAGTTAATTAATCTAAAAGTTTATTCTTTTAATACCTTAAATTACCATTTAATCCTTCCTTTACTTGATTTTCACATTTAATCCCATATAATTCGTACTTAAGTGGAAAATTAAGATTAGGCCCCTAAACTTTATTTTCATCATATTTGAATTTATTTTAATTTAAACCTTATACTTGCACATAAAGTGCTAAATTACAATTTAGTCCTTTAAATTTTCGCTAATTATAATTTTTCCTTTACTTACTTATTTGACTATTTTAACCACTTTAGTCACATTTTCAATGCAATTTTTCAATTTTTCTCTCTATTTATCACGTAATTACATTTTTACCTTTTTCTAAATTAGTAATCACATTTCTCACTTTATTCATTATTTAATCACACTTGTGATATCTTTCATGCATAATTTACCATTTGGTCTCTATTTTTTTACGTATTTATAATTTTACCCTTAGTAGGGCTTAGTGAAAATCCTCAAACCTGATTTTAGGGCAAGGATTTTATTGATACTGGATGGATTAGGGAGGCCACTTATGCTGACTAGCTCCTCAATTATAACTCTTATATGTATGAGGGATTACTTGAGGTGATCAACTCTTCAATTGTTAATTGGATGTGTATTGTTTCACTTTATGTCATGTATGCATGTGGTTTTCCACACATTTCACATTATGCCCACAGTCATATCTCACATATTGCATCTATCACGCACATTTCCATACTAATATGTATAATATTACTTAAACATGATGAAATTATGTCATAACCATAACACTTCCAATTCGGCCACCATATGTACACATGTGTACATCATGGTTTCTCACACATTATAATATCTTACATGCTTTTATGATCATTATTCACCATTATCACATATAAATACATAATAAACATGATGAATTGTGACACCCTAATTCTAACTTCTAACCAATATTGTATCTAACATTCTTGGTCATATCATGTCATGTTATCATGACTTTAATAAACATAATTTCTCTCTCACAACTAACCCATCAAAACTCTTAATTTATGCTTTGACCCCAACATCACTTTGTATCAATCAATTAACCCTTTATTCATAAATTTCACTAAAATTACCATATTACCCTTCATGAAACTTTATTCTAATGTGGCTATAACCATATAAATATTAATTTAGCACACAATATCAAGTAATTAAATATATTTCCTACTAAGGTCAAGATTAGGCCCTCATAACTCTCCCCCTTAAGAGAATTTCATCCTTAAAATTTATACATGATTTAAACAACTAAGGATATTGGGCCATCATCACTACCTCAAGTTTCCAAGTTACTTCTTCAATGTTATGACGTTGCCAAAGTACCTTGAAAATAGGAACCTATTTATTCCTCAACTACCTGATTTCCCTAGCTAGAATCTCTTTAGGCTCTTCATTATAGGTAAAATCTTTTTGAACTTTAATGCCTTGCACTTGTAATAAATAAGATTCATCTAAACGATACCTTCTAAGCATAAAACATAGAACACGTCACACAGCTTCAATAATTTCTTAGGAACCACTAATCTATATGCCACTGGTCCAACCCTTTGCAAAATTTTGTAAGGACCAATGAATCTCGGGCTCAATTTTTCTTTCTTTCCAAACCTCAAAACTTTCCTCCAGGGTGACGCTTTCAGAAATACCTTATCCCCAACTTGATATTTGACATCCTTTCTTTTCAAATCTGCATAAGACCTTTGCCTGTCACTTTTTTTTCAATCTCTACTTAATAACTTTAACTTTTTCATCATTGTCCTTTACTAGGTCTAGCCCAATTATCTTACATTCAATTAACTCGATCCAACATACTATGATTCTGTAACTTCGACCATATAAAGCTTCGTATGGAGCCATACCAAGACTAACTTGATAGCTGTTATTATATGAAAATTCCATCAAAGCTAGATATTTTGTCCAACCTTTTAGAAAAATTCAAAACACAACAACTTAACATATTTTCTATGACTTGTATAACCCTTTCTGATTGTCTATCCATCTGGGATTCAACAATCCAGAAGGAAGTTAATGCTTGACTTTCACTTGCTAACAAGTTAAGCACTTATAGATATAATTGACCACATCTTTCTTCATACCCGACTACTAGTAACATCGCTTAAGATCTGGATATATCTTGTTACCCCTAGGATGCATAGTAAACACTATGTTGTGAGATTTATACAGCAAGGTTCTTTTTAATTCTCTATCATCTAGAACACATAATATATCCTTAAAGTACAAACTTCCATTTTTCTTGATTGAGTACCAAGATTGATCCCCTTCATACAGAAATTGCACAATTCATTATAACTTCTTATCATTTTTATATTCATCCATCACAACCTACCTTACATAAGGCTTAGCCCTCAATTAGGCAACTAAAGCACCATCTGAAGCAAACCTCAATCTACCCCATTGTAACATTATGGTTTCCATCATCTTTCTGCTCAAAGCATCTGCTACCATATTAGGCTTAACTAGATGGTAGTCTACTATATAATCATAGTCTTTAAACAGTTCGAGCCATCTCTATTGTCTTAAGTTGATTTCTATTTGAGTAAGTGGATACTTGAGGCTTTTATGGTCTATGTATATTCTACATCTTTCGCCATATAAATAGTGTCGGCAAATATTTAAGGCAAAAACTACCGCTGCTAACTCCAAATCATGTGTTGGATAATTTTGCTCATGCGATTTAAGTTGTCGAGATACATGAGCCACCACTCTACATTTTTCCATTAAAACCCAAGCCAAACAAACTCTAGAGGCATCACTATACATGGCATACTCTTTTCCCGAGACTGGTTGAGTCAAGATTGGAACTTTTGTTAGCGTACTCTTTATCTTATCAAAACTTGTCTCACATTAAGCATCCACTCAAATTTAACATTCTTCCTTAATAGCTTAGTAAGTAGAGATGCAATAACTGAAAACCCTTTTACAAAGCAATGATAGTAACCTGCAAATCCTAAAAACTTCTCACCTCAGGTACACTCTAAGGCGATCTCTAATTGATAATAGTCTCAATTTTTGCTGGCTCAACTCTAATGCCTTCCAAAGATACTACATGGCCAAGGAAAGAAATCTCTATTAGCCAGAACTCACACTTGCTCAATTTAGCAAATAGTTGATTCTCCCTTAAGGTATATACACAATTCTTAAATGCTTAGCATGCTCTTTCTCATTCTTAGAATAGACCAATATGTCATCAATAAATACCACAAAAAATTGGTCTAAATATGGTTCAAACACCCTATTCATCAAATCCATAAATATAGATGGCACGTTAGTTAACCCCGAATGGCATTATTAGAAACTCATAATGCCCGCATCTAGTTCTAAATGCAATCTTTGGAACATCTACATCCTTAACTCGGAGTTTGTAATAGCCCGATCTTAGGTCAATCCTGGAAAATACTTATACCCTTTTCAACTAATCAAACAAATCCTAAATCCTAGGCAATGGATACCTATTTTTCACTGTCACTTTATATAACTACCTATAGTCAATGCACATCCTTATAGAACCATCCTTTTTCTTAACAAATAGAATTGTCAAAGCTCATGGCGATACACTAGGTGGGTAAAACCCTTGTCAAGCAGTTATTGCAACTGCACCTTCAACTATTTCAATTCCTTTGGAGCCATTAGGTAAAAGGCTCTTAAACTAGATGTTGTTCTAGGTAAAATCTCTATTTATAATTCCACCACCCTTTTACGGAGAAGATAAGGTAAGTCTTCAGGAAATACATTAGAAAATTCATTCACTACTAGTATGGTGTGGAGCTTAACTGTGTCCCTCTTTGAATCAAGAACTAGGGCTAAAAGTGCTTCACACCCCTTTTTAAGAAATCACTTAGCTTGTATGGTTGAAATTATACTGGCCACATGTTGTGTCGGAATACCTGCAACTATTATCTCATTACCCTTCTCATCACTAAAAGTTACTATTTTAGCCACAATTTGCCAGTACATTGTTCTTGGACAACCTGTCTATGCCCAAAATAACATCAAATTCTTGAAAAGGAAACTCGATAAGATTGGCTAAAAATTCTCTTTTTTGTATCAAGATAGGATAGTCAGGGGACATTTTATTCACACATACACTATGCCCTAATGGACTAGTAACACAAATATCATATTCCAGTTGATGCTTCTTAGACACGCCCCCACTCATACTCTCTATGAAAACATATAAATGCTTGGATCCAAGATCAATAATTGCATGAATATGAGAATCATAAAGTGAGAAAATACCAACTATGACTTTAGGCTTATATTGGTCCTTTTGTGCTTTCATGGCTTCAGCCTGCCCAAACACATTTGGTGCAACAAATCTATAAACCAGCTCAGATACATTATGAGATTGGGATCCATACCGAATAAAACCACCTCACCCTCTGCCCCTGCTTCTGGTTCTAGCAGTTGAAAACATATTTGAAGCTCCTATGCTACCTTGCTGTGTAGAACCTTAGGCCCACTTTAAGGGGCAGTTTGCTATATAGTGGTCAATAACACCACAATTACAGCACACTCCTGATTCTT
The DNA here is from genome assembly GCA_037975025.1 of Excoecaria agallocha. NCBI lineage: Eukaryota > Viridiplantae > Streptophyta > Magnoliopsida > Malpighiales > Euphorbiaceae > Excoecaria > Excoecaria agallocha. The sequence goes on along the minus strand of CM075807.1, from coordinate 94,657,631 downwards.
TCCTATATGGGGCCCAATTTTCCCTTAAACAATGAGGGCACTCAGGTGAATGACCCCCTTTCTACTCTTATGAGGTTTGTTATCATGGCTTAGACACTACTGAAGATCCTTGCCCCTTCACTTTGCTAGCAGGGTGGTATATTCCCCAAGCTTATTGGACATTCTATGCTTCTTTAAAACTATTTTCAGTTAACCATCCACCCTTAGTCCCACTTCGTTTCTGTTTTTTTTCTCTTTTAGCTTACTCGTGCTTCTCAACCTTCATAGTGGCCATAACTAGTTGATGAAAGTTCACATTCTGAAGAGATGTAGCTCCTATTTGTTTTTCCCTATCTGGTGATTCAATCCATCCTTAAATTGCCTACTTTTAAAGGCATCAAACAACATCTCTTTGGGGACGTATTTGCACAACCGGCTGAATTCCTTCTTAAACTCTGTCATAGACATATAGCTCTCTATTTTAATGTCAAAAACTATCTCAGCTTCTCCTCTTTATAGGCCTCAGTAACTTATTTCTTCTAAAATTTAGTTTCAAAGAATCCCCAAGTAAGAGGAACCGATAATTAAGGTTGTCCAAGTACTAGCTTCCACCAATCATACACTAGTCCTTAAAGTAATGATACAACATATGATACCTTATAATGAGCAAGACAATGAATATTATCTAGTATCCTCTCTAGTTTTTCTAGCTAAAATTCAACTTGCTCAGATTGCTCCAACATTGTACTCGAAAATTCCTCCTCACCACATTCTCTAACCTCCGAGATGAGGGCCTTAGGTGCTTGATAAGTGTGAATTATATATAGTTTTTAACATGTTTTAAGTATTGTTATTTAGTTAAGTCAGTGTAATTTTGGTTAAATTAGAGTTAAAATATTAATTTGTGTATTTTTGAAGTTAATTCAGAGTTTTGGGTGTTTTTCAGGCTTAATTTGCTAAAAAGGGCTTAAATTGCAAATAAGGCAAGAGATTGGGGTCAAAACTGCAAAAAAGAGAAATTAATGCGAGAAAGTGAGCATCAAGTCCAGAAGGTTTTCACATGACCATGTGAAATAGATGAAGAGAAGAATTTATAGCCACGTGAAGGTTACATCAAGAAAGCCATGGCCATGTGAGTTTGAGAAAGAAAAATACCCGTGCCCACATGTGTCGCTCTTAATGCTCAACTCGTGCCCACGTGTGGATTAACACTAATTTGGGCATGGCCACGTGCAAGCTCTCCCATGCAACGAAGGATTTTCTCCGAGTTTCCTATTTAAGTAGAGTTTGCTTCCTATTTAAATTTTGGAGTTTAAGAAGGGTTTTACTACATATTTGGCCTATAAATAGGAGTCTAAAGCACCAGAGAAAGGATCAATCTAAGAATTAAGCAAATTATCTTCTTAGTTTATTTTACGTTGTTTTCTGTTTTTATTGTTTCTTCAAAACTTTGTTTTGATTTTAAGTATGTCTTGTGAGTAGTTTTCTTTAACTTTTGCTAAAGGATACTTGAATCCTTAACTTGTATTGTTATGACTTAATTTTGATCTTCAATTTAATACAAGTTGATTATTTCTTAGTTCTTAAAGCATAGTCTTATCTTCATTCAATTTTAAATTGATTGTTAACTTAATTAAACATTGGTTAAGTAATTGGTTTAAGTTGATTATTGATATGCATGTTCTTGGGTTAACTTATTTAGGTTAATGCATGATTATAATCTGAATAAGCTATAATTTTGTGTAGGTTTAAGTAAATTAAGATTGACAAAACTGTAACTAAGAATGGGTGAAAGTTAAATTACTTGAGAAAGGATTTAATAGACATCTAGGAGAAATAATTCAGGTCTTTATGCTAAGTGTTGAGTTTATCTGAATAAGAAAATTTTAATGCTTGGAATGATAATCTTGAATAAAGTTATCTAGGTTTATTAATCTAAATTCTCCATAATCACTTATGTGTTTTTTTTAGTCATAACATTATTGGTTAAGGTGGATAGTCCTTTAGTGAAAGTTGTTTTAATATTTCTTTTTACCTCATTCAATTTACTTGTTTTCATTTTATCTTTAGTTATTTTAACTCTTTTAATTGTTTTATTTTCATTTTAAAATACTGCTTTTAGTTTTAATCTTCAATTATCATAACTTTGGGATTTCTCTTCTTTCTTTATTCACACAAATTTGGTTTTAAAATTAAAATTACACATACAAATACAAGTTTCCCTTGTGTTCGATATTTTGGGTCATAATTATATTTCCCTATATTACTAGCCGATCTAGTACACTTGCTAGACATCGGTCAGTGCTGTCATCCTTTGCAAAATTTGAGCTATATCTTGAGAAATTTTAAATAATGCTTGTCCAAGAATAGCAGCAGGGATCTCATTCTGTTTGGATATAAAGATCTCATATCAGTGAAACCCATCATAGCTGGTAAATTACCTTCAGCTGATTCCTCGATAGCATCCCTAGAATCATCCATCATCAATCTATATGAAAACAAGGACTACTGCATCAGGACAACAATATGCTATACCATCCTAAAGATTTCTAGACCTCTATTGCCCAGAAAAGGCTAAACCTGGATGCTCTGATACTACTAACTGTGATACCCTAATTCCAATTTCTAACAAATACTGTATATAACATTCCTGGTTATATCATGTCATGTTATCATGCCTTCGACATCCATAATTCGCACTTGTGATTCATCAATTTAATCATCACGTGTATAATTTAGGTGTGACCTTAATCATGGTCATATTAGGTTCCACTGTAACACCTTTGATAAGGGCACAAGGCCTATTAACATAGGTATATGGTGTATGCATAACCTAGAATTTCATACAAAGAAATCATATTCATGTCCATCACATACTAACTACCCACAATCTAAAAATCACATGTAAGCAAAGGTAATTAAGTAAATATAATAGTCCTTTATATGACAATATTTGAATTATATCATGGCAAAATATAAGATCGGACAAAAAAGAGTTAACAACAAAAATATCTTACATCCAAAATCTGGATTGACTCTTGTTGGCCAACTGATATAGAATTAAATCCTTGAGCAACCTTGTAACAAACCTACATGAATATAAAATAGCTTGTGTTAAGCTATAAAGCATACTGGGGAGATACCATTCGAAAACAACATGGTCGACCATTCACAGCAGTCGATGATAAACATCTTCACACAAGCATTGCAATAAGAATATCAATATAATTATATCATGATTTCATTTCATACTAACAATTTATAGCCAAAAAGGAAATGAAGATTAAACATTGTAATAAGTCATTCATCATGATTGCATTATATGGATAAAGTAATCGATACATGTATTTCTTATTTTGAACACATCTTTTAAACTTTAATAGCCTACCCAAGTGCTAGTTCAAAGGGTGGATAATGGGAACAATAGATACCTGAAGGTACCAAATGATGGATATCCGAAGATATCAAATGATGGACCCAAAAGGCCGAACTATGGTTCCATTAAAGGAACAAACAATGGATCCAAATGGGGTCAGCTACGACAGCTGCAACTGTATCCCTTTAGGTATGCTTATCTAATCCACAACTAAACTAAGACCAGCAGGCTTAACCATTTTTAAGAATATTTGATTCATCATACTCCTCCTTACAAAGTACAATATTTGCTCAAGCTATAATTCATATATGAATTCACATTTCATATTCATATAATGGCATCAACATTTGATATCTCAACTCATAATGCATATGCAGTGTATTTAAACTCATTTAAGAACAAATTTTATGGTACTTCACATACACACACACACAAACACATATATATAGCAATTTAATACAATCACAATATTAATACACTTACTGTTATAAGTCTAAACAAGTTGCAATTAGCACTTACTTGATAAACTTGTTATGATAGTTAAGGCTTGATAGTAAAGGCATAGCATAAAATAGTCACATTTTACATTTAGAAACATACTCATTAATTATATGTCAATTAGGTTGCATTAAAGGGTTGATTGTCTTCATAGAGAGTGTGGCTTATTCAAAGTTAGTATGGAGACATTTTGTTCAATAATTCAAGTGAGTGCATAAGACAGTAAAGTGAAGAGCAACGAAGTGTTAGTTGGCCGTGCATCATATACAGGTAAACATGGTATGGTCGCGCATCCTATACAGGGAGAACATGAATGGTCGTGCATCATAGGGCAAGAAACCCTACATGGTCATCCATCACAAGGTTGGAAGCCTTGCATAGCCGCACGCCACAAGGCTTTCAGCCTTGCACGGCAGCGCACCATAAAGCTGAAAGCTTTACATGACTGCATTCCAAAAGGCTTCTAGTATTGCATGGTCGTGCACCACAAGGCTGGAGCCGCACACTAACATGGATAAATCCGAGTTCTCAGATCAAATAATAAAAAAGGTTAGAGAGCCAAACAATCTCTCTAAACTCATATTAAAATTTATCATGACTCATTTAGCTCAACCCTAAATTAAAGGTTTCACTGATTTTAAGATTCCAGTTCACAGAACCCTAATTTTTATTGATCCATCTATAGACAACCTCATACACAACAAAACCAAATAGTATTCCCATACCCGAATACCTAGACCTCTTCACTCCTTCAAGATCCCTATGCCCTTATCCTTATTGGACTCTTCTACAAAACCCTAGTTCCAAACTCAGAAAGAGAGAGAGATGATTTTCCTTTGAATAGATAGTGCTATTTATCACTAGAGGCTTGTAAAAAGACCATCGAATTACCCATTTAACCCCTTCCTTAATTTCTCTCTCAAAACTAACCCATCCAAACTTTTAATTTATTCTTTAACCCTAAATAAATCTTAAATCATAAATCTTACTCCAACATCACTTTTTGTCAATTAATTAACCCTTTATTCATAAATTTCACTGAAATTACCATATTATCGTTTATGAAACTTTATTCCAATGTGGTTATAACCATATAAACATTAATTTAGCACACATTATAAAGTAATTAAACATATTTCCTACTAAGGTCAAGATTAGGCCCTCACATGAATAACACACAAATATGATGAAAACATCATTTTCCCTTTGTTTATACCATTTGGCCTCCTCATGGTTACTTACATACAATGTGTTTTCTTACTCTTTCTCATGTCTTATAATTCTTGAGATCATTTTAGGCTTTCATATGTTGATACATAGTCGATTTGTATTAATAACTCTTACTTACAAATATATACACCGTTATGTTCATTTACTCAATGATATGTTCACATGAAGTTTTTAGTTATAATCAATGATATTGCATTCCTTTATCATTATTACAAGTGGTTTCATATTTAACATAGTGAATATCAGTCAAACTTGGTGAAACCATACCATTTTCCTTAGGTATACCATTCGGTTGTGTAATATACATAAGTATACACCATTGCTTTTAATAGATTGTCATGTCTCACCTATTCTTATGATCATTTTAATCCTTCACATAATCATACACACTCAATTTATACTTTATATACATTTGATATTTAAATGGACATCATTATGTCTAGTGTGAACACATTATGTCCGATTGTAATTTAAGGGTTATATCACATCCACTAAATTCATTCATCATCAAAATGTTCAAATTATAAACCAAATATTTAATTAATTACTTAATTATCACTTACTATCCCTAAGGTCACTATTCAACAACCTTAGGTCCTCCCACTTCTTGATTTTTTTCTTCACTAAGTATGTATCCTTATATGTTTTTAATTCATTGTACAAGTATATCTCAACTTATTTATCATTCACACCTAAATTGCAATAATTACATAATATGAATTTGTAGAAAATTCAAGGAAATTGATTAAAATAAAGTGTAAAAATGAATCTACTTACCTCAAAATGAGTTGAGATCATCTAATTTGGCTTCCTTCTTTTTGTTCCACTTGATTTCCCTTGATAATCCATCTTGGACAAATTTTCCTTAAATTATTTTTCCAAATTTTCGTTCTTTCTTTTCTCAAATTTTTTCACTTCCTCTATACCAAATGAGCTCTTAAGATGATTAGAAATAAATTTAGTGCCTTAAAATTTGTGGGGTTATAAAGTTATGCATGATTAGGTTAAAGGAATTTGGAAAAAAATGAGATTTTTCTTTTAGTGTGGGATGGCGATGAAGGAGAAGAAGAAGGGACATTTCTCTAGATAAATCTAATTTTTCTCCCTTATATAGCCAGGCCAATTGGGTAAAATCAGGTCTGACCACCTGGCCTAATTTCACTTAAATAATCCAATTTTTAGCCCAACTAATTTCTCTACAAATTTTCTTACTCATTTTTTGGTTCCAAGTGATCCTAACCCAATTTATTATGACATTTATGCCCTTAAACCAATTAAAAATTCCCTTTAACTTGGATAATTAAATAAAACTCCACTTTTCATCATTTTTCAGAAACTAATGTTTCACTAATCAAAATGTTATGAAATTTTATCTCACAAGCATGAACATATGTAAGAGAGTGTTTATAAAATTCTAAATCATTCCGACATCATTTCAATATACTTCTAGCTCCTAAGGCAAAATCAGCCGTTCGGAGCTTCAAATTTCAAAATCATCTGAAATTTTATTTTTCACTTTCAAATATTAATTAAGATAATTTCTAGTAGATCTGGATAAATTAAATAATTTTTGGAGGTTTGTTAAATATTTTTAAACAGATCAAAGTTTTGGTTAACCTTTTTTGCAATACAGGGGAAATCCTTCAGTGTCTATTTAGGAGGCCTATGTAAGCTCAAATTCACCTCAAATTGTACCACTAGGCTCCATTTATCATTTATTTTCTCATTTAGTGGTTAAGTGAAACTTCCCACTTGGTCATCCATCCAAGTATTTTCCTAGGCCATGCACATTTAATACGTATGCCATTATAAATTTTACTATACTATACTACTGTAATCACATTATGGTTATTGTTCATACTTTGAAATGTACTATACATGACAGATAAAAAATTTGGGATGTTACAACACAAATATTTTTGGATCAAACTAATGTCGTTTTTTGGTCTGTTGAATTTCCACTGGTGGGAGAACTTATTTTTTGTTGTTACTGTAAAATTAAGTTTTTGCTATCTAATATTGTCCCATAATATTTAAAGTGAATCCATATGTTCAAATAATTTTTCAAAGGCCTCTAGCGTTATTTTTAAGCCCAATCAAAGTTTGGTCAAACCCTATATACAAGCTGGATTAATTTTTCACTAAGCCTTTTGGGTGCCTATATGACCTCAATTTCACCTTAAATTATACCACATGAATAATCATAAATTGTACTATCTAATAGTGAAGAAAATTTTAGTGGGTCTCGAGTGATGTTATTCATCATGTTTTCACCTCGGTATCACTATTCATGATTCAAAAGTACTATTCTCAAAAATATAAATTTTTTATCATTACAACTCTGTCTTACTAATAAATATTTCATCTTCAAAATTTATCCATAGTAAATAAATGAGAATATTGTTACTCCATTGTATCTTATTGACCTTATGCAAATTCCATCTATTCTTTAACTCCATAATAGATGGGATAAGTTTATCTTACTACTATAAAACCACTTCAACCATGAATGTCCTTCATGGCATGTATATGTAATACTTGCACCCTAAACTATTTAATCTTCGATCTTAGGACCACATAAATGGTGTTTTGATACCACTAAATCTAACACTCTATATCCGAATATTGAATCGAGTATTTGAATATCATCACCATTATCTAGCTCAACTTGTAAGGAACCAAAATAGGCCCTAGTAGAATTCAAGGGCAATTTTACGTTATTAAAGTATAATTAAACATTATTGGATAAATTATTATGTTTTTCTTGACCTTTTGGCACTCTTTTGACTATATCTCGAGTTACAGAGCACAAACTTAGATGATTCAAATTGGATTTGAAAATATACATCCATACTAAGATTTCATATGAAGAAACCAAGTTCAAAATATGTTTTTAACTAGGCTATATTTAAGCATAAATTCTAGAATAGTTTGCAGCCTAGTCACTAGGAATAGACCTCAGTATTTTGTAAATATCTTAAAATATACAAATGCTATGGAGATGATTCCTAACGTTTTAGAAACTAGAAACATATTTTAATAAGTTTTTAGAAGATAACATTTGCTAAAAATGGCTTTTGGAAGTTCAAAAATTACATACAAGTCGAATTTAGAAAACTGCCTATGATAGAGGATACAATAGTCAAGTGATAATATAGTTTGAAGGCTAATTTAAAAGAGGATGAAAATTTAGGAGTCAATATGTTAATATGAAACTTGAAGGGTAAATTATGAAAAAAAGGATATAAAGGAGAGGTTGATTTAAGAAAAGAAAAAAATGAGTGGAACATTGTGTGACATGCAAATAAACGAGAGAAATATATCTAACATGCAATTAGTTAGAGGATTAAAAGAGATATTTGTGTGGGTCATGCTGATGTCATTTTCGACTTAAGTCACCATGCAAGCATTGTTTTTAGGAGTATATATAGTGGGTTGGTCGGGCACACCAAGGAAAAAAATGATTTCTCCTTATATCTTCCTCATTTTTACTCATCTCTCATCTTTCTCTAAAAGTTCTACATTTTATCTCTATAATTTTCAAGAGGAATCCCGCTGCATGTTATTTGAATTAGAAGTTTTTGAAGGAGATTTGTAAGGGTTTAATGCAAGAGTACTTGGATGTGTGAAGAATTGGAAGGGATTGAGAGCAAAAAGGAATGAAATGGTAAAAAGATTGGAGGATTGATTTAAAGTTACAAAAACAGGTTTGGGAACTTAATCTTCTTGCATGTGTTTTTCCTTGAGTGACATATGTGATTACATTGTGACATGGCTGCATTTTGACAAGTAACTTGGAGTAAAACATCAATCTTTTATGTTTGAATGGACATGTATGTAAGTTTTAAAATTTTGGGTTTGGGTTCACTTGACCTAGTTGCATTCTTTTGGTAATATTTTGAGTTATAGAAAACATAATTAGATGATTCTAATTGGGTTTTAAAATATAATTCTAGACAAATATTTCATAAGAAGAAATCACATTTTAATCCTGCTTCTAAATGGATCATAACCTAGCTTGAAAATCGGGTAAGTGTACAGTCCCGTCCTCATGAACAGTCCTCAGTATTTGGACAATATCTTTCAATCTAGAAGTGATATTGAGATTATTCTTAATTTTCTGAAAATTAGAAACATAGGAGAACAAAATTTTAGAAGTAAACAAGCTTTAATTCTGCCTCTAAATAATTTCTATGATTTATTGAAATTTAGGTGAACTGTAAATTCGGATTTTGGAATATTTGTAGAAAAATTGAGATTTCTATGTGTAAAATGATCAGAATGGCATGAAGTTAATTCCTATGCAAAATGGACTCCTAGATTCACATTTTATATGAAGGAATAATGACTTAAAAATGTATTCAAGCATGACAAATGTTGACTTAAAATTCGTAAGTACTGGATGTACTATTAGGGAACAGACCTTAGTAAATCGAGCATAAGTTTTGGTAGAATTGTCAAAATGCTACAAATTAAAATTCTGGTAAAACTAGAGACATGGAAGTATAACTTTGATGAAGACATATGGGTCTAATTACTTTTTCATTTTCTGCTAAAAATGTTTATATTTTCAAATAAAAACTGTTCCGGTTTTATGAACAGCCTATAGTTTTTCTTAAATATCTCAAGCTATAGATAAGATATTAATGTGAATTTTAATGATTTGGAAACTAGAAACATTGGGGAATAAGATTTTAGAAGCTAATTTGGCCTAAAAATTACGTTTTCCAAATCATAAGTGGCTCACAAGTTGGGTCCAGAATGCTGCCCTGTGCAGAATTTTAATGTGTCTTACATTATGGTTTTTCTTATATAGTTAAGTTAAAAATGTGTCTATATGAATAAACAATGAATTGGATATGGCATGTGATATGATTATTAACAAAGGTCTATATATATATATATATATATAGGTAAAGATATATGATAAAGATATCAAATATTTATAAGTGATCAATCTTATGTACATGGTTGTTATGTGCAATTATGCTTTCATGTACATATTTTTAATGGAGTAAATGTTTATTTGATGCATGCATGTATACTATGAAGTTAAGAAATGTTTAAATATGATCAATGAAGGTTTTTAATGTATGACTATCATATGATTACATGAATGTATTATACATAAATGTATATATATGTAAACGTCTAAATGATTATACACGATTTTTATTGATCACTTGAAGATTACTATGATACTTATAGTCTGAAATCTCAATTTTACTTGTATACAGAAGAAATGTGATTTGTAGAATATATGTGTATATATAAACACACACACATATATATATAGTATGATCTTACATGATTGGGTTCAAAAGATGTTTAGAGAAATGATTTAGAGAATATGTTTAAAGTGAAATGCAAGAATATGTCTTTGTTTAATTGAAATGACATGATTAAGCATTTGTGATGTCACATGTTAGCATGCTAAAATATAGATCTACAGAGCAATAGACTCAATTATAGAAATCTTATTAAAGTATATAATGGCAATGTTATATGTGACTATGTATACAAGTGTATGCATTAGAGAGGGAGTATTTTGTCATGTGATTGTTACATGAGCAAATTGTATAAATTGTTTTATGAATTATGCATATATGTTGATGCACTAGAGAAGATATATATTTGTACATGATTATACACAAGTGCAAATAGTATTATATAGATACAACCATGTTATACGAAATAGTTACAGGATTGAAGAAGATTTCAAATACAGAATAGTAATACCCAATAGTGAGCATGTTCAAAGGTTTACATAAAGTTACACATATGCATGTATATGATATCTTGCTCATAATTATAAAGAATATATATATAGATACCTATATGTATATGATTAATAGAGCAAAGTAAAGAATAACATTGCTCAATAGCCATACATGTGCATGTACATTATTATTTTATTCATAGTTATACAAGGGTATACATTTACATATACGAATATGATTGAATAGAGTAAAAGTAAACTAAAGAAAGATAAAGTGAGAGATTATATTTGCCTGCTACTAGAGTTCAATTGTAGATAGATAGGCACCTATAGGGAAAATTGCAACTTCCATAGTTTGGCCCAATTGGGTCTAAAGTATATTTGATTCTGTTTGGATCATGAATAGCCCCATTTGGATTGTTAGGCGACCCCGTTTGGGTCTGCTTGACGGGTCTAAAGTATAATTTGGCCCCGTTTGGGTCTATAGATCTGATATCTTCGGATATCCCCCATTTTGATATCGAAGTGTATCGATAGTTCCCGTTATCCACTGATAGAACTAAGGCAGGCTAAACTATAAGTATAGTGCATACATTAAAGTATAAAGTATTAAGCAAGCATCATATAAAAGTTAAGGATATTGCTTGATTACATGTCTGACATAATTTGCTTGTATTATTTCATAAGTTTAAATAAATAGAAGTTACCAAGTAACACATGATATGTATGTTATTTATAGTTGGTTCCAAATGTTTGAAATTGCTTGAATGAGTTAAATGCATGAAGAATTCTCAGTCAATATACAATACCAGCATGCTAAGTTAATTGTTAAGTTTTTTAAATGTTTTTATTGTTTCCTACGTGAGGTTGATAGATTTTTCAATATTTTCTAATCCATTGATTACATGTTAAATAAATGTATGTGTATAAAGTGTGCTGAGTGTGATTACTGATGAAGTAATGTTAATATCGAAATGCTTAAAAGTTAAAAAAAATATAAGTATATAATAGTTTAATAAAAATAGTAAGTATTGAAACGAATGAGAAATATGGCATTTTACACGTGGAATATATTATACAGAGGTACAAGGAATATAATTTATTTGATTACAGTACCATGCTTCTAAGATAGTTAAGTATATCAAAGTGATCACTAAAATCAAAATATTGGAACTCATAAAGTATAGATGAAGTATATATAAATGTTTGTAAATAAGTGATAGAAATATGGCATAGTTATTAAAATGTTTGGAAATTGATATTAATACATGAATAATATAGTCATCAATGTTTGACAACTAATAATTCAAAGTAATTGGTCAATAGTAACATATAGAAATTCAGAAAGTAAGTTTGATATTGGTTATAAGTATAGCAAAAGAGAATATAATTATGGGAGATTATTGTGAATATTGTTTATAATGATTTGTTTATTTGCTTTAAGATGTATATATATATGGGTTTTCATCTTGATGACCTTTAAAAAGGGGTCATCCACATGTTTTTGTTCCCCACTAAGCTTTATAGCTTAGCACAGGTGTTTTCATCCGTGTAGGTTGCAAGTAAGGATTTTTCCCTGGGATGATATCTGCAGCGGGATGGCCAACACAAGAAAGAGATTGAAAGTATAGTCTAATGTTATGTGCAATTTGATTACAAGATTTTTATTTACTTTGACAAGGATGTGATGTACAGATGATTCATAAAAGTAAATATTGTATTGCTTAAAGATACTCTTAAGTATGCAGTAAAGTTTTTCGAGCATAAGAACATGGTTAGCATGCTTAATGAAATATGATATAGTACTTATAGCTATGTATGGAATAAGGGTGCTACACAATTATATTATTAATTAATTTCCTCATCATTCATCTCTCCACCAACAAACATCAACCATATTCAATAATCATGACAATACAACTCAATGTCATTCTTTTGAAACATACATGAAATCTAAATTTTCTCAAAAATAATAATGCATATATGTAAGTTAACTTCATAAAACTTACTTGTCATATAAGCTAACTTCATAAAACTTACTTGTCATACATATACATGCCACATATACCTATACATAAATTTTCTTCTTCAATGTATAACTCCTTTTTGTATATAATGCCTATCGCTTCAAACTAATGTCTATTCCTTCAAGTGCTTATAAGAAATAAATAACTATGCATTACGCATGAAATGCTTAGTGGTAGATACCCAACTAATAAATTTCATAATAATGCACACATAAAATTTTATTCATCACATCTCTATGATTAATTCTTATACTCTAACTAATATTCATTCTCTATTTTAAATTTCTTAACATTTCTTGTTTTCCTTTCCTTAATTTTGTGTTGTAACATGCCTTAATAAATTTTCCCTTCAAATTTAGATATCTTATTTTCCTATCTTTCGCTTTCATTTTTCCCATGCCATATTTTAATCTTATTTTATCATTCCTAAATTTTCTACCAAATTGCTACTTGTATTCTTTCCATCTTTAATTCTATATCTTTACTTTTCCTTTTATTAGTTTCTTAATTGCATCGTCAATTTGTTGTTCAGACTTCTTTTTCTTGTAATAGCTTATTAATTTATCTCTTTTACATATGTCTCATCATTTAATTATAATTTTCCTTTATAGTACCATTTCAACTTTTTTCTTTATTCTTTGTTCTTGATTTCTCTATTTTATTGTCAAACTACTGTAAGCACTTAATCATGGCCCTAACCGGATCTTAGTAAAGTGATTAGGATTATGGTTAATTAGATGAGGATTATGGTTAATTAAGGCAAATATTGAATTCATTTTCATTGTTAAAGTTAAGTCCTATTATGGGTATTTTGGTAATTTCAACACGTATGTAAATTGAGTATGGTTAAAATTAAGATAAAAAAGGGATATAGTTGAAGTAAATTAGAAGTTTGGGGGTTAAATGTTAAAAAATATAAGTTGATGGGGGTTAAATTAAAAAAAGGTAATTTTGGAATACACCTAAGGAGATATTTACCCCTACTAACTCCCTTTTCCAGCTTCTTGGAGAAGGAACTCATTGGGATTTGAGAAGTGGGATCGGCATTTTTGAGGGAGATAACTCTCTCTCTCTCTATTGGTTACGGGTTGGAGAAGGGAGCTAGGGTTTGTGAGTTAACATTCAAGGTAATGTCTTCCCTTGAAGATCTCTTCTTCCTCTTCTTTTCTTCATTTATGATTTCTTGTTATGAGGGATTACAAGATCATATTGTTGTCCCTATGTTTAAGGAGAAAGGAAAGAAGCAAATACATCAAGAATAGGAGAAAGAAGAAAGAGCTAGATCAGTGGATTTTTGGAAGCAGATGAAGCTGTATATGAGGTGTGGGAATGATTTATAAGTTGTTACTAGATGTGTTTTCCTCTATTCTTGTATGTGTCCCCTTAGTTGAAGTTAAGGATTAAATTGTAGAGATTTAGATGAACTTACAATGAATTAAAACTAAGTGCTTAAGGTAAGATCTGGGATTTAAGCTTTTGAGCTGAAAATCTGGATTTTTTAATCCTGGCTGCCGAACTCCCTTGTGTGGCCGCATGACCTATTCCTCCCCTCCCTGCATGGCCACGCATACCCATGCTCCCTTGCATAGCCGCATGATGTCCTTGTTTTTTCAGTGAGTGGCCGTGCATCCTCTTTGTTTTTCCCCGGGGTGGCTGTGCAATGGCTTAGGTCTTTTCCTGCTTAGCCGTACACTGCATTGCCTTTCACTTTTTGCTTTGCCATGTGTATGGCTTCATTTCGCTTTTTCTTGGCCATGTATCTGGCCTTTGTTTTCATTTCTTAGCCATGCAAGGCCTTCCTACTCCCCTTGCTTGGCTGCGTAGGCCTTTTCGTCTTTCTTTGGCACGGCCACTTGTATGTTTCTTTTTTTAATGGTTCTACTTCATAGTTTAAGCTATAAACCTTCATGAATCATGAACCCCGTATTGTAATATATAATTGGAAAGAATTAAACGGACCATAAGTAATGTACATGATGATTATATTGATTAGAGTGGTGGTTAATAGGCTATATGATTTCTAAATGAAATAATCGAGCTGTGAAGTCTTTCCATGCCATTATGAATGACCTAGGTAGACGTTAATCTCAAATTTTAATATTTTCACTACTTGTGAGACACCGAATGTATGTATATAATGTATTGGATGAACTAAATGTACAAAGAGTAAATTAAGTATAATGAAGCAAAGGAAAGGGTTATGAATAACCACACAGGTACGTTCTTCTTAGTGAATATGCTTTTATGTATAGGATCATGTGCTCATGGTTTATATGACTATATGTATGGTTTCATTCTCATGAACTATCATGTTGGTATTAATAGAGTCAACCTAGAAATTCAAATCATGTTGTTACTTTATGATCTTATGTTCAATGATGTGTATTGCATAAGGTTTTTAAAGCATTGATTTTAAGCTATTATTGCATGATACTTAGTTACTATTATGTAAAAGCATACTAGTGCAATATATAAGTTATCGAGTAACAATGTAATTATATAAGTAGGTGAGATATATTCTTGAATATCAGGGCTTTAAGCCAGTATTGCTCTGCGGATGAATAATATGTGTTCATTATGGATGATGACTTTAATTAAATGTTATATTTAATATAGAAGAATATATATATATATATATATATATATATATATATATATATATATATATATATATATATATATATATATATATATATATATATATATATATATATATATATATATATATATATATATATATATATATATATATATATATATATATATATATATATATATATATATATATATATATAATTAAAGATTTTATAAAAGTGGTAAAGCCTACAGATCTTAGATTAGTTGTGGTTTAGATAGGCATACCTAGAGGATACAGCAGCTGCTATAGTTGACCCCGTTTAAGTCTTGTTTCTTATTGGAAGCATCGCTCGGCCTTTTTGGGTCAATTGTTTGTTCCTTGCTGGAACCATAGTTGTCCCCATTTGGGTCTATTGTTTGTTTCTTTATGGAACCACAGTTTGGTCCTTTAGGTCCATTGTTTGATACCTTTGGTATCTATTGCTCCCGTTATCTACCCTTTGAACTAGTACTTAAGCAGGCTATTAAAGGTTTAAAGATTAAGCAATGTACTCGAAATAAAAAAGCATATATATATATATATCAATTTCATCACCTATATAATGTAAGCATGATAAATGGCATATTATATTACTTGGTTGTAAATTTCTTTTTGGTTATAATGGTTTCAATGAAATGTAGTTCTCTGTTCTATATTCTATAATTAAGATTTCATGCCATATGTGAAGTAGTGACACCTATAATATCTTTTATAGATGTTATATCATATATGCACTCCCTTATGCTTTGATTGAACATTGAAGGCATATCATGCAAAATCAATGTGATTAGATGCACATGATGGAAGTTCTACTAGCAATTACCATGAGGTCCAGATTATTGTAAGAACAATATTCATATTTAAGATTGAAGATTCATCCGGTATAGCAAGTGTGAGATTATTTACTATTGTAGACTTATATGTTTTCCTTAATTATAAGGTTGTAATGATTTTATGATATTTTATTAGATTTTATCCTTGGAGTATGGTTTTCCCACTAAGCTTTATAGCTTAGCACGGGTTTATTATCTGTGTAGGTCTGGATAAGCTCTAGTGGATCGATAGCTAGTGGCTAGACTACCTTTAAAGAGAAGATATGGCCGGATGCAGTTTCCATTAAGGATTCCATTATGTATTTATGGCATTATGTTAAGCCTTTTTTTATTTATAAGTTTGATTTATCTTATTTTTGGCATGTAAATATAGCCTTTATAATTATTATTATTTTTATTATTATTCATGCTTGATCTTTACTAGGTTTATGATGAATTTTTTATGATTATCCATTGTTAGTGATTAGGGTGTTACAACTACAATTTACCCTTGTTGCTTTATTTTAGTCTTATCTATAACACTTAGATTATTTGTCTATTATTTAGCTTATTCCTTACCATTTAACCATTATTCTTATCGTACTTCGCCCTTGCTAAGTGAATATTCTATCTTTTGTGTACATTTTATATCAAATTTACCAATACTGAGCTATTTAACTAGTTATGCGATATCAATATACTATCACAATAATTGTATTGTTATTATATATTTAATTTATTTCATAGCAGTATACTTATTTTTTTTTTGAATTATACCTTTAATTATATTTTAATGTCCTTAATTCCTTATTATAGATTCCACATTTAGTCTGCTCTTAATTTGTTCCTATTTTCATTATCACATATGAACTAATCAAATTTACGCTTATGTCCTTTTTATTACTTTTTATTCCTACTAAAATTTTTCCCCTATCTTTCTCTCAAAGGTTATTATCTTTATCAAATTATAATCTAGACCCTTTAATTCCCATTCCTCCTTTCATTTTCTTTTAAATTCTAAATCTATATTTCAATATTGGTTCTTACCCTCATTTTATAAATATTTCATTTATTTTCACTTAATTACCATTAGGCTCCTAATTTCTTTATTCAATATCCAATTTACTATTTTTTTCTTTCAACTTATTATTTTATTCTAAAATTACCATTCACTTTTTAAAAACTAATAAATTTCAATTTCCATTACAAAGTTTAATTCTCATAGACAATATACTTCATAATATTCAAATTTTACCCTTAGTACTTATAATCCTTTTTATTCAAATTTTTACCCTTTAATTATTTATATAAGCCATAATACATTTTTAGTACTTGACTTTTAATTTTCTTATATTTTCCACCTTTATACTCCAAATTCACAATTATAATCTCTAAATTAACTTTTCATCCCTTTCAGTACTTAAAACTCTCTTTTACTCATTTAATTACCACTATTTAGGTGAAAATTCTATGTTGGTCTCTAACTTTTATTTTATCATATTTCTTCCCAATTACTACTCATATTTTATGATTTTACCCCTTTTTTACTTTTTATTGCATTTTTTCCCTTTAATTTATATTTTAGTCCTTATTATTTCTTCCATAGTGTGTAAAGCCTTAAAGTATGCCTTAGTAGGATTAGTATATAATTGAATAAAACGTTGAAAGAGTTTCAAAATGAAAGAATTGTTCATTATGCAATTGGGATGTAATTGGCATTAGTATAAAAGTAAAGGTTAATTTTGCAAATTTTTAATTTGGTCGAAATAGGCATTACAATTGAAGAGGTAGGGATTAATGTGTTAAAGTGAGTTATGGTGTTTGATTGGTAATAAAGACTAACTAGAAAGAGGAAAGGTGCAATTAATGATGGCCAAACAAGTGAATCAATTGCTTACCGGCATGTGTCTGTCGCTAGAAAAGTGTAGAGAAAATAAGAAAAAAGGGAAAAATCTATCCCTTTTTTGATGGTTTGGCCAGCCACTTATGGCCAAAAAATCTCCAGCCATTTGTTCTTCCTTATACCACTTCTTACTCATAATTTTTCCAAAAGTAAGGCTTATGTATATTGGTTGATTCTTTGGCACAATAAGGTGAGTAAGTGCATGGCATTTTGGATATGAAGAAAGTTTTCCCGTCCTTCATTCATTATTTGATAAGTATTTTATAGTGTGTATCCATCACCTTTGTATGATAATTGAATGATATTTCATTGTAGTTTTTGGAAAAGCTATCCGAAACAAAGAAAAGGAAAAGGTAGACCTACAAAGGAACTAGTTGAGCTAATTTTAAGGTGTAGGAGTTGTATCCTCTTTACTATATACTTAAAATGATTTAAATTGGTAAGTGTGTTTTAGATAACCTTTAATTGACGTTAAAGTTAAGGAATAATGTTGTAATGCCTAGAAATGGTGATTTGTGTCTTGAAGAGTGATTTAGTAAAAATCTCCTAGGGTTTACTTGAACGAGTTTTAGTGTAGAAGCCATAAATTGTTTCGTAAATGGCTAAATAAAGTGATTTAAGTTCAAGATGAGAGATAAGAGATATATGTTAAATTTTTGTGGGGAAACCAAGATCTAATTCTACTTCTAAAGCCTTCATAATGTGACCTGATGTGGAATGATCACTATTGCCTCATTTCATCCATACTCAATTTTTAGGGCCCGAATTATCACTGAAACTTACCTGAACATCCTTGAGCACTTTTTGAGCATTTTAGTCATAAAAATAAGGGCATAATGTGTCATGAAATGTATGTTATACATGTCAAAATATTGAAATAAATTTATAAAATGAACTGAATAATAAAGAAACATATGCACATGAGCTAATTATGCCATTTTTATGCCCACATATCAATTGTATGTATGTATAACCATATAATTGGACCTTAAGAGTATAATTAATGGCATATATATATATATATATATGAATATGTATAAACATATGAAAATGTACAATTAATGATTGTGAATAAATGTACAGATAGTGTTACCTATAATATGAAAAATGGCAACCATGTTGATGTGTACCTTAAATGTAATTAAGTATGAATTATATAGTGATATTGTTACACGCTATATCATGTGTATTGACTTTATGATCCTAAATGCTTTAAATGTGATAATCTTGATAAACTAAAGGCTTATTATAAGCCTAAATTTTGCATTGTTATTAATACATAGGCATGCTTTTAAGGGAAAGCCATTGCAGCTGCCAGTGTTGGTGTCGAAAGGTGTCTAGTGTTTCATTACCTATTGGTATCTAGTGATTCGAGACTATTGAGTTTGTCGTACTTGATATTGCTTGCTAGTATGCAATAATTGTTCGCTTTATCCCCTATTAATAGGAATTCAAGTGATAAAAGTTACCTAATTGACAAATGATGATAAATGATTAATAGTGTCAATGTTTAGCGCCTTAAAGAAGTTCTACTATTATGTATTGATTTTGTTAGTGATATTGATTAAAACGACTGTATTGAGGTATTACTAAATACATAAAGTTATTACCATGAATGTATATGTGTTGTAAGGTGATGTGAATTTTAGGATAAGCTATTTGTCAGATGCTATTGTGTAATGCATTTTGCCATACTATATTATTTATTTTTCAAACTTCTTTAAAAAAAGTCAATTATATTATTTTACTCCTCACTGAGTCATTGCTCAGCACGAGTGTTCTTCCCTTGTCGATACATAAGCATAGAGTTAAAGCGTCAATTTTCAAGTTAGCATCTACAGGCCACTATGAGTAAAGCTTGAAGACTAATTTTAGTATATAGTAATTTTTGTATTGTAAAATGTAAAGGATATGTAATATATATAAAGAACAAATGATTGTCAATATGTTTTAAGCATTTTGAATTAATATATGCATTTGCATATGTTGCAAAATGGAAATTGTATGCAACTGAGTAAGGTAATTTTTAATATGATGAGGTATGTGATTAAAAAGACATATAGAAATCATGATTGAAAGATAATTTAATAGGGTGTATATCTTAGGACTTGTTGCTCTCTTATATTCCTCCTACAGGGTACATGGGTGTCACATAGTGGCAAATTACTATTTGCTCCTAACTATTTTTATTTTCATGCCTTTTTTTCATTTCTATCATTTTACCCCTTTTAACCATATTTTAATATTAATTCACATTTTCATCCCTCATTTCTCACTTATTCACATATTTACCACTATTTATCCACTTATTTGCATTTGTGTCTACTATTATATTTTATTCACAATTATGCCATTCACAATCGGTTATTCATATATTAGTTCACTATTTACTATTAATTTACATATTTGTCCCCTTTTTATATTTTGTTTGCATAATTATCACTTTTTCATTATTTCTTTATATATTTGTCCTTAATTAACATTCATTTGCATATTTGTTCATTTTTAATTAGTAATTTATGTATTTATATATATTTTATCATAAATTGCTAAGTTAGTTCCCATTTTGCCTCCATCAATTTTTAGCGAAAACCTTCAAGTTGGATACACAAGACATAGGCCTCATAAGTCTAGCATAAGTTGAGGTGGCCACATAGAGGACTAACACATCAACTAGCATTAATTATTCTTTTTTCTTTCTTTTTCTCAATTCCTCTCATCTTTTTCTTATATTTATGGTATGGATCAGCCTTTGGTTTACTCATACAAGTTACCATGACTCGCTACTGCAGTAATGCCCCTATGGCTAACTAATTGTATCCTATACCTCTGGTTTCACTACTAAATACTATAGGCAAAACTATTTTCACAATTTCCACAGAATTTGCATTATTCCCACATTTTCTCACATTTTCATATCATGTCAGAAATAAACTTCATATCATATAAATTATATTCATCAAATCATTACTTTTCATCACTTAATGCATTCACATCAAATAACCATCATATACAATTTGGCCATCATATGTCTTTTCAAGCATAATGTTTTATCACATTAACTCAACATCTTCATGCTTAACTATTTATCTTATGCTTTCATTTGGTATTACACATCAATTATTCATGCTCATCATACATGTTTATAATTCATGTGGCACCTTTATACCCCTTAAAATGAATATAAAAGCGCTACGAGTCCTAATAAAATTCATCAAACTAAATTATCTTTCAATTATGAGTTCTATATGTCTCCTTAGTCATGTTTTTTCATACCTAAGATTACCATACTTAGTTGCATAAAAGTCTTATTTAATGACATATAAACACATATATTAACTCAAAATGATTATAAAATATTCACAAAACATCTTCAATACATATAGTGCATATCTTTTAAATCATACAATACAAAAATGACAATATTCCAAAATTACTCTTTATGTTTTACTTCTAGTGGCCTGTAGATGTTGACTTGATAATTGGCACTTTTACTCTACACCTGTGTACCTGTATAGAAAAGAATACCTATGCCAAGCAATAGCTCAATGGGAAAAAACAATATAATTGACTTCTTGAAAAAATTTTAAACATAAATAAATACAATATTGGCAAAATGCATTACAAAATGGCATTTAACAATTAGTATATTTTAATGTTCACATCATATAACAACACTTATACATTCACGTTAATAGCTATATGCATTTAGTAATATTGCAATACCGTTATTTCAATTGATAGCACTAACAAAATCAACAAGAAGCACTCACATTTCATTAAGGTACTAAACATTTAAACTATTTGTCATTAATAATTATTCATCAATTTGATCACTTTCATCCTCTGAATTCCCATTAATGGTGGATAATGAGAATAAAAACTAAATACTGGTGAGCAGTATCAAACACTAGTGATGCAATAGTCTCAAACACTGGATACTAATAAGTATCAAAACATAAGACACCTTTCGATGCCAACACTAATAGCTACAATGACTATCCCTTATAACCATGCCTATCCAGCGATGACTATGCAAAATCCATGCTTATAATAAGTCTTCTGTCACTCAATAATATCATATTTGATGCATTTAGGATCATAAAGTCAATACATATGATACAGCATGTAACAATATCACCATATAGTTCATATTCAATTACACTTAAGATACACTTTAACATGGTTGTCACTTATCATATAACATGTAGTACTATCTATATATTTATCCATATTCATTCATATTCATTGATTGCATATTCATATGTTTATATATGTTCATATACATATGCCTTTAATTGTACTATTAAAGTCTAATTATATTATTGTAAATGCATAAAATTGATATATGGACATAGCAATGGCATAATTAACACATGTGCGTATGTTTCCTCATGGTTAAGTTTATTTTATAACTATATTTCAATATTATAACATGTATTACATACATTTAATGTCACATTCTGCCCTTATTTTTATGACTAAAATGCTTTAAAAGTGTTCGGGGAAGTTTCGGGGATGGTTCGAGCCCTAAAAATCAAGTGTGGGTTGGAACAAAAGAGGGCTATGGCTGAGAGAAATTAGTGTTAGCCATATTTAGTGTTTCTGGTCAGTCCAAAATGGTACACATGATAAAGACTAATTAGTCTCTTGATGTGTACGTTTTGACCTAAATTTTTTTGAAGGCAAATTTCTAGGTTCAAACTATTCACCCATTCTAACTTAGCAAACATTATTTTCTAGAAAAAAAATTATTCTCAACATTTGTTACTTTATGTTTCTATTTTCTAATTTAGTAAATTCACTCTATTTGATATTATAAATCTCCATATATTCATAAAAGAATGAAGACTATTCTAGATGAATAGGTAGTAGTGATCATTCAAATTCAAGTTACACTATGAAGGCTTTAGATGTAGAATTATATTTTGTTTTCTTGTACAAAGTTATAGATCTATATCTTATCTTTAATTTTCAATTTAAATCACTTTATTTAGACATTCACAAGACAAGTTATGGCTTCTACACTAAAACTTGTTCTAGTGAACCGTAGGATAGATTTTCACTAAGTCATTTCTTAAGAAACAAATCACCATTTCCTTGCATTACAATATTATTCATTAACTCTAATATCAATTATATGTCATCTAAAATACATTTACTAAATATTTTTTTCAATAATAATTGAAAATCCTAAATAATAGTAATCTCTTCAACTCTCGATTCTTCGAGGATTCCTAAACTAATCATCAAAGCCCCATATTTAGCTTGGTTGCTCATGTAGACATCGTTACCTAAGGTAGCCTAGATTAAGTTTACCCAATGATAAGGAATCATTATATTTTTGACAGAGAGCACGAATCTTAAATCTTTAACCTTGATCTCAACATTTTTATAAAAGGTTTTATGGTTTTTCAAGTTGATCTTCCAAAATTTTTTTGAAATAAATTTTAAAAAATCTTGATTCTGGAATCTAGCAATGACGCATAGTCATCTGTTTTAGAGGGATAGCTATATGTGGCTTTCCTCCTTCAGTCCAAGCTTGATTAGGGGTAATTTTGTAAATTTCAAGGAATCTTATAAAGGACAACCATCTGTCAATGGTGGATGCCCATCTGTTAGGTCATTTCCAAATTTGCTATATTTTTTAGTTTTGAAAATTTAAGATTTGGATTATATTTTCGAGATCTAATAAGCACTAGATTTTAAGGATTATATTTTCCTTTTCTAGAAAGTTGGAGTTAGAGTTAGTTTCCAACTCTTCTTAAAAAATAAAAGGAAAAAAATTAGGGATTTTAAAGGATCTGGCACTTTAGAAAATGGGAGCAAGTTTTTGAGAGTGAGAAAAATAATTCTCTGCTCTTGAAAATATGACTCTATATAATCACTGATACTAAAAATGCACAAATCTTCTTTTATTTTCAAATATTAAAATCTAAGATTGGAGTCAAGATCGTTGTTCTTTAGAGTAACAGAATCAAAGATTATGAGGGTAATATTCTAGGCTTCAACTTTCTTTCTCCCTTTAAACCATATCATGATTATGTAGATATACAAGATATTTTATGATGCTACAACTCATGGTTTTTTGTTATTTAATCTGTTTATTTATAATTCCTAGACCATGATGCTTTAAAGTTATCTGTTTAAGTATATAGAATGGCATGTTATATTCATTTTTATGTAGGTTCTTCCATTGATGCTTGATAAAGCTATATAATTTATTTCCTACATTTACATGTTTAATTTGTTGTAAAGTATTTAAGTTGTGTTTTATAATTATTTTCATAAGTTTGGCATGATTTAGGGCCTTAAAATGGTATTTTTAGCAGTTAGGAAATATTTTATTTGTTTTAAGTATTTTTCTATCTTCTATATCTATTTTTCATGTGACAAATGGGAATAAGACATTATAAATGGCCATTGTCTGAGCGACAGATGGGATATTGTGATGCCTTCTTCTCATCCAATCTCTATTCTTTGTTTGGAGCATCTGTCTTTCCCTTAAGGGCATTTATGGCCCCATTCTCCTTCATTTTAACATATTTTAATGCCATTTTGTAAAGATAGGTCATTTTGTATATTTAGATACATTTTAGCTTATTTTTTTTAACATTTTCTATTCTCTTATTTATTTATTCCACAAATATTTTGTGATTATTTTGAATTAATAAGTTTGTTTAATGTTTGATTTCTTTTAACATAAAAATCAATTGGCTTTTTTATGTATTTGGAGTGAGTTATTTCTTTTCATGCATTTATGGAGTTTTTTGGAAGAATTATTTAACCTTAGAGGTTTACCCTTTTGATGGTACCTTTCTACCACTTTTCCTGATCTCAATGCACTTAATTTCTATTTTATTTTATTTTATTTTTATTTATTATGCTTTATTTATGGGTTTATTTTATTTATTTACTTTATTTATTTTTTGATGTATTTCATTTTTAAGGATTAATAATTTCGAAAAAAGGAGAAATTTTGGCACAATACTATATAAAAAGTCATTATTATACATTAACAACATGATTATACACACACACACACATGTATACATAAACATATTTATATACGTATAAAAATGTGTGTGTGTGTGTGCATGTATATATATATACACACACATATACGCATATATATATATATATATATATATATATATATATATATATATAGATATATATATATATATACACACACACATATATATGTATACCTATACATATATGTGTGTGTGTGTGTGTGTAATTAGAAAGGCCTTGTGATCAAATTCGGATTACAATTTTTTTAAGTTAAAAAAATTGTAATCCGAACCTTGTGATCAAATTCGGATTACAATTTTTTTAAGTTAAAAAAATTGAATAATTTGTGAATTTGTCATTCTTGTTAAATCCAAAAATTTCCAATTATCTATTTGACCATTAATCTTATAGTTTTAAGTGGATAGCTCTTGAATTAAATCTATCCAGCAAGAGTTGCGAGTTAAAAACTTTAACAAGTGGTTTAAAGCCATTAATACCAGGTTTGTACTCTTGATTTCAATTTTAGGTTGAATGTATTACATGTTATCTTTGAATTTTCCTTATCGAGTCTACGTAAATTCTATTTAAACTAAACATTAAGTTTAGTTAACATCGCATTTAATTACATCCATCTTGTCTAATTTTCTTTCATTTTAAGTTATTAATTTATGTGTCTAAGCTATTTGTTGGTTCCAATTACGCTAATTTGACATATTGAACATTGTTGAACATCTATTTATATTATAGTACGTGAAATCTTCTTCTTATATACTAGTTTCTGATTTATTTTCAATTTGGTCAATGTTCCTATAGAATTTGTACTTTATTATCCTTATTAGGTTTTCATTTCCTTTCTTTTAATCAACTTATTTTATTATACATGGTTGTTTGAGCTTATTTTTATAGTGCAATTATGAGACATCATTTGAGAGTTGTGCGATAAACACGAGTGAATGTAAGGATGTCCTATTACAAGTTAAAGTGACATTCAAATTAGAAAGATGTTGAATGGGATGAAAGAAAGTATGAAGTTGTTAAGGTAAGACCTTAACCATATAGAATTGCAATTTAAACAATTTTTCAATAAACTAACTAGGTTAGAAAATAGCAAATAAGAGAGAAAGGAAGAGGAAGTTATTTTAGAAGAAATTATTTATGAAGCTAAAGGGGACACTATCGATATAGTTTTCTTTGAAGATAAAGTTATAATTGATGAAAAAATAATTAAAAGTAACCATGTTATTGATTGTTTGAATGAGAATGAAGAAGTTTGTTTAGTTAAGATGGAATATCAACATGTTATTATTGCTCCCTTATTACTTAAAAGCACTAAATTGCACAAGGAAAATGCAGGGAATTAAAATCATATCGTTATATTAGGAAATAACCATATTTTATCTAGTTTCTTTATTGACTTGAAAGAATATGACGAGTTCTTTTCTAAAAAATATTCATATTATTTTCACCTATTCAAAAGATCATTCATGAAAATGAATTCATTCCTCAAGTTTTAATTCCCAGCTTAAACAAGATGGAGATTCATGGATAAATCTTTTCTGAAGAGGGAAGGGATGATGTGAGCACAACTAAGTACATTAGCAAGTTCAAAAGGAGAGAAAAGCTAAAGTGGATTTTAAAGATAATTTTTAGTTTTATTCTATATAATATGTGTTTACTTGAAGAATATATAATTAAGTGAAGAAGGAGGATGAAGAAGAAAAAGTTCAAGTAAG
The DNA here is from genome assembly GCA_037975025.1 of Excoecaria agallocha. Taxonomy (NCBI): domain Eukaryota; kingdom Viridiplantae; phylum Streptophyta; class Magnoliopsida; order Malpighiales; family Euphorbiaceae; genus Excoecaria; species Excoecaria agallocha. The sequence goes on along the minus strand of CM075807.1, from coordinate 94,630,720 downwards.
AAGAAAATAAGAGACTTTTATGTGTCTTTTTTATAGTGGATATCACCTCGATAGAGAGGATTTCTCCCTCTATTGAGGCAAGACAAAAATTTAGGTTATTTTGTTCCCCTCAGTGGAGGCAAAAAGCCCCTCTATAAAGGTAAGTGATTCGACCATCAAGAAGATTAAAGCTCTCTTGATTGAGGGAAATCTCCTTCTATCGAGGTAACATGTAGAGAATACTCCTTTAATGAAGGGAAATCTCCCTCTACCGAGGCACCTTATAGACTAGTTACAATTTATTTTAGTTGTTTCCTATTTTATTTGTTTAGAAAGTTATATTTCAATAGGATTCTTTATCTTTGCTATTTAAATGAATGTAAGTTTTGTTTAACCCAATTATACTTTGATTTTTATTAATTTATAAGATTGTTCTCTTAGCTTTGCCAATTTTCTTATGAGAGTTAATTGTTTATTGATTCTTGCTATTGCATAAAGAATTATATTTAAGCTGATTATATGATTATGTACACTTAATTTATTTTTCTTCTTATTTTTAATCAATCTATCATAAGCATTTTTTTAAATATATTATTTAGCAGTTTTTTAGATTGGGGGTTGATTTCTTATTTATGTTCAAATATTATGGTATGTTGGCACTCTAGTTCGAATATAGGCTAGGGTTCCGCATCAAAAAATAAAGGGAATGGATACAAATTGCATATATTTTCATTGAGATATCTTTGAATTTTACATAAATTTGCAATATGTAATTATGGAATTGATGGGGATTTATTTGAACCCTTAGTCTCACTAGACTGCGTATAGTATGAGTAGGGTATCGTTCCAAAGGGAACGGGGTAAATTTTATATTGACGTAACAACAAGTAAATGGATAGGTAACAATTTCAATCAAAATCATGCAATTAATGTAAATACTAAACTACTTAAAATATATTAAGTTAATTTTGGATAATAGATTACTTAAAAGATGGGATGGACATACATTATAACCAAATAAAACAAGTTCATCTTTGAATTAATTAACAATTGTATGAATGATATGAATGGAGAATTTAGCCAAGATTCTTTAAAGCAATTCTTATTGTCAATAAAGAATGTTCTTACATAGAGTCTATAAGCATTCTCATGTCATTATAGAGATAAATAAAAATCATGAAGTTCTATGCCAATTCTTTAACCCCTTAAAGTGAATTCCTTATCTCTAAGTGAATTCAATGCTTTAAGTAAATTCATTTAACTTTCCATCAAAGAATTCCAACTCTCATTGTGAATTAAATGACTAACATACTTAATATGGTGATCAAGCATACTAAGCAAATCAAAGCACTTAACCAAACTTAAATCATACTTCATACATAAATAAAATAAACATTCAATAGTCAAAGATAAGTATATGAATAACAACTTAAATTAAATAGTTATAATGTATCAAAAGAACTTAGCCATAAACAAAATTACAATAAAGATGAAATAAGAGACAAGAAAGCAACACTCCCCAGGGTGTACTTTCTATTTAAACCTTATGATATATCTCTTATTCCTTTGGCTTTGTTCTTTGGTCATCCTTTGAAAACTAAGTAAACAGAAAATCCAAAACAACTAAAAATGTTCTTAAGAAAACAGTAAAAACATTCTTTAATTTTTTCCATCTCTCCAAGTGTTGTTCTCCCATATATTTATATGTATCTTCTCAACAGATATGTCCCTTGACAAGTCACGAAAGATTGCTTTTGGAAGGACATATTGTTTGGCTGAAAAATCAGGTGCAGAAGACACATTGTTTGCAAAGCAACGCCTTTGTCCGACTCGTGAGCCTGCTCACGAGTCGTGATTTCCTTGAGTTCTTCTGAAGTCGTGCCCCATTACGAGTCGTGAGCCTCCTCACTACACGTGAATATGTTGCCTAGTCGTGATCTCCATCCTGCCTTACTCGTGAAATGGATGCCTAGTCGTGATCTCTTGTCCGAGTCGTGATCTCCTTCACGACTCATGATCTTCTCCTTCGAATTTCCACCATCTTCTTCATTTTCTTCACACTTTACCAATTTTAACCTAAAAACAAACATAAACACATAAATTGGACATAAACACATAAAAACACATATATTATTACATATTTAACTACATAAATAAGAGAAAAACACACATAAAAAGATAGACATTTTACATGACATCAAATTCCCCCACACTTAAACCTTGCTTGTCCCCAAGCAAGAGAAAAGTGAGAAAATTTAATCTTAAGTCAAACTAAATAAGTTACATTATAACGCATTGCTCAATTGTCACTTAAGATAAGATTGATATGAATTCAAACACCTTAACACTCAAAATATTAGTACATCAAGACTTAAAACATGCATCTTAAATCATCAAGTCATCTAAATTTACTAAATTCAACATCAAGAATATAAAGTCTCAAGACTAACCATGCTCAAGAGAGAATATTGATCATAAAGCCTAAGATCCTAAGACTATAGTTGCCTTTTTGGACAATTAAAAAGCACACATACCTTTAAACCCATCTCACGGCATTTTTAGACTATGTATTTTTTTCATCTTTTCCTTTCTTTTGCATGGGTATACTTTTAAACTTTATCCCATGAATAGCAAGAGAATGTAGTAATGGGTGCGTTTTACGCTCCATCCCATACTTGATTAAACTTTTGAGTATGCATCTTGCTTTATTGTATTTATTTTCATTGTTTTTCTTACTTTCTTTCTTCTTTTTTTTTTACTAGTCCTCATCCATTATTGAAAAGCCTAAAGGCAAGTATTATGGCTATAGTTTCCATGAAGCAACTAAAATCCTAAAATCTTAAGCTAAATGAGCATATTCTAACCTTAAAGCATAGTTAATGAAGAGACTAAATAACCTAAAATGTTAAAAGAAGTAAAAAAGAGATAACTTAAAAACATAAAACACATGCCAAAAGCTTGAAAAACTAATCAAATGAGTATAAAAAGTAAATGAATCTTCATAACAACCTATATTTCATACAATATGAGCAATACTTATAATAAAACTTACTATAAAAGTTAGTCTACGTAAAGAAAAAGGTAAACAAACAACAACACACACAAGTGCTCCCCCACACTTAGAACACACATTGTCCTCAATGTGGAGAAACAATACAAACACACAAACAAAAATAAAATAAAAAATAAACAAAAGCATAGAGGAAAGAAAAACTCCCCTCAAATCATGGTGAAGTTGGAGGCAAAACAACCATGTAGCCCGATTGGGCAATGAAAGTGTCCACCTTGTGCTCAAGGCGGCGTTGACTATGAACTAATTGACTTGTGGTTTACTTCAAGGAAGCCAATTGACTTTGGATGGCGGATTGATTGTGTAGCAATTGATTGAACATGGAAGTGGTGATATTCGAAGAAGATCCAGCAGTTGGTGTGAAAATAGGTGAATGACTTGGTGTACCCGCCATAGGATCATCACTAGGCGCTTGCTCCATTGGTCTTGACTCGTCCTAAATACTTTCCATAGTAGCCACCTGCGGATTAGAAGTACCAGGAAGTTCCTTCCAACAAGATCGATATATAGGTGGTATGTATTGAAAGGAATTGTTAGTGACTTCTCCTCTTACAAATAAATGCTTTGAAAAATACAAGCAAGGAAGGACACCATCATAAAGATGTAAATCAATATCAATGCCCCTAGCAATAGCAGCAATAACATTACCATGTGTAATAGGGGACTACGGACGATTAACATAATTCAACAATTGCTTGAAAATTCAATAAGACCAACATATAGACTTACGGTTATGCACACACGACATCAAGAAAAGTTCATGACTTGAAACGCGATTAAATTCATGCTTGTTGAAAACAATAGAGGTAAGAATATTATGTAAAATCTAGTATTTCAAGTCCGATATAAACATGGATTTGGCCTCTCTAGCCTTATATGGTGTAGTTAAACCAGTAAGAAAGTTCCAAAAATCATTTGGCCTATAACTCTTCGGAGGAGTACATAATCCATTTGGGCTAAAGCCAAAGATTCGATGCATCATGAAATAAGTAAGAGTATGATCAACACCATTCAAGCGAAAGTCTACAAGCCTAGGATTATTAGAATTTTCTTTAAAATTTGTGTAAAACTCCAAGACTAAGTCAGTGTATAACTGCTCATGCATATTAACAAACCTCAATAGACCATATTCAGACAACATTTCATTCACTTCATCAAGAACACCCACACTTTCAAGCAAAGAGTTAGGAAAATACTTACATTGATATTGTTCTCTATCTTTTAAAACAAGGAACCTGTTACCTCCATGAATGGAGGAAAGAGGGAATGGTGAACTAAAGTCTGTTTGGAAGCTCTGAATTGGTGGTTCATCTCCTCCTTGCTGACCCCTTGATGCTGAAACGTTCTTTGTTCTAACCATGTTTGTTGAAGAGAAATGAAACAAAGGAAACAATGTGCAATGTGGCTGTAACGTGAATCAGTGGAGAAATGGAAAGTAGATGTTGAATGCTCGTAATGGGATAGCACTGGTGTGACGTGAATACAAGGAAAGGAAAAGAGAAGAAGATGTTGCAGAGAAGAGAAAACAAAGAGACAAAAAGAAATGGAAGTTACAGTGAAAGAGCAAGAAGTTACGAGAAGAGTAAAAGAATAGGGAATGTAAAAATAGAAAAGGAAACCAACGACAGTTTTTATAGAAGAATGAGGGAAAAATGAAAAGGTATGTCGTTTAAAAACCCTAATTTGAATTTATAACCGTTCCCTCTCTTAAATGGAAGTTAATAAAGGGTAGTTAAGCCAATTAAAAACCATTAATACTCCGAATTAAAAGAAATTTAAGTAAAATAAAGAAATAAAAATGAAATAAAAATAAAAACAGGGAGTTAAAATTCACGACTCGTAATTTTGGAACAGTTCTTCACTAGTCGGCACCATCATCACGACTCGTGAAGAAGAAAAATAAAGAGACAATAAAGACATGATCACGAGTCGGTATGTTGCTCATGACTCGTGAGCCTTTTGCTTCTGTATAAAATGTGATCCTATTCACGACACGTGATTCTGCTCATGACTCAACAAAGAAAGCTACTGGAATACTCGTGAAGACAGTCACGAGTCGTGAGGCACTCGTAAACATGATGTATTTCTCTGCAAAATCTTAACAACTTCATCCAAAAATTAAAATAACAAAGAAAAATAAATCAATTAATATGAAAACTATAAAAACATAAAACCTAACAAAAAACAAACCACAAAACAAATAAATCCAAACTAAAAGAGCTAATTATATACAAAAATATTATGATTGTGTAAAAGAGAAATTTAACAAAGAAACTTTGTGAGTAGGAACCAATGCATCACCAATGAAATAAGGCTTCAATCTATGTCCATTAACCTTAAAAATCTCTCCTTTATCATTAGCAATGTCAATAGCCCCATAAGAAAAAACTTGAACAACTCTGAAAGGTCCCGACAATCTAAATTTTAATTTTCCAGGAAATAGCTTCAATCGAGAATTATACAACAAAACCATGTCACCAACTTGAAATTCTTTCTGTGATATATGTTTATCATGCCATGATTTAGTACTTTCTTTATATATCTTAGCATTTTCATAGGCATTCATACGAAGCTCCTCTAACTCTTGTAATTGAAGCAATCTCTTCCTACCAACTTGTTGCATATCAAAATTTAACACCCTAGTTACCCAATAAGCTTTATGTTCAATCTCAACCGGCAAATGACAAGACTTACCATAAACCAATTGATAAGGTATAAGACCTATAGGAGTTTTGAAAGTTGTTCTATATGCCCAAAGAGCATCATCTAACTTAAGTGCCCAATCTTTTCTTGACCTAGAGACAGTTTTCTCTAAAATCCACTTAAGCTCTCTATTGCTAATCTCAACTTGTCCACTAGTTTGGAGATGATAAGGTGTAGCAATTTTATGAGTCACATTATATTTTTTCAATAATTGCTCTATAACTTTATTGCAAAAATGAGACCCACAATCACTAATAATGGCCCTAGGTGTTCCAAATCTAGGAAATATAACTTTCTTAAGCATCTTCTTAACCACCTTGGCATCATTTGCAATGGTTGGAATTGCTTCCACCCACTTAGATACATAATCCACCATGACTAAAATATACCTATTCCCTAAAGAACTAGAAAATGGTCCCATAAAGTCCATACCCCAAACATCAAACAATTCAACTTCCAAAATACCATGTAAAAGCATTTCATTCCTCCTAGACAAATTTCCCATTCTTTGACACTTATCACAACTTAATACAAAGTCTTTAACATCCTTCAACAATGTAGGCCACCAAAAACCAGCTTGTAAAACCTTAGAAGTTGTCTTATAAACCCCAAAGTGACCACCTACAGCATAAGAATGACAATGAGCTAATACTTCACCAACTTCTTCATGAAGAAGACACCTCCTAATCAATCCATCAGCACATCTCCTATATAAAAAAGGTTCTTCCCAATAGTAAAACTTCACATCATGAAGGAATTTCTTCCTTTGCCTATAATCTAAACCATAAGGAAGCATACCACTTACTAGGTAGTTTGCTATATCAGCAAACCAAAGAACTTCCTTAGAAACCACACTAAAAAGATGTTCTCCATGAAAAGCTTCATCAATAGGTACCCCATCATCATTATCTTGCAAAACACATTGGGTTAACCTAGATAAATGGTCCGCAACTAAATTCTCATTCCCCTTTTTATCTCTTATTTCCCAATCAAACTCTTGTAACATTAAAATCCATCTTAACAACCTAGGCTTAGCATCTTTCTTACTCAAAAGGTACTTAAGGGCAGCATGATCAGAATAGACAATGACTTTTTGCCCTACAAGATAAGCCCTAAATTTATCAAAAGCATACACAATAGCCAAGAGTTCTTTTTCAGTTGTGGAGTAGTTAATTTGTGCATTATCTAGTAACTTGCTAGCATAATAAATAACATAAGGCTTCCCATCAATTCTTTGGCCTAAAACAGCCCCTACTGCATAATTACTAGCATCACACATCAATTCAAAAGGTTGATCCTAATTTGGTGGTTGCAACACCAGTGAAGTGACAAGAGCATGTTTAAGAGTTTCAAAAGATTTAAGACATGCCTCATCAAAATGAAAATCAATATCTTTACCTAGCAACATACATAAGGGTTTAGTTACCTTAGAAAAATCTTTGATAAACCTCCTATAAAAACCAGCATAGCCTAGAAAGCTTCTAACATCTCTAACATTTTTAGGAGGAGGGAAATTAGCAATTATTTCAATTTTAGCTCTATCAACTTCAATCCCCCTATTAAAAACTAAATGTCCTAAAACAATGCCCTCTTGAGCCATAAAATGACACTTCTCCCAATTTAAAACCAAACCATGCTCCATACATCTATCAAGCACCTTAGAAAGATTATATAAACAATCCTCATAATTAGTGCCATACACACTAAAGTCATCCATGAAAACTTCTACACATTGATCAATAAGATCACTAAAGATAGAAAACATGAATCTTTGAAATGTAGCTCGTGCATTACACAAACCAAAAGGCATTCGCCTAAATGAAAAAGTTCCATATGGGCATGTAAAAGTTGTCTTAGATTGGTCATGTGGATGAATTGGTATTTGATAGAAACCACTCAACCCATCTAAGTAGCAAAAGTAAGAAAAATTAGCCAATCTTTCAATAACTTGATCAATAAAGGGTAAAGGAAAATGGTCCTTTCTTGTAGCTTTATTTAACTTCCTATAGTCCACACACATACGCCAGCCCGTGATAGTCCTAGTAGGAATTAAATCATTGCTATCATTATGAATTACAGTTAAACCACCCTTCTTAGGGACAACTTGAATTGGGCTCACCCACTTATTATCACTTATAGAATAAATTATGCCATTATCAAGCAATTTAATTATTTCCTTCCTCAAAACCTCTTTAAGAGTTGGATTAAGCCTTCTTTGACCCTCAATCGATGGCTTAGAATCCTCCTCCAACAAAATTCTATGCATGCAAACCTTAGGTGCAATCCCTTTTAAATCATTAATTGAATATCCCATAGCATTTCGATGAGCAAGTAAAATACCACGTAAAGCATCCACATCATGCTTAGCAATTGATGAATTAACAATGAATGGCAATTGAAAATTTGTATCTAGAAATTCGTACCTTAAGCTTGTTGGTAGTGGCTTGAGGTCAAGCTTGATTTCCTCTTTAGATATCTTTGATGACATATCCTCATCCTTTATCAAAGACTCAATTTTTGAGAATCTTCCTTGGAAAGGATATGAGGCAACTTGCAAAACTTCATCACAACTTTCATTCAAACAATAAGGTGCAATAGGGTTTTGACTCACACAATCATGCACAACACTATCAATACACTCATCAAGAATATCATAAAAATCAATTCTATTTACCACCTCTATTGGTGAAGATTTAATCATGCCAAAAACATTAAACTCAATTTTTTCACCATTAACCTCAAGAGATATTTTACCATTTTTCATATCAAAAACAGCCCCAGCAGTAATTAAGAAAGGCCTACCAAACAAAATAGGAATTTCAGGATCTTCATCCATTTCTAACACAACAAAATCAGCAAGAATCACAAATTTACCCACTTTGGTTGGAATATTTTCTAATATGCCTATAGGGTGTGAAATAGACTTATTCGCCATTGATAAGCACATATTAGTAGGCTATAACTCACCTAAATCAAGCTTTTTATAAATTGAGTAAGGCATAAGACTAACACTAGCACCCATATCACATAGGGCCTTATCAAAATATGTACCACCTATAACATAAGGAACCGTAAAACAACCAGGATCCTTTAGCTTAGGTGGGTATTTAGAATACATAGCCTTAGATTCTTCTACCAAAGAAACATACCCATATTCTTCAAGTTTACCCTTGTGACTCACAATTTCTTTTAAAAATTTTGCCTATGAAGGCATATCCTTAACGGCATCCACAAAGGGTATAGTTATATTAAGTTCCTTTAAATAATTCAAAAACTTTCCAAATTGCTTATCAAGATTTCTTCTAATGAGTCTTTGAGGAAATGGCAAAACATTCAAATTAACTTTAGGTCCATCTTCCCTAGATGAGGTTATATCTTTTTTAGGTTCATTAAGCTTATTATCATTTTCACTTGCATCCAAAACATGATCATCATTCACAATAAGATTCTCATCACTTTTACTATTACTCTCAATCTTTTTCCCACTCCTTAACATAATGGATTGAACCGATTCATGAGGCAAAAAGTCAAGTTGACTTGGTAACTTGCCTAAACGTTTAGCACTAGAAGTGGCTTGTTGAGCCAATTGGTTTTCAAGCATCTTATTATGAGTGACAAATTGATCAATTTTAGTGTTTATTTGCCTAAATTGTTCCTCATTTTGCTTGTTAGTAGTCATTTGATGATTAACAAATTGCTCCATCAAATTCTCTAAATGGGATTTAAGTTGTTGGGAGTTAAAAGGTAGCTTATTTGGAAAAGGTGATGGGTTAGGTAACTTGTTCATATGATTGTGATTATTATTATTAGGAGGGTTCAATTGGGCATTTTGGTTAGACCAAGAAAAATCGGGATGGTTTCTCCATTGTGGGTTGTAATAATTAGAATTTTGACCCATCCTTTGATTATAGTTCCCTTGAACAAAACTTACATCCTCACTAGACCCCTCACTACAATTAACATACATATGAGGTCCACCACATTTCTCACATACTTGAATAACATTTTCAACATTGGAATGAGAATTACTTACCATTTTTGTCAAAGCTTCTACCTTAGCCGTCAAAAGATTAATGGAATCCAATTCCAAAAACCCCTTAGCCTTCGCCATAGTGGGTTCTTCTCCCATGTAGCCTTGTGAAGCTAATTCTTCCAACAAAGTTTCAGCTTCCTTAGCAGTTTTCTCCAACCATTTACCACCTGAAGCAGCATTAACAATATTTTTATTTTCCTCTATTAACCCATTGAAAAAGATTTGAGGAATCATCCAATCCGGCAAGCCATGATGAGGACATTGCCGTTGGAGTTCCTTAAATCTTTCCCAAGAGGTATAAATGGTTTCATTAGGCAATTGTTTAAATGTAGATATTTGATTTCTAAATTTTTCCGTTTTATGTGGCGGAAAATACTTATGAAGAAAAGCTTGTTTTAATTGGTCCCATGTAGTAATTGTCTCACTAGATATACTAGCAAGCCAAATTTGAGCCTTTTCTTTTAAAGAAAATGGAAATAACCTAAGTCTAATTGCATCATTACTCACTCCATTCATTTTAAATGTAGCACACACATTAAGAAAAGCAAGGATATGAGCATAAGGGTCTTCCCCTTACAAACCTCCAAATTGGTTATTTTGCACCATTTGAATGACAGCCGGCTTGATCTCGAAATTGTTATTAGCAATAGCCGGTGCCGCTATTCCTCCAAAACTCTCCGAAATATTGGGCATCGCAAAATCACCAAGCGTTCTCCTTTCTTCACCAGCCATAATTGGAAAATTATGACCTTCCTCCAATTTAACACTTTGTTCTCCTTCTACTTGCAAACTAAGTTCCTCTTATTGCTTCCTTCTAAGTTCCCTACAAAAATTAAGAATACTTTTAGTCTAATATCATTAAAAAAACTCTAATTCCAAAACAGACGAACACAATATAAGAATTCATACATCTAATAACTAATATATCATACAATCCTAAAACATCTACTCTTTTGTAACAATCAATAAAAATTCATTTAAACCGTTCCCCGGCAACGGCGCCAAAATCTGATGGGGATTTATTTGAACCCTTAGTCTCACTAGACTGCGTATAGCATGAGTATGGTATCGTTTCAAAGGGAACGGGGTAAATTTTATATTGACATAACAACAAGTAAATGGATAGGTAACAATTTCAATTAAAATCATGCAATTAATGTAAATACTAAACTACTTAAAATATATTAAGTTAATTTTGGATAATAGATTACTTAAAAGATGGGATGGACATACATTATAACCAAATAAAACAAGTTCATCTTTGAATTAATTAACAATTGTATGAATGATATGAATGGAGAATTATGCCAAGATTCTTTAAAGCAATTCTCATTGTCAATAAAGAATGTTCTTACTTAGAATTTATAAGCATTCTCATGTCATTATAGAGATAAATAAAAATCATGAAGTTCTATGCCAATTCTTTAACCCCTTAAAGTGAATTCCTTATCTCTAAGTGAATTCAATGCTTTAAGTAAATTCATTTAACTTTCCATCAAAGAATTCAAACACTCATTGTGAATTAAATGACTAACATACTTAATATGGTGATCAAGCATACTAAGCAAATCAAAGTACTTAAACAAGCTTAAATCATACTTCATACATAAATAAAATAAACATTTAATAGACAAAGATAAGTAGATGAATAACAACTTAAATTAAATAGTTATAATGTATCAAAAGAACTTAGCCATAAACAAAATTGCAATAAAGATGAAATAAGAGACAAGAAAGCATCACTCCCCAGGGTGTACTTTCTATTTAAACCTTCTGATATATCTCTTATTCCTTTGGCTTTGTTCTTTGGTCATCCTTTGAAAACTAAGTAAACAGAAAATCCAAAACAACTAAAAATGTTCTTAAGAAAACAGTAAAAACATTCTTTAATTTTTTTCCATCTCTCCAAGTGTTGTTCTCCCATATATTTATATGTATCTTCTCTACAGATATGTCCCTTGACAAGTCACAAAAGATTGCTTTTGAAAGGCTGAAAAATCAGGTGCAGAAGACAAATTGTTTGTGAAGCAACGCCTTTGTCCGACTCGTGAGCCTCCTCACGAGTCGTGATTTCCTTAAGTTCTTCTGAAGTCGTGCCCCATTACGAGTCGTGAGCCTCCTCACTACTCGTGAATCTATTGCCTAATCGTGATCTCTATCCTGCCTTACTCGTGAAATGGATGCCTAGTCGTGATCTCTTGTCCGAGTCGTGATCTCCTTCACGACTCGTGATCTTCCCCTTCGAATTTCCACCATCTTCTTCATTTTCTTCACACTTTAACAATTTTAACCTAAAAACAAACATAAACACATAAATTGGACATAAACACATAAAAACACATATAATATTACATACTTAACTACATAAATAAGAGAAAAACACACATAAAAAGATAGACATTTTACATGACATCAGGAATATGGATAAAGTGTTGAAATAATTTTAGATTAATGGTAAATAAGTGAAATTAAATATCAAATAATAAAATTAGTGAAGTTAAATGCATGAAAATATGATTAAAATGGGAGAATTAAATTTGAATGCATTATATAAGTATGTGAACTTAATGTTGTGAGTGGTATTAAATTGAATAAATGCATGAATTATGTGTTGTAGGCTTAAAGAAACATATTTATAGTGAATTATTGAAAGGAAATAAATGAAAATGTTGAAACAACTAAGATGAACCTATCATGTAACTTTGTGAGCTTAAGATTGAGAAGAAGATTATGATGAGTAAATGTTAGAATTATGTTATTTATACTTGGAAAATATGTTTATAATGATTTATTTCAATTACACAAATGGATATGTGTGATGTTACATTATGAGTGAGTGGAAGTGAGACTATTTGAGCATGCTTATGGTGAAATAAATACAAATTATGATGAATTAATAGTAGATATGCATGATTCAAACCTTAAATGCATGATGGAAATAATTCATGGCATGAAAAAGAATATGGATAGTTATGTACATAAGGTGGTCAAATGGTATATGTTGGTAAAGAGGTGTGATTTTGATGTTTTAATGAATGATAAGTGATGAGAAATGGTAAATTCATGGGAATGATGCATATCTTATGAAATTCATTTGTTACATAATGTGAAAACATAGGAAAAAGTGAGAATAATGCATACTTTTATCTTGAAATTATGAAAATAGTTTTGCCTTTAGTGTCTAAAAGCAAAACCAAAAGCATATGATATAATTTGCTAGCTATAAGGACATTCACTATAGTTGTTAGTCATGACGACTCATAGAAGTGGATCAAAGGTGGCTGCATACTATAAATATGAGCAACAGTTAAGAAAAGCAAGAGAGAAGTAAAAAATTATATTACTTTGGACCTATGGGGTATATGTCTCACGTACCCAGTTTTAGAATTTCATTTCTACTTAAAACTACTAGGCATTAAACTAATACTAAAATGATAAAAATTTAGGAAATTAGTAAATATCAAATAAAGATAGAAAATAGGAGATAAAATAGAATAGATATAATGAAAATTTGAATTCAAGGATAAAATGATTAAAAGATAATATAAATCATAATTTAAAGGTTAAAATCAGATTATGGATTAAATTTGGTAAGAAAAAGGTGAAATTGTAAATAAGAGAAAAAGTTGTAAAAATAAGAGCTAAATTGTAATTTTTGTGGAAGAAAGGAATTTAAGGACTAAAATGAAAGAATACATAACTTAGGTGTCAAAAATGTACAAGAATGACAAGTTTAGCTTAAAAAAAGAATTTAGGAGTAAAATGGTAATTATAATAAAAGATGGAAATTTAAGGACTAAAATGTAATTTTGATAAAAGTTAAGACTATTAGGGGTAAAGATGAAAATTTCTCCTAGAGATAAGAATAAAAATAAAAATTTGGAATTGATAAAATAATAATGAATTAGTGATAACTAAATATGTAATTAAGTAAGAAAAGTGGACTAAAAGAGTAAATAAGTGAAAAAGATTGTTAAATATGTAAATTAAGAATAGATAATATGAAAAATGTGATTAAGTGATTAATAATGATAATTAAGTGATTAAGTAAGGAAAGAATGACAAAAAGGTAATCAATGTTAAAAACATAACTAAAAAGGGTAAAATGGTAAAAAGAATGAAAATGTCTAAAAATAAAGTGAACAAGGACTAAAAGGTAATTTGTTGCTATATTAAGAAATTATAAGGAATAAAATGTAAATTAAAGGATGAAAATGCAATAAGTGATGTAAAAGGTAAAAATAGTAAAATTAGTGTAGTAATTGGTGAAAATGTGTTAAAATAAAAGTTTAGGGACTATGAAGGAAATTTTCACCTAAATTGGGGAATAAGTGAGTGAAATGTGGAAATAAGTACTAATAGGTACTAAATGGTAATTTAAGAAATCAAAAAGTAAAATTTAAAATAAAATATAGTATTCAGTAATAGAAAGAAAATAAACATTGATAATATACTATTTTATATACAATGAAATTTTGTATAGGGTATCCACCACTAAGTAATAACGTTGCTTGGTGTGTAGTTTGTTTGACTGCACACAATGGATAGGTAACCAAAGATAGATGATGATGAGGAAGGCGATGTATGGCATGTACATAATATACAAGAAAAGATGAAGTATATTATGTTATAGTTGTTTTGGACTTATAATATATTAATAAGATGTGTAAAGGATATAAGTTTAATATTAAATTATGGTTTTGTGCTACGATAAATATGAATAATGGTTGCATTGTGATGTGGTTTGTGTTGGTTGATTTATGTGACGGTTTGTTGTTGAATTACGAATTATAGGTTGTAGAAATTATGGAGAATGTGTTGTGAATTATTTTGGAGTATTCATTTGAAATTTGCAAGTGAGTAGGCACGATTTTATAGTTGTCATGCTGCCTAAATTTTTACCAAATGAATACTACCATTCTACATTAACATAAAAATGGAAATTTCATGCCACATTGCAATTTAAGGGTTACAACCTTATGTACATCAAATAGGTTTTAAGTAATAAGAAATTAGTAGCTCATTTTGATCACATAATTGGTCTTGCAATACTATCAATTGTAGCATACAAATGTTCGAACAAATATTCATACATTAGGTGTTACAAAGTAGGGTTGAGTACAAACCAAAACCCCTAGAAATTTAGTTAAATGTAGAATTTAATTGATTGCTTTATTACTTAGAATAACATATGACTTAATGGATTTAACTTTTGATGGAATAATTATGACTAAATAAACCTTCTAGATTATGGGAGTTGAACCTTTGATTGAGCTTGGATTAGAACTTTTTTTAGAGGGAATTATGTTTGTTGTGCCTTAGGATTCAGTATAGGTTTAATCAAAGAACTTTCTGTAGAAACTGGAAATTTGTAATCAACCTACCTTTTAAGAATACAGGTAACCTAGCTAAATTGGATTTCAATCCTGTCAAGTTGCTTATGCATTTTTGGTACAAAATAGGGGTTACTCGATAGGATTGAACCTCAATCCAATCAAGTACCCTAATCAACATATTTATTTAGCTTAATTGATTTCCATATAGTCAGGTTAGTTAATTGAATTCAGTCTAGAATGGGTATTAGCTGGATAAATTGAGCTTCAATCTAGCTAGATACCCGCCTACTTTACTTGCATATTTTGAGATACTCATTATTATCTTCTGAATTTATTTAAGTACTTCGGAAGCCATGTAAATTCATTAGAAACCTCTTCATAGCGATTTAGTAAGTATGTTGTAGGGATTTTAATAGTATTCCTTTCCTATTGAATTTTGTATATAGATATATTCCTTCAATATCTGGGTCCCGTGTGTTTGAAATTAATTTTATAAAATTTTGGTCAATGAGTCTTGATGTCAAGTAATTGAGCATGCCCGAAAGGTTTTGTAGCTGCTTCTATAACATTATGGTGTCTTTTGATATTTGTGCTATGGCATGTCTTATTTATGATCCCTAAGGGTAATATCTCTTCCGTCTGGTGCTTAATAAAGGCGTCTTCTACTTTGTATCTATTACATAACTTCATAAACATTGGCAAGCTATCTCTTATTGTTCTGTGATATGTGATTATTCGAGTCCATTTGCTCTAAATTAGTTACCATTATATGCAATGGTTAAGTATGACTTCCAAACTAATTTATAACATATTTGTTTATTTCATGATTTAATTACGTAATTATCTTTCTTACACACATGTTACTTTTAGTAAATATATGTATTTATTTGCTTATGTGTAATTACAATGAAGCAAGTTTTGGAGCCGAAACAACCACATTTAGCCTAGGATACCTCGAGTTTTGCATTTGACTTAGTATTAGGTCTTTTATTATTTTAGGAATTCTAACTAGTATATAAGAAGAAAATTTTAATATAAACATTATTTTATCACCTTGTAACAAAACCTTATATATATATATATATATATATATATATATATATAATGCCCCGAGATGAGAAAGCTCGAGAATTTTTTCTAGGAAATAAGTATGGGCTACAAGAAATAAGGAAGGGTTGAAAAAGGGGAAATAACTGAAAAATTTAGAAGAAATAAAAAGAGCAGAGGAGGAAGGAAGGCAAGGTATATAGATAGGAAGAAAAAAAAAGGAGAGGCAGAAACGAACCATTATACTGGCTCCCCCAACGTAGCCATCACCACTTTTTCACCGGTGATCCAATAGCGACTGATGTCTCTCTCTTTCCTTTCTCTATCTCTATCTTTATATTCTTTACTTGCTCTCTCCAATAAAGAGCTTTCAAGCTTAATTTCAATCAGCTCCAGCATCAGGAGGTAATATGACCTACATTGGTAAGCTTCTAGAGATTAGGTGAGTTTGACAGCACCCTTTATCAGTCATCACTTGTCAGTATATGGGAAAACAGTAACTTGGAGGTCGAAAGGTTCTTATAGAGATTCTAGCCAAACTGAGGCTCATTAGAGTGCATAAGCACCGTTAGTGAGTCCATGATGCCTTGAGATTCACATCGGCATAGGCAGTGTAGCTTTGATGATGCTTTGATGATCGTTGACCGTTCAAATCTCAAATTTTATAGAAATTCAAATTCAAATTAGTAAGTGAACTACCAAAATTATTTCTCATGTCTTTTTTCGAATAAATTAAGTTTGATAGACAATTTTTCCTAATGTTGTGTTCTTGTGTGCATATAGATTAGTAGTTGAGTTTAATTAATGTCTTTAATTCAATAGATAAAAAAATAACATTTATTTAGATGAAGAATTGTAGTTTTAGAAGTACATTTGAAAAATATAGGGAACGAGTTTGAATAGGATAAAAATAAACTTATATTTTTCCTGGAATTAGACTTTAAGAATAGTATGTGAACTACAAAAATTAGCCTTTCCTTTTTATTGAAACAAATTAAATTAGTTAGGGAATGTTTTTGTAAATTATGTGTTCTCTTTTATGCATTTGACTTAATGACTAATAATTATGGGTGTAAATATTTTGAACTAACATAGGAAATCTGCTGGTTGTTATGGAAGTTTAATTGGGAAAATTATTAATCTGTTTACATACTATATTACATACAGCATTTGAAATTTGTTTGCAAAAAGCAAAGCTCTGGTTGAAATATGACCAACTATTGATTCTTAATGTAGATTATATATAGTAAAGCCCATTTATGGAATCTATATTCATAGTTTATTTATTCTTTTATTTTAATTTTTCATGCCAATAGATGTGATACTTTATTTGTTGTCCTAGATGTTAACTAATAGTTGCCCCACACCTATCCAAGCTTGCTTGAATTAATTAATGTTAAAATTTGGAATGTATTATTCATATGTGATTTTGATGAATTAGTTAAAGCTTTTTTTATTTAATATGTAAATGATGATTTTAATACATGCGCATGTAGGGTTTAATCATAGCAATCAAATCCTTTAGGAAAAGAACTAGTAAATATGCCTTCTTAAATTGAGATAAGTATAGTAATTAGAATGAGATCTACATTGACTGTGATTGTAATTGAGATAAGATATGAACTCGATTAATTTAATTTGATAAGTGATTTTTGAAATTAAATAAGAGATAATTTATGAAAATAAATGAGTTAGGAATAAGCATGTGAAATTAATTTTGGGGTTAGTTATGTGTTTACTCAAATTTAATGTCAATTAACCTTTCAATGTTTAAAAGAACTTAAAGGTGTGAAAGGAAAAATTAAAGTGAAGTTAGTGGAATACGATGAACTTGCTTCTTCTAAACTCTCACAACTTGGTTAAAAAGAAGAGTTAACTCAATCTTCCTTAAATTATCAATTTACCAACAGTCCCAACTGTTAAATAAAAAAATGAAAATGATTATGTGGTAACTAATTGAATTAAAAGAATTAGTTAAAAAGGGCTGTTAGACTGAGAAAAATTGTGTATATCTACGAGGTTGTTCCTTGATAGGTATCTAGCGAGTATACTAGATCAATTAAGTAATATAGAAAAATATATTCAAGATCCCAAAAATATTGAACCCAAAGGAATAGGGATTGCTAAGTAAAATATCTATACTTTAATCTAAGATGAGTCAAAGTTTTTGAATTGAAAAGAGTTCTAAACTATGCAAGAAATTACATCTAAGAAATAAGAACAAAAATAAATCAAGGTCATCAAGGAAATTAACAAAATTGAAATTAGTGCTTAGGAAATTCTATGTTCATAAATGTAATTGGAAACAAGTAAAACAATATTAACATGAATATCTAGAAAAAGCCACCTCAACATCGGTCTCTTATTCAGAATATCATTCTAGATTACTAAGCTCTCTAATTAAAAATAACATAATAACTAGCATCAGCTCGAATTTATAAATTCCTATATCGAAAAATGAATTTGCTCCCAAAAAATCCATTTAAAAATTCATCTATTCCCTAAGACACCTAAACTATATATAGTTTACACGTAGGAATCAAAACCTCCTTTCAAAACATAAAGATAACTAGATGCAAAAAATAAAAGAACAAGGCATAAACACATACAATTAATATTTAGATTCAGTAATTAACCATCTCTCAATACATTAAAAATCAAAACCAAACAATCATAAGGAAAATAGAAAAAAACATACAAATATTCATTAAACTCCAAATTTAAATACAATTATGGTTCCATAATTCATATGTAAAAGAACTACTTAATCATCATAAATGTGATATTAAAATACAAAGATGAAGTTAAGAATACACCCTTAATAAAGAGAGAATAAAACTTGAAGCTCCTTTCTATTCAAACTTGAATTCCAAAAAGTAAACTAAACTAAAAGAGAAAAAAAACTAATTTACAAAGACTAAAAGAAAGAATATGAACCCTAAAAAAATTCTTTTAAAAATCATCTAAATCATCCTTCTATTGCTCCTTTTATATCAATACTTGAAGACACTAAAATGGGAGAAGTTCTGTGCCACCAAATTTCCTAAAATGGAGCAAATTTGATGAAAGTCATAACTTGGGACACTCACCTCAGTTGAGTGATTTTCACCCCACCCAAGGTGAATTTTTCTTGTTTAATTATATGAGTGCCTTAGTTGGGATAATTTTCACCCCACCCGAGGTTATTTTTTCTAGACTTCACTTGATCGGCACCTCGACTAGTGTGAATTTTACTCCTACTGAGGTGATTTCTTCTAGACTTCATGAGCAAACCTCTTCCTTTAGGCACCTTGGTTGGGTGATTCACTTTTTGTCTTCAATTAACACCTATAAAACACCAAAATGCAATTAAGTACACATAAATCAAAGACTTATAAAATTAACCATGAAACTAACTAAATTAACTCTAAAATAACTCCTGAACACACTAAAAATATTCTAACAAATATAGTGTTAATTCAAAGCTATCAAATACCCCACGCTTAGTCTTTTCTTGCCCTTGAGCAAAATTAAACAAACCAACTTCTCAAAATATTCAAACTTCAATGAAGAATCTTGCCCTTTAAAATCATACTTAATAATTAATAGAAGCACTTAAGAAAATTCTAACTAAATTAGATTCAAACAAGAGAATATAGGTTAATTTCCATGTATGTGTACAAGAACAAAACATTTTAAGTCTTTTCAAAATTGAAAAACTAATATAATCTTATATTTAAGCTTTAGAATTAGTGTATACCTAAATGTACATACAATTTCGTACTTGAAAATCTAAAAATACCATAAGCTTCTCCTTTAGCATTGGAACCCGAAGGTTATCTCTGCTAAATAACTTAAAACTAAGATAGAATCATTAGGACTTTATTAAGGTTGTATAGCGGTCATGGGAAAAAGCTTATCAAAGAAAGGTTAAACATGAACAAAGATAAGAATAGCCACCATGCACTTCAAAACATCAACTTCTACCCACACTAGTGCTACCCAACTTATCAACTCTAAATTACACAAGAATGTAAAACTTCAAAGCACTAAAATAAAAGGCTACTTAAGATTTCCTCTTATTTTCCACAAACTCAACAAAAATTGGTAGTTTAAAACTTTTCTCTCTCTTGCAAATACCTCACACTTAAAAATTTGCTATAGATTGCTAGCTAACTTATTCATATTTTCTTTCTTTTCTTTTCTTTTTTTAAAAGAAATAACAAACTTTTGCTAGCTTCATTTTTAGCATTATTAAACAAGAGGATATTCACAATTTTGTAATTTCTATTGCATTCCCAACTTTAAAACATCTCATAAAATTATTGCAATCAAAACCCATTTAAAACTACACTCTCTTGAGTACCCATGAAAAACAACCATTCTCAATCCTAGAGTGGCCAATTCTTAAAAGAAAAGATAAAGGCTTTTAGACTGTAGGTTATATAGATGTGTGTAAGAAAATTACTAGTGGCACACCTTAAGCATACCTTATAAAGCTCAAAAGGGCTAAACAAAGGAAAAACATATAAGAAGGATAGGTAAATAGTCTCAATATTGCTAAATAAGAAAAATTGCCTAAATCACACTCTAAATTTTTTTTGAATTGTTTTAATGCTTTCAAGGGTGATGAGGAAGGTTTTAGTGTCCTAAAATTCCTTGTTTAACTACCTTGATACACAAATTTTTCTTTTTATTTCAAAACTGGTCTTATTATTTAAAGTTTGGAAACTAACAAATATTATTCATGTTAAATTCTCATCTAACTAAAATTTTATTAAGCAACATGCCTGCCTTAATGCTAAACACAAATTTTGAATATTGTATATTCTAAGTTCAAGCTTAATAAGTTCATTTTCGAGAATAAACTTAAGCGAACTAAACCAAATGTATAATACATGATATTTGAACTAAACCTAGTCACTTTTAATGCAAACTACAAACCAAACTAAATAAATAAAAATAAAAATAAAACAACTGGAACAATTCATGAGCAAGATGAAATAACTTCCCTTAAATTAATATTAAAAATCGAGTTTAGCTACGCTCTTTCCTCCACTCTAAAATGTTGATGTCCTCAATAAGGTAGCAAAAATATCATCTCACTACACAAGTTTTGAAGTATAAGTAAGTTCCTAAGAAAAATTGAATTAGAGCATCACCATAATTAAAACAAGGCAATGCTATCATAAGTAGAGAACCATGATTAAGCCAAAAGAAGACATGAGACCAATGGAGATGATTGAACAATTCAAACATTTGAGCCAAGGGAAAACATACCTCATATAATTTGCCACCCAATTCAAACATTCAACATTCCTCTAGAAACATGATAGTGTAGAAACAAGGCTTAACAATCAAAGTGGCCAAGTGAAGAAATGGACTAAGTCAAAATTCTTTAATTCCATAGTCACACAACCAATATTTTACATAATTGCTATCAAGTGTGTATGAAGTAAGGGAAAGCATCTCAATTCAATATGTGTTGGTTTGGTTGAAGAAAATGAAGCAAAAGATTAAAAATTGGTCATTGTGGTATTTTATAAAGTACATATTAAGAATAACTATAACCAAGCAAAAACAAGAGAAACCTTAACCAATCTCAAGCCAAAATTGAAATTAAACCTAGATATAACCAAACAAGCAATATAATTTAAATTTGGGATAGCACAAAACATGTAATTAAAGCATCAAAACAACAAAAAATAAGCATTTGAGAGCCACATTCAAAAGAAGAATAAAACCCCTATTTAATTCATCAACCACAAAATAAACCTAATTTAAGCATGAAAAATTAAATGAGAGATACTAAACTTACTTGCTAAGTTATGAATACGAAATGATGAAGAAGTAAAGTGCAAAAACATGATTGACTTAACAAAGTTTGTGTGTGTCTTGGTGTGAAAGAGAAATTTGGGAAGAAGTGAAGTATATATCCATTAAGAAAGGGAAAATGGGCTTCTATAGGTCTAGGACCATAATTGGGGTGAAGGTGGAGTGTGAGGTACCTCAGTTAGGGTAAGGGTAAGGTCTGAGGTACCTTAGTTGGGGTGAAGTGGGTGTGAGGTACCTCAGTTGGGGTGAAAATAATCCCTACCGAGGAGATGCATTGAGGACTAATAGGGATTGATGCCTCAGCTATGGTGAAAATCACCCCTACCGAGGTGTTTGGTTCTAATCTAAAATTTTTCACTTACTATAAACTTCTGCACACTTAAAAGGCATAGCTCTATCTTAAGCTCATAAAATATAAAACATACCAAAATAATGAAAAATCACATAGTAAAAATTAAAAACACACTAATTAAACACAATATCAAAACAAAATAAAGTTAGAGAATTTTTTTCTAAATTTATCAAGTCTTCAACTAGACTTTTGTTAATCTTTAGAGGTCGAGCTTGTGATCCAAATAATGATCTCTCTGGACTTTGCTCGTCATTTTCTCCCATTAGTCGAAGAAACTTGTTAAATTTCACCAAAGCTAGACATTCCATGTCTTAAATAAAGTATGAATCCACCTTTTGTTCCTTAAATGTAAACTCTACTGACTATTCTAGCCTTAATAAATTCTATAAGTGGACCAAATTCAGTGCTTCCACTTGAGAATTGAATACTTCTTGTTCTTTTGGTGAAAAATCATTCACAAAAGATCTATATTCATTCTCAAAGGTACAAGATTTATCTTCAATAATGACTGGCTCCTCTTTTAATTCATGTACCCCATACTCAATTTCTTTCTTATCCACCATTAGCACATGACTTAATTTATCCTTGTTATCACCACCATTTTGACTTTCCATATAAATACTTTAGAACTTTAACTTGGATTCTAGATTTTTAATTACCAATTCTTGATCTCTCAATAAGTGCTCTTAAGTCTTTAATAAATTCTCTTGATTTTGCAATATAGCCTCTTTATTTTTTTATCTTTTCCTCTTGAGAATTGATTTTAGCCATCAATTCTTTTTTTAGCTCTAAATTGCTTCTCTCTACTTGTAAGCAAGTCAAAAAGAAATTGAAATTTAGAAGCACTAGACTCTTATGAAACCCATGGAGAATAAGATTCTTCAAAGGATGATGATGAATAGATTATTGAAGGTTGATGTGATTATTACGGTTCTTGCATCCCTCTCCTTAAATCTTCTATTTGTGGTATCAAAAGATCTAATTCATAGTCCTAAACATAATCATGTGCCATTTGTAAATGCCCATACATCTTCCTATAAAAAATTACACAAACATAGGAATCAAAAATAATAGAAAATAAAAATCTCAGACTAACTTAATTATAAATATTAAACAAACAACACCACTACTCCCCAGCAATGGTGTAAAAAACTTGATCGGTATCTAGCAAGTGTACTAGATTGGCTAAGTAATATAGGAAAATACATTTAAGACCCTAAGAATATCGAACGCAACAGAACAAGGATTGCTAAGTAAATATCTATACTTAAGTGGAATTAATATGAGATGATTCCCAAGTTTTTTACTTGAAAAGAGTTCTAGACTAAGCAAAAAAGTAAATCTAAGAAACAACTAAATTAAAACAAGTTCATCAAGGAAATCAACAAACTTGAAATTAATTCTTAGGAAATTATCTTCTCATAAATGTATTTGGAAATAAGTAAAACAATATTGACATGAATATCTCAAAAAACCCAACTCAAAATAGGTCTCTTCATCAAAATACCATTCTAGATTACTAAACTCTCTAATTAAGAACAACTTAATAAATAGTATCAACTCAAGTTCATAAATTCCTAAATCTCAAGTGAATCACATTTTGGAAAACCTATTTTAAATCCATATATTTCCCAACATGCTTGAACTAAATATAGTCTACACATAGGAATTAAGACCTCTTTTCGGAATACAAAGATAACTAGATGTAAAAAAATAAAAAAAACAAGGCATAAACACATACAATTAACATTCGAATTCAATAATTAACCATCTCTTAATATATTAAAAATCAAAGCCAAACATCAACGTAAGTGTAGAATTAATCATAAGGAAAATAGAAGAAAATATGCAAACAATCATTAAGCTCAAAATTCCAATACAATTATAGTTCTAGAATTCCTAAGTAAAATAACTACTCAATCATCATGAATGTAATATTAAAATATAAATATGAAGTTAAGAATAACCCTTCGATAAAGAGAGAATAAAACTTGAAGCTCCTTCTTCTTTAAACTTGAATTCTTCCTTAAATTCCCAAAAGTAAACAAAACTAAAAGAGAAAATAAAACCTAATTTACAAAGACTAAAAGAAAGAATAAAAACCCTAAAAAACCTCACTAAAAATCATCTAAATCACCCTCATATTGCTCCTTTTATATCAATACTTGAAGACCCAAAAATAGGAGAAGTTATGTGCCACCAAACTTCCTAAAATAGAACAAAATTGATGAAAGTCATAACCTAAGACACTCACCTCGATTAGGGTGATTTTCACCCAAATCAAGGTGAATTTTTATTCTTTAATTCTGTGAGTGCCTTGGTTGGGGTGATTTCTACCCCACCCAAGGTGATTTTTCCTAGACTTCACTTGATCAACACCTCAACTGGGGTGAATTTCACCCCTATCGAGGTGATTTCTTCTAGAATTAACGAATAAACCTCTTCCTTTAGGCACTTTGGTTGGGGTGATTCACTTCTTTTCTTAAATTAACACCTACAAACCATCAAAATATAATTAAGCACACATAAATCAAAGAATTATAAAATTAAACACCAAACAAACTAAATTAACACTAAAACAACTCCTAAACGCACTAAAAACACACAAACAAATATAGTATTGATTCAAAGCTATCATTCCTTATTTTTTTTAAGTATAAAAGGTATTGAGTTTATTAATATATCTCATTTTTGGTTTGAATAATTGATATCTTCTATATACTTATAGATGTAAGTCTGTCAATGCAATTCCGATAAAGTGACTAGGGATAAAGTAAGTAAATTAATTATGTAATACATTTGCAAATCATTAACTAATTATTGTACATTGTATGTTATGTTAGTTTGATGAATCTTTTAGCATGTTGAAAGATTGAGTTAATACTTTGTGTGACGCATACTAGAGCTATCCTTAGTTTCCAGTTGAGTCCTCAAAAGCCCGCTTTTAGGGTTCGAGATCGAATGAGGCTCACTTAACTCATAAATTTGCCACTTCAACATAAAGAAGGATCAAGCCAAATTTATGGTTAGCAGTCAACCTATGAAGGCATCTACTAGTGGGCCTAAAAAAGTTAAGGGTCATAAAGTCGCCACCCGATAGAACATCAGGAAGTTTTCTCGATCTTGTGATGCCTAAACAAAGACTGGTGTTCAGGGTATCACTCTTATTAGGCATCTTAGTTAGGTGTTATTTTATAATTGAGTTTTAAATTTAATCATCTCTCCTCTCTTGCATAATCAAATCGTAGAATTAAAAACATCCCAATAAAATAAGGAAAGCAATAAATAAAGTAAAATTCCTACTTAAAATTATTACATAAGAAAATAATCCCAAAAGAATAATGTATAAAAAGAAAATAAATATCATACCTAAAATTGGTTATTGCTTAGTTTGGGAACATTGGTTCCTTTAGCATATTTATTAAAAAAAAAAAAGAATTTTGCATTTGTATGAATTTAGGGGTTAAAAATCGGACATTTTAGAAAAAAACCCGATTAATTCAATAGAAAACTCTTTAGCGCCTTTTCACTTTATCGTGCTTGAAAAGTCCTTTTTTACTAGTTATTACAACCCAAAAAAAGTAATACATCCAAAATGAATAATAAATAATAAATAATGGCAAAAATAAATAAGCAATAAAAAAAGGTCGTAATAAAGGAGCAAAATAAAATAATTAGCATCATTGAGGAATGGAGATGGTAACTAGTGAAGGAAGCATGATTTCCATGTAAAAAAATCATAAATCCTCTAAAATAACAAATGCACCAATCACTTGAAAAAAACCATACATATTAAATTAATTAGTATAAAAAAGAAAAAAAATAATCCCATAATCATTTATACAGGCAGAATTGGTTCAAACACAAATGCATACTGCACAAGAGCAAATACATGTCAAATTATGCATGAATATTATAATAGATGGATAAACGATGGAAAAATACATAAAATGACCTAAAATGTAGGAAATAAAGCCTAAAAATCATCCTAGAAATGTGAACGATGGCCACAAGAGGAGTGAGGGACTAAAAAAAGGACAGACTGAAGATGTCCCATCCATCGAATGATAGATGGGCATCTGTCGGCCTATTTTTCTGTATATCACCTTTAGACAAAATAGAAAACAAAAAATAAACAACAAAACTGAAGGAAAATCATACATCAATTATTTCTAACTTCAACATACATTTATACAAATTAAATAATGTGAAAACATGTTTTTTACAAGGAAATATACATAAAAACCATACACTTACAGGATTAAAAGAACTAAAAAATTAAGCTTCAAACACACAACAATAGAGGAATACCAAAGGACCTATCATGCCTCTATTATGTTAAATAGCCCATAAAATGAATCATATCTCATACACATATGCATATTATTCAATTATAATAATTGAAGCATGCCAATATGCATCAAAGAACCATGTGATCATTTTAATCAAGTTTTAGAGAGAAAATAGGAGAAAAGCCTAGAATATTATTCTTAAGAGATATTCTGACTCTAGAAATATGATAGTCTAGATCTTAAACTCTGAATCGTGCTCCTTATTCTCAAAAATCAAATCAGAAATTCATTTTTTTGGTGTGTTTTTTAACAAAAGTTATTTAGAGCTCTAAGTATTAGAGAGAGAAATAAACTTATCTTCTTCTCTAATGGTGGCTCTCAAAAGAAATTAATCCTCCTCCCTTTTAAAACCCTAGATTTAGGTTTTTATACTTTTGGAAGATTTTTTGGTTGAAAATCCCCCAAATCACTCTAAATTTGAAGGTAAAAATCCCCAAATCTAGAAAAAAATATTCAAAATAAAAACTGCCCTTTTTGAAAACCCATAAAGGTGGGAAAATTAGACTTTAAGTAAGGGACGCGCATCCCTTAATGAGGGATGGCCGTCCCATAATGCTAATCCAGGGGTATGACCAAAAGATCCTATAAATGGGCCCTACAAAAAAGAGGTACCCATAGACAAGCATCCCTCAAGTTATAGATTGCCATATGTCACCACCAAAGGCTTGAAATGAGGAATTTTCATACATTTTGTTAAAATACTTGGAAATTTTTGGAAATACTTAGGAGATCATGAAAAATCCTTAAGAAAAAGTGAGAAACTCATGACCAGAGCTTGTGTTATTTTTTCATCAATAGGTAACCTTTATCTAAGCTACCTATAGTCATGGTGTCCACAGCTACCCCTAATTTTGGGAAACTAGTGTACTAGTGACAAAGTGAGCCAAATTTTAGAGTAAAGAAAAAGATGCGTACCAAAGGTAGAGAATCTCTTAGTTGACTTATTGCTTGGAATCCCAGTTTAACACCTAGGGCATGCAGAATCAAGGTTTAAGACTAACTCCATTCAAGGTAGCAAGTCTTTGGTTGCTCAATTAGTGCTCGGGGCATGCACAATTGAGATAATGAAAGGTTTTGCTTAATTACCATTTGGGGCATGCAAAATCAAGTCATAAGACTAACTCCATTGAAGGTGGTAAGTCTCTACTTGTCTAATTAGTACCTGAGGCATGCAGAATTACGATAAAGAAGGATGTTTTTACCTAATTAGTGCTTGGGGCATAAAGAATAGGGTTATTTGATTACATCTAATTAGCGCTTGAGGTATGCAAAATCAAAAATGCATGAAGAAGACCAATTAGCACCTGGAGCATGCAAAATCAGTGTTCCTTAAGTATATCTAGTTAGCACCTAGGGCATACAGAATCAAAATATTATAGTTGGATTTGATTAGTGCTTGGGGCATGCATGATCAAGATAACTCATTGTACTTGACTAAGGCTGAAGAGCACCTGCAACATCAAGTAGGGTGATTAGGTTAATACTTGATCAATGGTATTTCTTATCTAACCTCTTGGCCACTACCTTTTATGAGGTGTGGTTGCTTTCTTACTTTAGTTTTCTATCGAGGATACCTTTGACAAATATGTGTCCATCCAATGTGGAGATCTCTGATAGGTTTGCATCTATGAGAACTCATTGGAATATATGAAACCATTCTGGAAAATATTCATCTATGAGGTGTCATCAATCTTTGGGTTATCACCAATATAAGGAAGCCATCATCATCAGAAGGGTGGTTGATCCTTTTTTTACATTTGATCTTTGATCAATAGTTCTTTGTTGTTAACATCAACATTACAACTTTTGATGTGTTCGGATTGAAATATTCCTCGCTCCAATGAATGGTAGGTTTAGCCTATGGTGAATGGATCCTTAAGATAAGGGAGACCTTTTAGGGACCCTAAAATATTCATACTTCTTTTTAATTTGTGTCTTTTTTGGATTATTGAAAAATATGTCCCTTGATGTGGGTTCAAAAGCACCTGTCATGAAAAGTGTTGAATATTAGTGTACCACTTATTAAATTTGGTCTTTAATCATTATTTTTCCTATTTCTAGATTTTTGCTCTCTTATTTACGTCATGTTGATTGATATCTAGCAAGTATACTAGATCACCTAGTAATATAGGGGAATATAAATTAAAACCCCGAATATCGTACCTAAGGGAACATAGATTGCTAAGCCAAATATAGGGAAATATACATCAAAAGTTTTACAAAAAAATAAAAAAAATCACCCTAAATACAAAATAAAGAGGTAACTGAGAGGGCCTTGATCCACGTGCTCTATAATAGGTTTCTCTTGATGGAGGTCTATAAGCTGGTGGTCTAGGAGGTCGAGCCAATGCCATGGTATGAGGTGCTGGAGTTAGTTACTTGCCAACCTACTCGAACACAAACCTAAAGCCTGGTATTGCTAATCTTAGTGGCTATAACACTTGTGTTATAACCTCCACCAATCTCTCTAAACCCTATCCTACCTCGTGGAGTGCTCTAGACTGACTTTTCAAATATCTCACTAGGTCCCTTCTTAGGTACCCGATGTACCTCATTAACTCCTCATCATTCTTGACCATAGCGTATCTAGCCTCAAGGACTACAATCTATATGTGAATACTATGATCTCTAAGTTAGGTGATAAAATCATCAACTACCTAAAAAAACTCATCAAATCTGCATCCTGCATATCTATCTTGAGTCTTTAAACCTATATTTGTAAAGTTTGGACAACTATTGGTAAGGCCTGAAGTGACTGTACTGCTATTAGAATGGCTCTTTATGTCTCTTTTATCGCTACCAACCTCCTAAAGATGCCATCTGATGGAGTGACTGTAGGTATCTATGTAGGAGATATTGGAACTAAAAGTGAAGGCACGATCAAGGTAGATACCCCATGGTGTCCATGGGGTGAAGGAGCTGAAGATGATGACACTTTGGGATGGCCATACGGAGAAAATCTCACTATCAATGACCTCTGATGTCTAATAGGAGACCTAGGACATGCCAAACTATGTTGTGAACCACCCAAAAGGTTATGTATGTCAAACTACATGCTAAAGGTATAGTCAAGATCTACATCCACTCCCAACCTCTTCTCTATCTTGTGAGGCTCATTTAGTCGACCATCATGTTAAAGTGGCTGCTCAGGAGGCATCTGAGGCTCTATTGATGCCTCATTTACCACTTGACCCTATCCATCAACCTCATCTGCTGCATCTAAGACAATAAGATCAAGACCAAGCCTCTCTCAGGTCTTTGGCACTGTGAATAACTTGTACTGACCCTCTTTCCCGTCAATAGGTGCCACAATAGTTATAGTGATAGCCGTCTGCAAGTTTATATACATACTCTCTAGGATATGGTCTCTAAAATGGTGCTTTTCTAACCCAAAGAATGTCAATAGCTTGGTGATGACTCCTCCCACACACACATGAGTCCCTAGTGTGGTACTCACCCTAGTCCATGTCGAGATAATCTCGTGCATGATATCTATAAGTTGGTCCACCTTTATCCCCCATAAGCTAGTAACGTCCGCTAAATTAACATTACCTAGGCTCCCAGCAAGCTGAAGGTAAGAGGTGGACAGGACTCTTTGCAAGTATCTATAAATCTAAAGAGATAACATCGTGCTCTTCACCTTATTTGAGTCATAAACTACTCTAGGCAATGTCATAGCCCTCTATCTCTCTCTGTCCATGATCCTGGGTGCTGTCACTATATGCGATCCACTTGGTAGTGCTATGGCCTCTACAAACCTGCACCTGGTGGTGCTAAATGGTATCCCCAAGGCTCTGAACCTCACTACCCCTTCTCGAGTATCTAACCATTGATACCCTTCACACTTCAAGGTGTCCAAAACAACTCCATTCGCATTTGGATACATCCTAAAGGCCAAGGCAAAGAAGTCGGTCCAACCCATATTGGCTAATAGTCTATTAGCCTCATTAAGTAATCCAAAATCCTCAAAAACATGTTTGGACATAAATTTGCTAGCTCTGTATTGGACCTGTCAAAGGGCTCAATACTTCCTAGCCTATACGGGTGTCATATAATCCGTCATTGGCTAGGATTGCTAGGGATGTGCTATCCTACGAGGCATCCTACAAAAATATCATATGTTAGTTTGTGTTTGATTGGAATTATAGACAAATCAAAGCATCAATTTATAATTTACAAAAGGAGTGCACACATAATTTTAACAATCATTCAAAAAAAGATGAGATGAAAATGCCTTGCACTCTAAATTAAGTAACATCCGGGCAGTATTCTGGCTAGTAATGATATTACCCCCTATATACAAGTAATATTAAAACAACATGCAGGCTCGTAAGGCCTATGTGAACATAAAACTATGTTCTACGCTTTTGAGGAATTTTTAAAAACTTTCTGTAGTATTTCAGTGAGGAATGTGACTGCTTCCTGCATGAAAGATACATTTAAAGGCAAATAGCAAACTACAGACCCTTGGGCATCCAAGCAACACAATTGTTAACATTTCAAATTTTACAAGAATAGTTAAAATTATACAAAAATTCAGTAGCATTCTGGCCAGGAATGTGATTGCATTCCTGTGTAAAAAGATGTATTTGAACACACAGCAAACCACGGACCATTAAGGCCTCTAAATAATTATAAACTAGAATTATTCATACTTGGTGCAATGGCCAACATAAAAGTGTACTTAAAATCCAAAGATTACCCACATTTTGTCTAAAAATATAATGCCACAGATTTACATGCTCATATGCAAGGTATTTTGATTATCTACAATGTTATGCACAGAAGGTTTGGTATTTACACTTATGTTACATGAACTACAAGGCATCAATTATTTTCAAACTAAAACAACAATGATGCTAGTAACTAAGGTTCCAACAGCAAGTGCTCGCACCCATTATGCCTAAAACTAAAGTTTTCTATTCCTAAGTCATATTCTAACTTAAGAGAAAAAAATAAAAATAAATAAATTTTACTTACTTAGAAGAGATAAAAGAAAAAAAAAAGGCAAAAATGGTAAAAAAAATTTTCTCCCTGAAATGCTTCTTGCTCCTAAGAGTCCATAGGTGCAAATGACTCCCAATTTGGATGTCGGACAAGTGAAAACAAAAAGAAAAATTGTATTCGAAAATTAAAAGTCGAAAAAATGAAGGTGTGGCTGAAAAATAAAGGTGAAGACCCTTTATATTACCCAAATCGAGCGAGGTACAAAAAGCTCATTCTTTGCAAAGTGATAGATGAGATAGATAGCTGCCCCATCCCTTAGGTTAAAATGACCAAAATGCCCCTGCTTTCAATTTTCTTCTTTTTTCACACTTTAATTTTGTTTTCTTCAATTTTTTAACCATTTTCATTGACTTTTCATTCTCTATCCATCTAAATTTAATTTACAACATTATGAACACTCTATTTATGGGTTACCATATTATTTTTACATTATGTATAGGTTTTAATTACATTTTAATGTATAATTTCACAAAAGTCTGAAATACCCCCTAAAATTTGAGTGTTCTTCGAACCGTATGACCTTTCGCACTTCAGAATATTCAGGTTTGAATATTCAAGCCGCCAAGCCTTTTAGACTTCCTGCAAGACATAAACAAAGGCAAATGTAATAATATGTATGTACAATGTATGAGACATGTAAATGTGACTTTTGGACTTCTCGGGGTAAAGGACGGGTAACTAGTGGCTTACTCCTGGTGAGGGATAGCCATCCCTCATCACTTTCCTATAAATAGTGCTTAATTTTCTTGGATTTTATACCTTTAACTTTTCATCTTCCTAGAACCTTCTTTCGGGCATTTTTCTCCCTCTTCTCTTTTTTTCTTTTATTTTCTTTTTCATCTATTCTTTTTTTAGTCATTTCTTATTATTTATTCTCTTTAGACCTAGATTACTTGAAAAATTCCATTACCATGGCAATTGAACTTGTAAAACTGCATCAATTGCTAGATGACTCAGGAATTTGGGATGATCACTAGTTGGCTCCTTATTCTAGCTTAAAGTTCTTGAGGATAGTGTCTCTGGATAAGAATTTACTTTTAGCTATTACTTGATTTTGGGATCCAATATTTCATGTATTTAGGTTTACTAACCAGGTGCTTTGCCCCCTTCTAGAGGAATTTGCTGCTATAGTTGGTGCTAGATTTGAGTCTGACATTCAACCTTGTCTACCATCTGCTATTTCTAGGTATCCTAAAGAAGTGGTTCATCCTCTTCGTGTTTTACCATTTGAGACTTGAGGTTTGGTTCTTTTTGAAAGGACATTTCCACTTGAGCAACTGATCAATGTTCTCGTAGATTTTGATGATGTGCCCACTTTTCATGCTGGTTTTTTTACTCTTTTTTTATTTCACCCGATGCCTATTGGTACATAGCGAAGATACCAATACTTGGGATTACGAGCTATTCAGTATAATGGATGGTATATGCAGGGTTATAATCCATTCCCTGTGGTCATAGCAAAAACTATCTTCAACCTTGATGCAGTTCACCATGATCTTGACTTTTTTCCTACTGGTAGTCCATTGCTTTTTCAGGTATGTCTTTGATTTTAAGGTAGTACACCCTATGTGGGTTTTCATACTAGTTGTTTTTGTTGAAATACTTATCCTTTTGGATTTTTACATATCTCTTTGCCTTATTTTTGCCTAAGACGAACCCAATTGATTTTAGTTGTTTTTTATATTTTAGATATGGCTTCATATGAAGCTGCAGCTACTTTTAGATCCTCCTCAATGAGTCAGAGCTATAGATCCTTACCCCATATGCCATGTCACACTTCATCGACTACTGACATCATGTTCAAGTGTGCTTGGTTTCCCATCACTTTCATGGTTATAGATAAGGATTCCAAGTATGTCCCTTTATATAGACTCCATCATGCTACATTCTATATCATTGCTTACTATATTCTGTAGTTCAAGGGCAAGTTGGATATTGTCAGGTGACTATTGAGCTTTTAAGGTGGTACCCTCAGCTATGTTTTGGTGACAGAGTACTATCAGAGGGTATGGACCTAGCTTTCTATAAGAGCTACCATCCTTTTCATTGGTACCAATGACTTTACTACTTCTGATGCTTACAAGCAATGGGTAACCAGTCTGATGGTCGATAACAGACTTAGACTAGTAGGGATCCTGATGAGAGAGAAGTGATACAGATGATTAGATCAGACACTATTACAGATTATGTCTTTTATTTCTAATGGACTTTTTAACTTTGAACGCATAAAGAAATATGCTACTTTTGTTACATGAATGGCTATGTGTATGACACTTCTCTTTGATTTTAGCACACATGATCATTATTTGATATTGACCCAATGACACATATTATTCAATCTTAAGAGTGAAATTTTACATGCATTATAACTCCTATCATCAATCAGTCCTCTCGATTTTTCTTGATTGATTATTTTCTTTCATCCTCTAATTTTTGCCTAGGATGCCTTTTTTCAGTTTTCACCCTAGCGAGGTGCTCAATTTTAACAAGGTCATCTTTTTTTTTTATTTTTGACTCGAAAGGCATTTATTCTCTTCTTTTTCTCTTTTTTAATCTTTAGTTATGGAACCTTTTCAGCCTATGGATATTCATAGGTTCTTTGAAATCATTGCCATCACTATTTGATAAAATAGCAGCACCTTTGGATAATAGCTTCTTAAGCATAAAAGGGTCTTCCTATATACGCCTGAATTTGCATTATATATTTAGAACTCCTGGTCTCATCTATTTGAACACTAAGTCTCCTTTTTTCAAGGGATGTTTCTTGACTTTCTTTCAAATGAACAAGCGAGTCTTTTTTGATAGATCTAATTGTGACAGTAAACCCTCATTCTATTCTTGTCTAACAAGTTAACTTATGCTAGTCTCTACCTAACCTATTCTATTTTTGGTATCTCAACTTCTAAAATAGCCCTTGGAGATTGATGCTCTATTCTATAGGTAATACAGCTTTGGTACCATATACTAAGGAAAATGGTGTAGCTCCTGTTAAAGTTCTAGTTGTGGTCCTATAACCTTATAGTGCAAAAGGTAGCTTATCAAGCCAATCCTTATAAGTTTGAACCATTTTGGCCAGAATCCTTTTCACATTCTTATTGGCTACTTTATTTGCTCTATTTGCTTGTGGCCTATAAGGAGAAGACTTATGATATTGAACCCCATACTTGATGAGCCTTTGTCTGGTTTCTCCTCAAAATTATAATCCATTGTCTTATACCACATGGTGAGGCAACCCATATTTGCATATTAAATTCTTTTTTATGAACCTAGCCATATCCAGTGCATCTACTTTCTTAAAAGACTCAGCTTCTACCCATTTGATAAAGTAAACAATAGCCGCTATGATGAACTTGTGTCCATTTGAAATAGGTGGATAAATCATTCTTATGATATCTATACCCCATGCATCAAAAGGCCAAGGTGATGTATGGTTGCACAGTTTTGAAATAGGCAAATATCTCAAGCTTGCATATTGTTGGCATAGCTAACAATCATTATTCTACTTAGAGTAATTAGTGTCCATTGTGAGCTACAAAAACCTTGTCTCATAATCTTATTTGCTAAGGCTAGGCCATTCATATGTGCACCACATACTCGCATATGTACTTCTTCCATCACCTATCTTGCTTCCTTCTCATCCAAACACCTCAACTGGATTCCATCAAGATGCCTTTTATAAAGAACACCTCCTATACTATGAATCGATAGGATAACTTACGAATGATCCTCTAGTCCTTTTCAATCACTTTTTCAAGTAATATTAACCTTTCTAAGTAATCATGAATATCAAAATACCAAGGATTCCCATTGTTCACCTCGACATCTATGACCTGCTCTTTCTCAAAAAACAACTTATCAGAACATAAAATTAATTCAAGCTTTATGACTACTCCTTTCAGGTTATTCCAAATGGACACCAAGGTAGCCAAAGCATTTGCTAATTGGTTCTCTTCCCTATGCATAAATCCAAATGTATAATCCTTAAATTGACCACTCAAAACCTTTAGGTTTCTGAGATAGGGCAATAAATGCTCTTTTTTCACCGACCATTCTCCCCTTTCTTGGTAGATTACTAAGGATGAGTCTTCATATACTTCTGCAAACTTTGCCCCTACAGCTAATAAAGCTTCTAACCTAAAAATGCAAGCTTCATACTCTATTATTTGTGGCTTTTTACCTTCACTTCTTAGATTGGGAACATTAGATCTCTCATGCATATTTACAGAAAAAGATTTTATATGTGTATGAATTTTAGGGTTAAAAATCGAACATTGGTCTATATTTAAAAAAACTTGATTAATCTAATAGAAAACACTTTAGTGTCTTTTCACTTTTATCGTGCTTGAAAAATTCCTTTTTTACCAACTATTACAATCTAAAAAAGTAATACATCTAAAATTAATAATAAATAATGGTAAAAATAAATAAGCAATAAAAAATGTCATAATAAATGAGCAAAATAAAATAATTGGCATCACCAAAGAATGGAGATGGTGACCAATGAGAAAGCATGATTTCCTATGTTAAAAAACCATAAATCCTCCGAAACTACAAATGTACCAATCACTCAAAAAAACCATACAAGTTAAACTAATTAGCATAAAAAGTAAAAAAATAATCACATAATTATTTACATAGGCAAAATTTGTTCAAACACAAATACATACTGTACAGGAGCAAATACATGTCAAATTACATATGCAAAAATGCATAAAAGGACCTAAAATATCGGAAATAAAGCATAAAATATCATACAGGGATGGCCAAAAATGTGAGCAATAGCAATAAGAGAAGCAATGGACGAGATGAAAGGACAAGCTGAAGACATCCTATTCGTCGAATGATAGAAGGGCATCTATCGATCTAGATATCTTCCCTTCTGTCACCTTTGGATAGAATAAAAAATTAGAAATAAATAATAAAAATGCAAAAAATCATACATCAATTATTCCTAACTTCAACATGTATTTATACAACTTAAATCATATTATAACATTTTTTTACAATGAAATATACATAAAATACATAAAAAACTATGCATTTATAGGATTAAAAGAACTAAAAAATCAAGCTTTAAAAACACAATAATAGAGGAGTACCAAAGGACCTATCATGCCTCTATTATGTTAAACAACCCATAAAATGAATCATATCTCATACACATATGCATATTATTCAAGTATAATAATTAAAGCATGCCAATATGCATCAAAGAACCATGTGATCATGTTAATCAAGTTTTAGAGAGAGAAAATAGGAGAAAAACCTAGAATATTATCCTCAAGAGATATTCTGACCCTAGGAAGAAGATAGTTCAGATCCCTAACTCTAAATCGTGCTCCTTGTTCTCAATAATCAAATTTGAAATTCATTTTTTGGTGTCTTTTTCAACATAAGTTATATATAGCTATGAGTATTAGAGAGAGAAAGAAACTTTTCTTTTTCTCTAACTGTGGCTCTCAAAATAAAATTGATCCTTCTCCCCTTAAAAACCCTAGATTTAGGTTTTTATGCTTTTGGATGATTTTTTGTTGTTGAAAATCCCCCAAATCACTCCAACTTTGGAGGAAAAAATCCCCAAATCCAAAAAAAATCTTTAAAATAAAAATTACCCTTTTTAAAAAAGTAGAAATGTGGGAAAACTAGACTTTGAGTGAGGGATGGGCATCCTTCAATCAAGAACGGCCGTCCTTTACCACTAATCTAGGGGTTTGACTAAAAACTCCTCCAAAAGGGTCCCATAAGAGAGAGCTACCCATAGACGGGCACCCCTCAAGTGACAAATGGTCGTCTATCACCACTGAAGACCCAAAACAAGGCATTTTCGTACATTTTGTTAAAACATTTGAAAATATTTGGAAATACTTTGGAAATCATGAAAAATCCTTAAGACAA
Source organism: Excoecaria agallocha (assembly GCA_037975025.1). Taxonomy (NCBI): domain Eukaryota; kingdom Viridiplantae; phylum Streptophyta; class Magnoliopsida; order Malpighiales; family Euphorbiaceae; genus Excoecaria; species Excoecaria agallocha. Next base: position 94,593,132 of record CM075807.1, on the reverse strand, counting down.
AGTGACAAAATTTATGACAGGAGCCTTGAGACCCGAACCTATTATCAGTAATATGTTGTTTCCTTATTATTAGGTAACATTGATCTAGGCTACCTTGGGTCCTGTGTCTACACTTTTATGTTCTTAATTGACTTGATTTTAGCTTATGTAATTAAATGTAGTAAATTACTTGTTTATATTAAAGGGTTTGGAAACTGCTAACCGGTAGTTAAGTTAAATATATTTAATTATATGTGATATTTAAAAACTAATAAATAAATGAATTTTTCATGCATTGTGTATATAAATAAGGCAATGTGCTTAATTAGTATTTAAAATTTTGTTACCTTTATCCTTAGTAAAACTAGTTAGGAATTAAAGGTGTAGGATAAGGTTTACATGCTAATTAGGGGTCTAACAGTATTGCATCATGATATATTTACCAAACTAAATGGCTTCAAGAGCTCAATTTTGGTGTATGATATTTTATTTTAAATTATGGACTGAATAGCTCCGAGAGCTCTATCTAGATAACTGAATATTAAAAATTGAGTAATGATAAGAGATATGCAAATGGATGGAATGGTTTTGAGAACTCGATCATGTAATATTATGGAATTAGGATCAATTTGTAAATGGACTAAAGGGTTTCGAAAACTCAGTCCAAAATTTAAATTTTACTTATCTGGCCTGGTACAATTCCACTAGAAATTACTAGAGGCAATATTGAATGAAAACAAGAAATGTTAATAAATGTAATAAGTAAAACAAAAAATGATATGAATTTGTTAAAACTTGAACATTAAGTATTTGATTAATTGACTGAGCTATTAGGCAATAACTTGAATATTTAATTGAAATATATAAGAGTAGCACTTATGTACATCGAGATATTTAAGAATTCATGATATATTATTGTAGATAAACATGAAAAGTAAATAAAATGCATGTTAAATAATAAAAGGCATATTGCTAGTTGATTTAAACATTTTATATGTGTGTTAAAGACTATACATGTTTTATGAAACTAATTTACTATTTATTAAGATTTAAGGATATAATGTGGAAAAATTATTTTACTGCACAAGATATATCCATCTTTATTATATGTATATTTGTATTTAGTTAAATAACTTATAATTAATTTCATTGCTCCGTACACCTAATTGAGATAATGATAATTGGTGATTTTCCCTATTGGTGTACGCCTCATATCTTCCCTGAGGGTAAAAGGGCGTTACACCCAAGATATGACATTTATGTTAGTGACGTGATTTGAGAGGCATTCTTAATTTTAAACTTCATTCTAGGGTGTGTATGCAACACTTAGACTTTAATGATGACATCTCAATCAATAGGAGTGACTATTAAAACATTAATAAAGTCAAAATAAATGTTTCAGTTTCTATATAGAAAATCATTATTACTATACAACCTAGATTCACTTATAAACCTAACCAGCCATATGTCACTCCAAGATGCAAGCTATACATCTTATATATTCACTTCACTTTCTCTTTCATTAAGGTTACTTTCATTTTCACTTGTCTTTTCTCCTTCTTCTACAACTTGCATTCTTTGAAAATTATTCATCCTACCATATTTATTTTTATACCTACTAACATTTTCACATCAGTAACTTTGGCAAATTTAGGCTTCTAAGTTTATTTTGCTTTAGTGGTGCGAGCATTCATCAATTCATCATCTCAGTATTTCTAATCCCACTTTATTAGGTTTGTTCTTTCACCTCCTATATCTTTTTCTTCTATCCTTAATAAGTTCTTTAGAGAGTTTAATTGAGAAAGTCAAGGTAGGCAAGGGGTTGTTGGATGATGACACCCTTAGTCCTTTAATAGGAGCTTACGCTCTAAAAGTCAACCCCTGAGAAGTGTAGCATCCCAAATCCAAAAAAGAAAATAGCCTAGGAAGTTTCCTAGGGTTGGCAGTATCAATTTGATAAGTAGATAGAATCACCTATAATTTTTAAGAGAGAAACTCAAAATAGCCAAGATATATGAAATAAGGGTGCTTAATGTATCTTTAAGGGCTAATGCCAAGTTTGCTGGGAAATGGTGCATAGTGATTTATAGAGATCATCTTAAGGTCGAGCTCAACCTTTCACTGATAAAATTTGAGCTAGATATACTAAGCCAATATGACCTAAACATTGGGCAGCTACATCAAAATGCCTAGTAAACCCTATTTACATATTAGGTGTGGGTTGAAGCATGACATCACTCTAACCATCAATTTGTTTTAAGCTACTTATATGGTTGGCCTTCAGATAGCTACCGAGGATCATAATTATGTGTAGGCCTAGACTGGGTATAGGGTTTTTTTACAGGAAAGCCTGACTCTCTCAAAAATTGGAAGAACCACTTCTTTATGGTAAAAAAAAAACATGAGTAGAGATTTACCTTTTCAAAATTCTCAGGCCCAGTTTGTCAATAAAAATGATGAATAGTTATGGTTGTCAGAAGAGGAAGAGAGAACATTAGCTCGATGTAAAAAGCTTGCTCGAGGGAAAAGAGACATCAAATTACAATTGCAATATGGTCTAACCTTTTCTAAGCCAAGATTAAAAAAGAGTAACTTACTTTTCTTTCTTTTATTTATAAGCCTAATGCATTGCTCATTGTTTGCTCTTTTATAGTGATGAAGAGGATGAGCATACCAAGTTCGGCCAAGGCTATAAGGGCAAAGAAATTGGGAAGATAAGCAACCTAAAAGGATAAAAGTGCAAATCCAATCACCATTATCAAAGTCTGAACTCTAGTTGTTGTCATGCCACCCTTTTAGCCACCAATGCTAGAAGTGGACATATCATAATTTGAAACTATTAGTCCCTCTACTGCTGGGTCTAACAAACTAGGAAAAAATGTACCTATCCTAGTTACTGCGAAGTCATTAAGACCTGAGAGGACTAGCATAGTTTTGAAGCTAAAGGAGCTTGATCTAAAGGCTTTAATAGAAGTGCTACTTGGTTATTGGCAAAAGTAGAAGGCTACCTATAGTGTCATTTACTCCAATTTCTCCACCTTTGTGCACCATATTTTGTGTGTGCCAGATGAAGTGGCCCCTATGCTGAGTTTAAGTTATGAACAACTAACATCGAAGTACAAGTGACATTAAATAGAGGTAAAATAGATTTATTACCAAACTTGACTTTACTGTGATTGGTCGCTTTACTTGTCTTACACCTTTCAATACAAGGGTCGATACTCAATAATGCTATAGTTTCCAAAATGAATAAATTAATTTAGGCATGGTACAAAGAGGAAAAAAACACTACTGGCCTATAATTCAAACTCAACTAAGTTAAAAGCTAGGCTGTTGCTGACTAGACAAAGGTAGCAGAGATTGAAGATAAGGCCACCAAGGCTAAAAAAAATCCTTAGTGGTAGAGGCACTTTTGAAAAAAGAGGAAAAGGGCAGTCAGGCCAAAGAGGCCATATTAAAGAAGAGCGAAGAAGAGAAGATTGAACTTGATAGGAAATGCACCAGTCTCGAAGAGAAAGCAATTGACCTGGATATCGAGAAGTGTATGGCTTATAAAGGTAAACTAGTCATCGCAATTCAGAAGAAGCATCCTAATCTTGACTGGTCTTGGATGGATGAAATCTATCCAGATGAGGGTTCATTTTCTTGTAGTTAACCTTTCTTCCTTTATATTTTTATCATGTAATTTATCTTCTATAATGGAATCTCGTATCTTTTTGAATTGCCTTTTTATGTTTTAATGGGATGACAAATTTTTCATTGTCCGTATATGGATGTATGGCTGAACTAAAGGTGAGACAATAATTTTAACTACTCATATGGCATTTTTATCGTATTGAGCAAATTTTTATAAAATAATTATAAGTAAACGAATAAACAAATATCAAACTTTATTGATAGTGCTTCAGAGCTAAAATCATAGTAATTGCTCGAATGGCAAAACTTAGTCAGAATGAATAGAAAAAAGGATTGAAAATAAAGTTTTGTGAAATAAAGAGTAAATACTTCAATGTTGTTACAATCGCATTGAGCTGATTATTAATAATATAACTTAAGACTAAAAACATTCGATGAGTGCAATATTATCTTCCTTGAGAGATATTTGAGGTGACAAGCTCCACCATTAACAATCTTGTAATGGATAAAAATTTTAATTTTTGAGAACAGTATTTTCGAGCTATGAATAGTTACCAAGGTGATACAAGGTGAATAGTACCACCTGAAACCCGTAAAAATATTTCTTCACCATTAAAGAGTAAAGCTTAAGATGAGTTCAGTGGTATAATTCAAGGTAAAATTGAGGTCAGATAAATCCTCAAATTGGAAAATGAAAAAAAAATTCCGAACAGTAAAAGGGTTGACCAAAATTTGATTGGTTTGAAAATATTCCATGGACCTTCAAAAATTATTCCATTTGCTCAAATATATTAGAAATAATGCTAATTAACATATGAAAGTGAAAATTAAGTTTTTAAAGATTTTAAATTTTTGAATTTCATACTGATAAATTTTAGCTCTGAACATAAAAGTATATCAAAATGAACTTACATTGAAATAAATTTTTAAACACATCTTAATAAATATTTTTTCATATGTTGGACCATATTTGGGAGATTTGATAAAGAAAACATTAAAACCCAAAAAATAGAGAAAACATAGGTTGTTTGATTATTTGGGTTAAATGGCATTCACTCATACCCTTAACTCACTAAAGGGTGTGAGTGACTCAAGAGAGTGATACATAATCACTCACTCCTAAGGGTGTGACTAAAAATGGATGGTAATTAAGAAGAGGATGACAAGTGATCCAATGTGGACTTTTGGATTAAATAGTGACCAATCAATCTTAGCAATCTATATAGTTGTATAAATAGCCTACAATCAAAATTCTTTAGGTAATTCTCCCAATTTCTTTCTCCCCATTGTCATCCCACATATACACCTCATATTTCTTCATTTTTCTCTAATTTTTCTTAACTTAATCATACCAATTTCAATAAAATTTCATGTCTTAAATAATTCTGAGGTCCTAAATTCATTTCTAGCTATCTCTAAAGTTTATTTTAAGTGGAGAAAGTGGATGAACTAATGGAGAAAAGGTTTGGAGCAAAAATTCAAGTAAGTTAATTTAGTGAAATTTTAGTGACTTTAATGGATTTTTAGGTAGATATTAATGTAAAAATATATATTTTGAGTTTATTTTGAATTATGGATGAAGAAAATTAAGGAAATAATCCATAAAGGAATTTGGCCAAGGTAGAATTTAAAGGGAAATCATAGAAAAATGGATAGAAAATGTGAAAAAGGAAGAGAAGATAGTGAGAGAGCTTGGAAAATAGGTATGTGGATACATAAACTAATTTATTTCAAAAGATTTAGGTTATGTAATTTGGGATTGTTATATGTGTGATGAGATTTAATTTAAATTAATGGTAGATAAGTGAAATTAAAGGTTAAAGAATGAAGTTTGTGAAGTTAAGTTTGTGAAAATATGATTTAAAATGGGAAATTTGAATTAAAACCTATTATGTAACTATAGGAATAAATGTGAAATGATGAAATAACTTAGATAAATTAGTAAATTGATGAATTAACATGAAATAAATGAAAAATTGTTGAAAAATAAATCAATATGTAATGAACCCTTAAGTGGTCGAATAGTATACATTACTATACCAAGTGATATGTTAATATATAATTGAATAATTGGCATGAAATAAACATTAGAATAGTAAATTAACTTGGTATAAGTGATAAAATAATAATAAAGGCATAAACATAATGTGGGTAAAATGATACATAATGGTGTACATTTACATATTAGTTGTGTAATAAAAGAATTTATCTGGATACAACAACTTGGAAGATAAAATAATCCAAGGAATATTTAATGATTGAGTATACATGAAAAAAATAGATAAATATATATTGGTGCACACTTGAAGGATTTTAATGGAATAACAATAAAGTAATGTACAAGGTCTATAATTTAAAATGAAATTATAAGTAATATAATGGAATTAACCATCATATATAAAGTATAAAATGAAATAAATGAATAATGAGTAAGACAAATAAAGGTCGAGTTAAGTATAAAAAGGGAACTAGAGGTAGTTTAATGAAACCTTGGTAAAAAACATGAGTTAAACATTTGAACAAGATCAAAAACTATATAAGATAAGAATACAATGGATAGTAATTAAATAATAATTGGTTGAGTGATTATGGTGTAATATCGATGTATTAGAACTTGATGAGTATCATGAGAATATGATATGAATTGAATAATGAATATGAATGATGGATATAGGAAATGGATATGAATTGAATATGTGATGGAAACTAATGATTTGTTGAGTATAAATTATTAACACAAAGTTGATTGTGATATTATATGGAAATATGGAATAATATAAGAATGATACTTATGTGATTTAAATGGAGAAAATGTTATTGCCCTTAGTACTTTCTAGTGAAACCAGAGGTATAGGATACAATGGCTAGCCATATAGATATTCACCTCGGTAAGCAAATCAAAATGACTAGCAAGTGGACCAAAGGCGGATCCATACTCTACATATGAGAAAAGGATGGCATAAATGATAAAAAGAGAAAAAAAAGATAGTATGTTATGATTAAGGCACTGACCGGTATTTAGCAAGTGTACTAGATCGGCTAGTAATACAGGAAAATATAGATTAAGACCCTAAAATATCATACCCAAGGGAACATGGATTGCTAAAAATAATATTTATGTATGAATTAAATTAATCTGAGATTGTTTCCCAAATGTTTTTGATTTAAAAGCAAAAAGTAAACAAAATAAACAATGAAACAAAACAAAAGTTAAAACATGAATTAAAAACAAAGCAATAACTGAAATTCTCTTGCTAAAGGAACTATCCACCTTAACTTTCATTGTAATGACTTAAATTCAATATAAACACCAGTGATTATGGAAAAACTAGTAATAAAGCAAGATATCTTTATTCAAGTATATCATTCTTAGTATTAAACTCATAGACAAATCTAATACTTAGCATGAAAATCTAGTTTTAACTTCCTAAATATTCATTGAAGCCTTTCTCAAGTGATTCAACTCCAATTCATTCTTAGTTCCTCCTCTCTTAGTATTAACTAATAAAATTCACACATAATTATCTCATATTTCGGATAATAATCATGCATAAACATTTAAAATTTAATCCAAGAACATACAAATCATTAACTATGTCAAAACCAATTTTTAGTTATTTATTCAATAAACCATCAATCAATCTCAACACAATCAAAGATAAGAATATGCTTAAAATCAAGAAATAATCAACCGATATTAAAATTAAGCTCAAAATAAAGTCATAACAATGAAAATATAAGATTTCAAGAATCTATTAGCAAAAGATGAAAAACTACTTCCTAAAGATAGTTAAAAACTAAAACAAAGTTGAAAAGAAAAATAAAAATAGAAAAACTAGAAAAAAACAAGTAAAACTAAAACTAAAGCAATTAATCCCTTCTAATCCCTAATTGATCCCACTAATTGATTCCCCTCTTTGGTGTTTTTTTGACTGCTATTTATAGGGCAAAATCGTAGTAGATTCCTTCTTAAACTCCAGAAATAAAATAGAAAGCGAACTCTGCTCAAATAGGAAGCTTGGAGAAAATCCTTCGTGGAATGGGAGATTGAGCACATGGCCACGTGTGTGCTAATGTAATTCCACGCGTGGTCACGTGTCCCTTTAGTTCTTCCTCACACGTGGTCACGTGTGGACTATGCCTTGTGTCACACGTGGTCACGTGTTTCCTTTGGTTTCTTCATTTGCTCTTTCACATGGCCATGTGTTGCTTAGTTCATTTTCACATGTGGCCATGTGTTCTTTTCTTTTTCAATTCATGTGGCCATAGGTCTTTCACTACTCACCTTCATATGGCCACGCATCGAACTTCTGGACCTTACGATCACTAATTAACATAAATTTTCCAATTTCCCAGTTTTGGCCCAAATCTTCTTGCCTTTTTACAATTAAGTCCTTTTTCTTGCAAATTAACCCAGAAAAAACACCAAAATTTACAATTAACTCCAAAAACATAAAATTAACCAATTATTCTCAAATCTAACCTAATTAACACAAAATTAACCTAATTGAACACCTAAAAACATACTAAAAACACTATATAAATCACTATTATCAGGCACCCTCAACTTATTTTAGATATGAAATGTTGTGGTTGAGGCACTCTTCATGTGGCTACCTTAACTTATTTCAGATATGAAATGTTATGGTTAAGGTACCCTTCATGTGGCTACCTCAACTTATTTCGAATATATAGGCCTGTGTCCTTAGTATTTAAACTCGAGGGTTTCACCACTAGGGGCAAAATAGAAATTTAATTGCATAAATAATGTTGAAATATATAAGTAGTGCATATGTGTAATATGGAAAGAAAATGGATAAATATGTGAATGAATGTTAATCAAGGATAAATGGATAAAGAAATAGTGAAAAAGTGATAATTATGAAAATTAAAGATAAAAAGGAGCAAGTGTGGAAGTTAATAGTAAATAGTGAATAAGTGTGTGAATGAATAATTACAAATAACTTAAATATGGATAAAAGTAGATAAAAATGCATATAAATGAATAAGCAGTAGCAAAAATGGAATTAAGAAAGAAAAAAAGGACTAAGAAGGTAAATAAGTGGAAAGAAAGCTATATGTGTAAATAAAGAATAGATAGTATGAAAGATATGGTTAAGTGATTAAAAAGGAAAATATTATAATTAAGCAAGAAATTAAGGGTATAAATGTAAATTAATACTAAAAGTATAATTATGAGTGATAAAATGGTATAAAGGATGAGAGAGTATGAAAAACTAACTAATAGGGACCAAACAGTAATTTGCCATTATATAATGAAAGCATAAGAACTCAAATATAATTTGAAGGGCGAATTTGCAATAATTAGTATAAAAGGGCAAAATCATGGAAAATGATGATATTTAGTGAGAACCATGATAAAAATAAAAAATAAAGAACCAAAATGGACTTTTTACCTAAATAGTAGCAATTAAATATGTAAAGGCTAAGAATAAGAAATAAAAGAGGGATTATAAAATAAATTTGGTAAAAAGAGGGCAAAAGTGTAAATAAGAGAAAACACTGAGAAAATAGGGACTAAATTATAATTTTGATAAAAAAAATTTATGGACTAAAATGAAAGAAAACATAACTTATGGACTAAAATGGAAAATGTATGATGAAATATGCCAAAAAGGAGAAATTAAGGACAAAACGATAATTATGGCAAAAAATGGAATCTTAAAGACATAAATGTCATTTTAATAAAAGCTGGGATCTAAATGTCATTTGATAAAAATAGAACATATATTTCATTTTGGTAAAAGATGGGACTTAGATGACATTATGGTAAAAGATGGGGACATAGATGTCATTTTGTAGAAAGATTTAACCACTAAAGGTAAAAATGTAATTTCATACTATTGAAGAAAGGAAATAAAATTAAAAAGTAATTAAGAGTTATTTAGAAATTCAATAAGATGGAATTATGTTAAGTGAAGTAAAAAGAGAAATTAATTATGTTGAATTGAGTATAGTTTGAGAATTAAATGGAAAGAAAAGAAGGAATGAAATCGCAAATACTAGTTGGTAAATAGATATTAACAACCCTAAGAGAAAAATTGAGGAAAGATTGTTATAGGAGTAACTAGCAAGAATAAAAGGTAGAGACTTAATTTGGTTAAGTCATGAACGACTGTGGGAATGAAAATAAATCAAATAAGTAAATTAAATGTGTAATCTTTAATAAAAAAAACAAGACTTTAATAATGTTATGTTTGTTGAAATAATGAAATAGAAATTATCAAGTTTGAATAAAATGTATAATGTAAACAAGTTGTTCAAATGTGTATGTAAGAATTAAAGTAGAATCTTAGTGAGCGAATCGAAATAAGATAATAATGACATATATAATATCAAATAGATATAAAAAAAAAAGAATAAATTTGATATAGTAGGTGCATTAGAAATTAGAAAATAGTATCTATCCCACAGGGACAAAACACGATAAAGAAAAGTCTCATATAATAGTCTAATAAAAAGGATACAAATACAAATAAATCATAAATTAGACATGAAACTTGGAAACAAATGAAAGTAGTGTATATAATACTAAAATGATATTATGGTAGTAAAATGCTTATGTACATGTATTAAGAATAAGTTAATAGTCCGATACAAGAAAGTGGAGTAAGATTAACGGATCAATAGTGCAAACGAAAAACTAGTAACCGAAATAAAAAGGCATGGAAATTCAAGGAAATGAATGTGGTAAGTAATTGGTAGCAAATAAGTAAAAATAAGTAGGATACTAAAATGTAAATAAAAGTTAGTAGAAAATTTGAAAATCTAAATTGGAAAAGGGGAAATTTAGTAAGACTAGTGATGGTGAATATTCAAGAAAAAGAGATGAAAGAAAATAGTTTATGCTGAAAATAAATTAGATAGTAGAAACTAAAGCTAAAACGAAAATTTAATTTGAAGTATATGTCTGTTTGTAAAATTTATTAGTTGGGTATCCACCACTAGGCATTTTATATTTAATGTGTAGTTGTTTACTACACGTAAGTTCTTGAGAAATGTGTACAGAAGTTCAAAAGGACAGGTGTTGGATTCAAATGAAGTCATGTAGTGAAACGGATTATCTTGTGTTTTATATGTGGCATGTATATGTAGAGTTGGAATTTGTTTGTGTACTATAGTAAAATTATATGTAAATTATATTGTGATAATTGTTGTATAAGGATGTGACAAATCTCAGGAACTTGGTAGGGGCCTTCCTAGTTTAGATTGAGTTTTCCGACTTTGGATGCAGTGTGTGCGGCAATAACCTTTTTTAATACAAGTTATTCAATCTGGAAAGATCTCGGCTTTAATTTTCGATAAGGTATGATGTCATACACTATTTGTAAGTGGCAGATTAAATCTAGGCAAGCTCTTTCTATTTTTCCAGTTTATGTAAGTGATAGAGCAAGTAGGCCTTATTTTCTTCGGTAGTGTATTGTGAAGTTCGAATATTGTGGACACTAATCTCACATGAAATGACTACTTGAACCTCATAAGTGAGGGAGAAAGGGGTGGCATCAATTACAGCTTGAGGAAAGGTCTAGTATGCCTATGGTACATTATTTAATTCATCTATGTAAAGGCTTTTAGCATTATCAAGCCTTTTCTTAAGTCTCAGAAGAATGGTTCGATTGATTACTTCTATCATACCTTTTGATTGAGGGTGCTAAGATGTTCAAATTCGAGCAATAGTTTTTGAAAGTTGAGCAATTGAACTGTTTACCATTATCTATGATGAGGCTGTGTGGGATTTCAAAACTTCTGATAATAGACTTCTGTAGAAACTTGATTATATTTGCAAGTATAATCGTAACTAAAGGCTCAGCTTCGACCCACTGCGTCAAATTGTCAACTCTAATAACTAAGAACTATTCTTATCTGGTGACCTAAGGAAAAGGGCTAAGGATGTCAATACCCTATTGAGCGAAAGGCTAGGGACTATGTATGGCCACTTGCTGCGTTGACTTCTAATGTGTAATGTTGCCAAATCGCTGACATTTGTCACATTTTTGAACAAGTTATTTAACATCACTTTTCATCTTGGGCCAATAGCATCCCTACAACAAAGCTTTTCAAGCTATGTTTTGCATACATTCCTATTCACCCATATGATGGAATATGACATGGTATGAATGTGATGATAGCACAGCGAAAAAAGAAAAATTTTTTATCATACATACCATACAATTCCAAAGCAAGAAACGAAACATGCAATTTTAGGGTTGTAGAACTTACAACTTATGATGCCTTCTGAAAATTGAATTTGGTGATGCCCAAAAACTAAGATGACTTTATCCGCCTTAGATCTCGATCACCAATGCCAAGGAACAGCCTTTTACGCCACTCCCTTTATTCTCACACACACAATTGCACTGACGGCTTAAAATAGAGATTGCTAGCTCTCTTTTTCGGTATTGTGTAAAGGCAATGGTTTGAAGCTACAAAATTTGATTTTTTACTTCTTTTAGGTTGCTATTACTACCCAAGATCACAAGAGAATGAGGAACTATCCTTTCTCCTTGTGAAAATTGGCTAAAAGAAATTCTTTGAGAGAGAGAGAGAGTTCACGCAAAACATAGAAAAAATCCCCTAGGGTGTCACGTTTTTTCCCACAAAAAATATATATCTCTTTTCCTTTTAAGTGATTAATCTCAAATATACTACCTTAAGATAATTAATATTAGCTAAAGATAATTAATATTTTCCTTTATCACTTAATTAAAATAAGTAATATTTATTGATAAAAACTCTTTTAATTTATCCAAGATAAAAACAAAAGACATTTAATCAAATAATATCACTTAATTTAGGATAAAAGATATGTCATTTAAATCTAATAAACCACTTAAATAAAACTATACATGTGCCAAAATTTCTCGTTATTTCTCTAGGAATTTCGGCCACATCAAATTTCATTTAGATGATTTAATTAGATAAATATGTCTTTAGGCTTTAATACTCAATTAATTAAATTAATACATGACATTTAATTAATTGAAATTAAACCTTGTGGGCTAAATTTCTCTCTCTCATGGGCCAAGGTCCAATAGCAATCTAATAACCCATTACACACATTAATTTGACTTTAATTAAAAGCCCAAATTAATGCCCAATACTTAATTTAAATATTTTAAGCCCAATGTTTTGTGTGCGATCCTATAGGTCCATTTAATGTTGGCAATGAATTAATAAATTAATTCAAAGGCTATATATATTCTCTAGCAAGATATTATAGCATTCCAAATTAAATGAAAATGCATATGACATTTAGTGACCTAATGCAATTTTGCATAGTCCCTTACCCATAAATATCAGAATTAATATAAGGCATGGAACTAGTCATCCTTATATATATTAATTCCTTTCTTGATATTCCAGTGACACTGAACTCTCAGATAAATAATGATTACTCATTATTTCATCTCGGTATGGCCATACACTTCTCAGTTTACTGATCAAGTGGCCGATGATATTTTCTCTCTTAGTGAGAGGGGTAATCCCTTCACTTCTCTCATGCTCTCTAACATTAATCAATGCATACCCAATCATACCCGTACTTGTCACTCTGTTAAGAGTACGTTAGGTGTATGTCAAAGTACACAGTAATTCATAAAGAGTTTCATAGAGATTTCAGGTCTAAGAACTCCGATACAAAACTTGCATATGAGAAACACTTATGACTTGTACCATATAGTGTTCTCATGAGCGGATCGTATCCAGATACCATGTTCTTTAACATGTATCTATGATCTCTGATTGACACTCTTGTCCTAATGATCCGTAAGACAGAACTCATAATATCAGAGAGAGCATACTAGTCTTAATTCATTGTTATTCCCATAACAATGACTGACTAAGGATGTATAGAATGAAGTCTCATTTGTTTCAAGGTCTTACAACCATGTGCCTCACACATGATAACTTAAACCGAAATGACATTCTTGGATAGTTTTATCAATTGACATGCACAGGAATACAATAGGTAAAACAATTGCCTCATTTTATTAATTAAAGTATTTTATTACAATGCATTGGGACTAGGGCTTACACTAACAATCTCCCACTAGCACTAGTCCCAATTGGGCATAGCCCTAAGACCGAACGCTCTCAAATGAGCTTCGTACAGATTTGGACTCAACTGTTTCGTCAAAGGATCTGCTACATTGTCTTCACTTGCTATCTTGCTAACCTTGACGTCCCCATGATCAATGATTTCTCTGATCAGGTGGTACCTCCTGAGTATGTGTTTGGATTTCTGGTGTGATCGGGGCTCCTTTGCCTGTGCGATGGCCCCGTTGTTGTCACAAAAAATTTCTAATGGATCTAGGATGCTTGGGACCACTCCTAATCCGGAAATGAAATTTTTAATCCAAACAGCCTCTTTTGCAGCCTCACTTGCTGGAATATACTCAGATTCTGTAGTTGAGTCGGCAACAATTTCTTGCTTCGAGCTTCTCCAGCTGACAGCACCACCGTTCAAAACAAAAACAAACCCAGATTGCGATCTAGAATTCTGAGTGCTGGTCTGAAAAGCAGCATCGGCATAACCTTGTATGACGAGCTCTTCATGACCACCATACACTAAGAAGTGATCCTTAGTCCTTCGCAGGTACTTTAGAATCCCTTTTACAGCAGACCAGTGCTTCTCACCAGGGTCTTGCTGAAACCTACTGGTTATACTCAGTGCATGAGCAACATCCAATCTAGTACATAACATAGCATACATGATAGATCCAATAGCAGATGCATATGAGATTCTATTCATGTTGTCCCTTTCCTCTTTTGTTTTAGGGCACTGTTCTTTAGTCAAAGGAACTCCTAAAGCCAAAGGTATGTACCCTTTCTTTGAGTCTCCCATACTAAAATGCTTTAGTACTTTGTCTATGTACTTTTCTTGACTTAGTCCCAAGAGCCGATTCGATCTATCTCTATAGATTCGAATACCAAGTATTGTCTCGGCTTCACCTAAGTCTTTCATTGAGAAACATTTTCCCAACCATTGCTTAACCTTTTGCAATGTTGGAATGTCATTCCTAATGAGAAGGATGTCGTCCACATATAAGACCAGAAATACTACTATGCTCCCACTAACCTTCTTGTACACACAAGGCTCATCTTCGTTCTTGATGAAGTCAAATTCTTTAACTGCCTCATCAAAACGAAGATTCCAACTTCGGGATGCTTGCTTTAATCCATAAATGGATTTTTGAAGCTTGCAAACCTTCTTAGGATGCTTGGGATTGACAAAACCTTCAGGCTGTGTCATATACACATCCTCAAGTAAATTTCCGTTGAGGAAAGCAGTTTTGACATCCATTTGCCATATCTCATAATCATGATATGCAGCTATGGCAAGCAAGATCCTAATGGATTTGAGCATGACTACAGGCGAAAAGGTCTCGTCATAGTCTACACCATGAGTTTTTCGAAAACCTTTTGCTACTAATCTACCTTTGTAGGTCTTATCAGCTTTGAGTTTGAATAGCCACTTGCATTCAATTACCTTAGCACCTTCCGGTGGATCAACCAAGGTCCAAACCTGGTTATCGTACATTGATTGCATCTCGGATTTCATGGCTTCAAGCCAATTTTCCCAGTCTGGGTTCTCAATAGCTTCTCGGTAGGTAGTAGGATCCTCACGATCTACTAACTCAATAGTGTCACTGTCGATGATTAGAAATCCATGTCTCTCAATCTCCTGACGTACCCTACCGAACCTTCTAGGTTCTTGTGTAAGGGGTTCTTGTTCCACAACTGGTTGTGAACTTGATCCCATTTCCAACTCATCCTCTATAGGAGTTTGTGGCGCTTGAATTTCTCCAAGTTCTACTTTACTCCCACTATCTTTCTTGAGAAGGAACTCCTTTTCCAAGAAAATAGCCTTGCGAGCAACAAATACTTTGTTCTCAGCTTGTGAGTAAAAGTAGTATCCCTTTGTTTCTTTAGGATACCCCACAAACAAGCAGACACTGGATTTGGACTCTAGTTTGTTAGATGTTAATTTCTTAACATGTGCTTCACAGCCCCAAATCCTGAGAAAAGACATATTGGGTTCTTTCCCAGTCCATACCTCGTATGGTGTCTTCTCAACTGCTTTAGTTGGAGTACGGTTCAATAGAAACGCAGCAGTTTCTAATGCATAACCCCAAAAAGAGATAGGAAGATTAGCTTGACTCATCATAGATCGAACCATGTCCAACAGAGTTTGATTTCTCCTTTCGGACACACCATTCCATTGAGGTGTTTCAGGAGGAGTGAGCTGTGAAATAATACCACACTCCTTTAGATGACTGTCAAACTCTTGGCTTAAGTATTCGCGACCTCGATCTGATCGAATGGCTTTTATACTTTTGCCAAGTTGGTTTTTTACTTCGTTCTTAAACTCTTTGAATTTCTCAAAAGTTTCAGACTTGTACTTCATTAGATAGACATAGCCATATCTACTGAAGTCATCTGTGAATGTCACGAAGTAGCTAAAACCACCTCTAGCATGTGTACTTAAAGGTCCACATACATCGGTATGTATTAGTTCCAATAAGCCATTAGTCCTCTCACCTTTTTTATTAAAAGGACTCTTTGTCATTTTTCCATGCAAACATGGCTCGCATGTATCATAAGACTCTAAGTCGAATGACCCAAGCACTCCAGTTTTGTAGAGTCTTGAAATGCGTTTTTCGTTTGCATGTCTTAAACGACAATGCCAAAAGTAAGTAGGGTTCAATTCGTTTGATTTAACCCTCTTTGTATTAATGTTGTATATTGACTCTTTGTTTTGTAAATCAAGGATATAAAGGCCATTTTGCAACATGGCATTGCCATAAGAAATGCCTTGGCGACGAATATGAGCATTGCCATTTTTAATAACAAAATCAAATTCATCATTATCCAAACATGAAACTGAAATAATGTTTCTGCTCATAGCAGGCACATAATAACAATTATTCAAAACAATACAAAGTCCGGAAGGTAAAGTGAGGTGATAGTTGCCTATCTCCATGGCAGCAACTCGTGCTCCATTCCCCACACGGAGGTCCACTTCATTCTTCCCAAGTAACTGCCTATTTCTTAGCCTCTGCACATTTGAACAAATGTGAGAACCACAACCGGTATCCAATACCCAAGTGGTAGAAATAGAAAGGTTAATTTCAACAACAAAAATACCAGAACTGGACGCCTTGGCTCCATTCTTCTTTTGTTCTTCCTTGAAGAGAGCGCAATTCTTCCTCCAATGCCCTATCTTGTTGCAATGGAAGCAAGTGCTCTCACTCTCTTTAAGTTTTGGCGCCTTGGGCTTGGATTGGGCCTGAGGTGCACTCCCAACTGACTTGGGTTTTCCCTTTCCCTTTCCCTTTCCCTTAGCGGGTCCCTTCTTAATTCCCTTTTGAACCATTAGTACGAGATTGCTCTTTCGAATGTTCTCTTCAGCATTCTTAAGCATCCCATGAAGCTTAGTGACTGACTTGTTCATTGCATGCATGTTATAATTCATCATAAATGGATCATAAACAACAGGCAATGATCCTAAGATCAAGTCAGTGACCAATTCCTTTGGTACTAGTACCTCAAGCTTCTCAAGAGTATCAAGATACCCTTTCATCTTGAGTACATGGGTACTAACAGGAGTACCCTCAGCCATCTTGCAAGAAATTAAGGCCTTTGTTGTCACGAACCTCTCGTGACGAGCTTGCTCTTGGAACATCTTCTTGAGGTGCACCATGATCGCATAGGCCTCTTGGTCCATAAATTGCTTTTGCAATTCAGGCACCATAGTGGCTAGCATCAAATAGGTCACATCATTAGAGTCACTTTTCTTGGTCTCAAAAGTTTCCTTTTGAACCACAGAAGCGTTCCTAGCAGGTTCCTCAGGTAAGGGTGCATCCAAAACATATGACTTCTTCTCTTGCTTAAGAACTATTCTTAAGTTTCGAGACCAATCTATGAAATTGGTGCCATTCAATTTGTCCTTTTCAAGGACCGATCGCAATTAGAAATTGTTGTTTGAAGATGCCATTTTCAATCTACAATAAATTTAGCAAGATTAAATGAGGTCTTATTATAATCCCACAAACCGAATTAATATCCCTTTAAATAATTCGCGTTAGTGATTTAATGTGGGCCAAGATCCACTTTTCACAACAACTTATTAGTCAGGCTGAGCTTGTACACCTAACAAGTTAAGTTACTTAGGTAGGAAAACTCCAATCATGTCTCGTACATGACTCTTGGATCAAATGGGCTAACATCTTAAGATGTTATAGCACAACCCATTTATTAGTTGCCTAGGTCCGGGCATCCCTTTCCATGATAAGTCCAACCTACATTCACAACCCATGCCTCACAAAGATAATCGGGCGCATCTAGGACTCCTAGTCTACGTGACCGATGATCGATGCCTTGACATGTTTCGAATTAGGAAGGCAACTTTGTGACTTACTATTTTAGGGATTAATTTTTTTACGGCGTACATGGCATACGCTTTGTCATCCATACATAGCATGCATATATAAATAATTGCATAAAGTAAAGCGTGACAAACATGGGCCCAAAAACCTACAACTAAGATTCTATACTATTACATAAGAATCTTTGAGTTGGGCTTCTCCACTCCGGTGGGCTTCGTCTTGATTTACAAAGTCTTCAAGTATATTCTATTCTAAGAAATAAATAAAAAACTTTTACAACAAAATATAATGGCTTGCAGGCCATATTTAATTATAAAACCCAGGGCCCATGAATGCACCATGCATATCCATTCATCACACCAAATTAGCAAATAAATATGCATAGCATTCATGGATAAAACAAAGTTCAATTTTAATTAATTTAGCCAAGCCCATTAATGGAAATTGTGTACTTGAACTTTTAAGAGAAGACCCCATGACGGGCCTGGGCCAAAGCCCAATGGACTAAATCCTCTTATTGAATAAGTTCTCTTAAAAGCCCAAAACACTAACTAGTTAGATTTGTGCTATAAATCAACTCTAGTATAATTTCCAATTTTGCCATTTTTAATTTTATGTCATACAGCCCATAAACATTAAAAATACATATAATATGTGCTAACATGAATTAAAAATATAAAATCATGAAGAACACATATATAGTACACGGCATTCATGCAAAAAAAAAAACAAACAACAAAACTAGTTGTTTAATGCTTATGTAATGCCATAAAATGCACAAACATTTAAATCAATTTTATGAATCATTTAATGATCTAAATAAGTCCATAAATATTGATTTAATGTTCTGTACCAATCTGATCTAAATGTGTTTTTACCATTTTAATCAAAACAAAACAAACAATCTTGATTAAACATGTAACAAACACAAACTAGTCATAGTTTTAAGTGATTTTAAAATTAATCAGTTAAATTGTCATGGACCAGAATTAAAACCAAATTTAAAATATGTCCAGACCTGATATTTAATCTTTAAAAATAACTTACAAACATGCCAAAATCAATTTTACATTTAATTTTGAAAACTAGTTGTTAAACTAGCAATTTACATGCCAACTAGCACCTAGTTTCATAATTAACATGTACCATCAGGTATAAATAATTAAATCCGACCATTACCAGCCCTAATAACATCTTAGGACAGTATATTAACATGTCATATTAATTATAATATCTATCTAATCAATTAAAATCATTTTTTCACCAAAATAATGCAAAAAACTCAAAACAGAAAATTTCAAATTTGCATGTTTTCATAATGACGATTTTTAATTAATTTGTTCATGCATCTAAAGCACTAAAATAAGCATGTTTAGGCTCTGATACCACTGATGGAATATGACATGGTATGAATGTGATGATAGCACAGTGAAAAAACAAAAATTTATTATCATACATACCATACAATTCCAAAGCAAGAAACGAAACATGCAATTTTAGGGTTGTAGAACTTACAACTTATGATGCCTTTTGAAAATTGAATTTGGTGATGCCCAGCAACTAAGATGACTTTATCCGCCTTAGATCTCGATCACCAATGCCAAGGAACAGCCTTTTACGCCACTCCCTTTATTCTCACACACACAATTGCACCGATTGCTTAAAATCGAGATTGCTAGCTCTCTTTTTCGGTATTGTGTAAAGGCAATGGTTTGAAGCTACAAAATTTGATTTTGTACTTCTCTTAGGTTGCTATTACTACCCAAGATCACAAGAGAATGAGGAACTATCCTTTCTCCTTGTGAAAATTGGCTAAAAGAAATTCTTTGACAGAGAGAGAGAGAGTTCACGCAAAACATAAAGAAAATCCCCTAGGGTGTCACGTTTTTTCCCACAAAAAATATATATCTCTTTTCCTTTTAAGTGATTAATCTCAAATATACTACCTTAAGATAATTAATATTAGCTAAAGATAATTAATATTTGCCTTTATCACTTAATTAAAATAAGTAATGTTTATTGATAAAAACTCTTTTAATTTATCCAAGATAAAAACAAAAGACATTTAATCAAATAATATCACTTAATTTAGGATAAAAGATATGTCATTTAAATCTAATAAACCACTTAAATAAAAATATAAATGTGCCGAAATTCCTTGTTATTTCTCTAGGAATTTCGGCCACATCAAATTTCATTTAGATGATTTAATTAGATAAATATGTCTTTAGGCTTTAATACTCAATTAATTAAATTAATACATGACATTTAATTAATTGAAATTAAACCTTGTGGGCTGAATTTCTCTCTCTCATGGGCCAAGGTCCAATAGCAATCTAATAACCCATTACACACATTAATTTGACTTTAATTAAAAGCCCAAATTAATGCCCAATATTTAATTTAAATATTTTAAGCCCAATGCTTTGTGTGCGATCCTATAGGTCCATTTAATATTGGCAATGAATTAATAAATTAATTCAAAGGTTATATATATTCTCTAGCAAGATATTATAGCATTCTAAATTAAATGAAAACGCATATGGCATTTAGTGACCTAATGCAATTTTGCATAGTCTCTTACCCATAAATATCAGAATTAATATAAGGCATGGAACTAGTCATCCTTATATATATTAATTCCTTTCTTGATATTCCAGTGACACTGAACTCTCAGATAAATAATGATTACTCATTATTTCATCTCGGTATGGCCATACACTTCTCAGTTCACTGATCAAGTGGCTGATGATATTTTCTCTCTTAATGAGAGGGGTAATCCCTTCACTTCTCTCATGCTCTCTAACATGAATCAATGCATACCCAATCATACCCGTACTTGTCACTCTGTTACGAGTACGTTAGGTGTATGTCAAAGTATACAGTAATTCATAAAGAGTTTCATAGAGATTTCAGGTGTAAGAACTCCGATACAAAACTTGCATATGAGAAACACTTATGACTTGTACCATGTAGTGTTCTCATGAGCGGATCGTATCCAGATACCATGTTCTTTAACATGTATCTATGATCTCTGATTGAAACTCTTATCCTAATGATCCGTAAGATAGAACTCATAATATTAGAGAGAGCATACTAGTCTTAATTCATTGTTATTCCCATAACAATGACTGACTAGGGATGTTTAGAATGAAGTCTCATTTGTTTCAAGGTCTTACAACCATGTGCCTCATACATGATAACTTAAAGCGAAATGACATTCTTGGATAGTTTTATCAATTGACATGCACAGGAATACAATAGATAAAAAAAATGCCTCATTTTATTAATTAAAGTATTTTATTACAATGCATTGGGGCTAGGGCTTACACTAACACCATATACTCTCATTTATCTATCAAAGGATTTAGTTGCCTTCTTCAATACTTAGGCAAAGTGTCCATGGATGGGAAAAAGATCTCCAGCAAAGTTTATCATCAAATATGGCATACAAGCTTGAGCATCTCACAATCTTCAAGCTTGAGTCGTGTCATCGAGGAGGGTACCTATAGAGAGGTATTAGTAGATCGATAGGTGCCAACCATCTATAGGCTCTTATAACTGGACCGTGTAAGTTTCATAGGTCAGCTAAGGGATAATTATTAGTGTAAGCCCTAGCCCCAATGCATTGTAATAAAGCACTTTGAATTAATAAAATGAGGCATTTGTTTTATCCTTTGTATTCCTGTGCATATCAATTGATAAAACTATCCAAGAGTGTTGTTTCGGTTTAAGTTATCATGTGTGAGGGGCACATGGTTGTAAGACCTTGAAACAAATGAGACATCATTCTAAATATCCCTAGTCAGTCATTGTTATGGGAATAACAATGAATTAAGACTAGTATGCTCTCTCTGATTTTATGAGTTCTATCTTACGGATCATTAGGACAAGGGTGTCAATCAGAGATCATAGATACATGTTAAAGAACATGGTATCTGGATACGATCCGCTTATGAGAACACTACATGGTACAAGTCATAAGTGTTTCTCATATGCAAGTTTTGTATCGGAGTTCTTAGACCTGAAATCTCTATGAAACTCTTTATGAATTACTGTGTACTTTGACATACACCTAACGTGCTCGTAACAGAGTGACAAGTACGGGTATGATTGGGTATGCATTGATTCATGTTAGAGAGCATGAGGGAAGTGAAGGGATTACCCCTCTCGATAAGAGAGAAAATATCATCGGCCACTTGATCAGTGAACTTAGAAGTGTATGGCCATACCGAGATGAAATAATGAGTAATCATTATTTATCTGAGAGTTCAGTGTCACTGGAATATCAAGAAAGGAATTAATATATATAAGGATGACTAGTTCCATGCCTTATATTAATTCTGATAGTTATGGGTAAGGGACTATACAAAATTGCATTAGGTCGCTAAATGCCATATGCATTTTCATTTAATTTGGAATGCTATAATATCTTGCTAGAGAATAAATATAGCCTTTGAATTAATTTGTTAATTCATTGCCAACATTAAATGGACCTATAGGATCGCACACAAAGCATTGGGCTTAAAATACTTAAATTAAGTATTGGGCATTAATTTGGGCTTTTAATTAAAGTCAAATTAATGTATGTAATGGGTTATAAAATTGCTATTAGGCCTTGGTCCATGAGAGAGAGAAATTCAGCCCACAAGGTTTACTTTTAATTAATTAATTATGTTACATTAATTAAGTTAATTGAGTATTAAAGCCTAAAGGAATTTAAATTAAATTAAATCACTTATATAATTGATGAAGTGGCCGAAATTCCAAGAGGGAAATCAAGGAATTTCGGCACATGTTTATTAATTATGTTAAGTGTTTTCATTTAATTAAATGTCTTATGTTTTATTTCAAATTTGAATTTAAATTCAAAGGAGTTTAATTCAAAATATATTACTTATCTTTAGGAAGTGAAAGAGTTTGAATTAATTATCTTAGGATAGTTGAATTAAGATCAAAGACTTGCCAAAGGATAAGCATATATATTAAAAGAAATAAAACCCTAAAACCTAAGAGAGGTTGGCGTGAAAAACCCTAGTTTTATTCTAGCTTTTGGCGTGAACTCTCTCTCTCTCTCTCTCTCTCTCTCTCTCAATTCTTTTAGCCAATTTTTCACAAGGAGAAAGGATAGTTCCTCATTCTTTTGTGATATTGGGTAGTAATAGCAACCTAAAAGAAGTACAAAATCAAATTTTGTAGCTTCAAACCATTGCCTTTACTTAATACCGAAAAAGAGAGCTAGCAATCTCGATTTTAAGCCGTCGGTGCAATTGTGTGTGTGAGAATAAAGGGAGTGGCATAAAAGGCTGTTCCTTGGCATTGGTGATCGAGACCTAAGGCGGATAAAGTCATCTTAGTTGCTGGCCATCACCAAATTCAATTTTCAAAAGGCATCATAAGTTGTAAGTTCTCCAACCCTAAAATTGCATGTTTCTTTTCTTGCTTCGGAATTGTATGGTATGTATGATAAAAAAAATTTTTGTTTTCTGCTGTGCTATCATCACAAACATACCATGTCATATTCCATCAATAATAGCCTAAATGATATTTGCCATCCGAATTATGCCCTTAAGAGAGGCTTGTTTGCCTAAAGTGTCTGCCCTTTAATTCTTAGCTCAGGTTATCTTTCGATTAACCATGAACCTCTTGCTTTCTTGAATTGAGCTAGTAGGATGGCTATGAGCTCTTTTGTAGCAGACCATGGTATGCTATTTCACCTTAAATTTGATAAGTAATTGATTGACAACAAGTTTAGAGTCAGAAAAAATCATTAGTGAATTTGGTTTTATCTCAATGGCAAGTTATCGGTTAAAATAGAAGGCTTCATACTTTGCTACATTGTTGGATACAAGGAAAGTTATGTGTCATGAAAACTCCGATGCCAGCCCTAGCAACACCGTGAACATACAAACTCCAGGATAACTTAACTAGCTTTTAAGGGGGAACATAAGACTTAGCCACAAAGTTAGCAAGGATTTGTGCCTTTATAGATGCACGAGGCTTATACTAAACATCGAATTTAATCAGCCTTCCTAATGCTTTTAGTCTATCTAATACTTTTATTAGACTAAAATTAGTCTAGACTACAGCTATGTGAGATTAAAAATAAGGCTGCAGCTTAACTGTTGAGCTAACCAAAGCAAATGTGAACTGCTTCAAAATTAGGTATCATAGTTTAAAGCCTCGTAAGACTTTGTTTGTATACTAGAGAGGGAATTATTATGTGCCTTCCTCCATGATCAAGACTGAGCCAATGGCTCATTTAGAGACCATTAAATACATGAACAATGTTTTTCCCATTTAGGATTGACTGAGCAAAAGGGAGAGCCAAGGAAACATTTTAAATCTGCCAAGGGTTATTACCTTTCATTAAAGCTTTTGGACCTCCTTGATTGTTTTTAGTGGCTCTATCTCTAGGATGGACTAGATTTTTTTGGATTGGCTTCCATTCCTCTTTTAGAAATCATAAACCCTCAGAATTTTCTATACTAGACACCAAAAGCACATTTCTTTGGGTTAAGTTTGAGACCAAACTTTTTATGGGTTGAAAAAGTTTTTATAAGCTCAGTGGGCAAGTCTGCCAAGATCCTACTTTTACTGTCATATCATCTATGCACACCTCTATGTTCTAACCCAATTAATTGACAAATAGCTTGTTCATCAGTTTTTGATAAGTAGCTCTAGCATTTTTAAGGTTGAAAGGCATGACTCGGTAGAAATAAACTGCTCTATGAGTAATGAATGCTATTTTTTTTCATCTACCAGGTTCATTGGGACTTAATGGTAGCCCGTTAAGGCATCTAAGAAGGCATATTCTTCAAATCCTATTGTGGAGTCTATCAAAAGATTAATATTGGGTAATAGATAACTATTTTTAGGACAAGACTTATTAAGATTGGTAAAATCGACACACATACTCCATTTATCATTGGCCGTTTTTACTAAAACAACATTAGATAATAGTTTTGATGTAAAACTTCTCGAATAAACCCATTCTTCAATAGAATGTCTATCCTTTGGTCATGGCTAGTTATCGCTCTGGTGCATGATTCCAGTTCTATTTTACAGGCTTATACTTAAAGCTGAATATTAATCGAATGAGACATTACTTTGGGGTCTATATTTGTGATGGCCAAGGGTTGCCATGTGAATACGTCGGTGAATTAATAAAGCATGAAAATGAGTGAGTCTCTTTCCATCCTAGCTTTGTTGGAAGCCATCTTGACTATTTTTCCTAGTGAAAGTTCAACATCTTGCAATGACTCGTGTGGTTCAACTTTCTAGGCTGTCAGTTGACACATCCAATGCATCCAATGTTAAAGCTTGATTTGCCTTCTTCAACATTGTTATATACATTTCTTGAGTAGTTCATTGATTACCTTGGACCATGCTATACTATATTGAGTTGGGGTTTTGAGCAATAACTTCATATAAAAATGTAAGCATCTACTGCGATCAACGGGGGTCATCCAAGAATAACATTATAGGCCAAAGGGGTAATTACCACCATGAAGAAAGTAGTGTATGTTCAAACAATTGTGCCATCTTCTAGCTGGAGGGTTAGATTGATCAAGCCTTCTACTTTGATTTGTTTTCTGGATATTCCAATTAATGATACAAAGAAACAAGCTCCAAAAGGTTGTTTGATGTTTCAAGCACTTTGAAAATCTTAAAGGATGACTAAGTTGACCGCACTACATATATACACTAAAATTTGCTAGAACAAGTAATCATGAATGAGAGCTTTTACCACTTGGGTGTCTATGTATGGCTGCTAGACATAGGCCCCATTAGCTGCAGAGAATTGAATGTTATTAGAAGTTGGCAGTCTGGCACCCAGAGAGAATATTTCTTTGGCGTTTTCTTCTTAGAATCATAAAAGATATTGTAATGTTTGCCTCTAGTGATGATATGAATGACTCCAATATGAGACTTTTTATTGGAGCCTACTCTACTCTTATCTTGTTGTTGAGGTGTTAAGGATCGATCCTAGATATCTCTATCTTCGATCTTGATAAATTAAGATAATTTCCCTTTCCAGACTAAATGCTTGATTTCTCATTTAAGTTGTTTGCACTCTTCGATCTCGTGCCTCTTATCCTTGTGATAAGCACAATATAAACTTTGATCTCAATTAGGGTCCTTTCTCATGGTTTGAGGCCAGTTAACTTACCCATTCTGCTTCATCTATGTGAAGATTTGGTATCTTGTTGTGTTTAAGTACATAAACTAATATTTCTTCCTACCTCCTAAATATGGGGTTAAGACCATATAAGTTCGATTAAATCTACCTGTTCTTCATATAACCTTGGAGTCATTCCTCTTACTGTTGCCCCCGTTATGACTGGTCTTATTCAATAAGTCTCTATCTCTATCTGTGTCCTTGTGGTGGGAGTTATGTTAGAGTCTGCGGGCCTTATCCAATTTGATATTGGGGGGTTTCTTACTCAATGAATCATTGAAGTCTTGGCACCTCATGGTGAATATTAAGGCATTAATAGCCACTTAAAAGTGAGATTCTGGATGTCTATGGCCATGACATTAAATCTTTCTACATAAGTCTGCAAGGTTTCGCCTTTTTTCTATTGAACTTGGTTCAAGTCAGCTGAAACTTTTGCAGGCCGAATAGCTACTACAAACTTGCTATAAACATATTGTTGAATTGTTTGAAATTTTCCATCAAGTGCTCGGGTAAGTTTCTGAGCCATATTTAGACGAACTTTGTGAGGGTTTGGGGGAAAATCTTACATAAGGCGGCATCTTCATGGTATGGACTAGTATGGTGTGGTGAAATTGGTTTAGGTGATCTGGGGGTTCAGTGTTTCCATTATATTTGGGCAGCTAGGTAATTGAATTTTTAGGAAATGGGCTATTAGAATTTCCTTTGATAGAAGCGATCGAAAGCTACCCCAGTACTGCAAGATATTTTTATTCTGATACTTTTGCATTCTTTCTTCAAAAAGCCTTTCAATTTATTCAGTCATTAGGGTTATCGTAAGTGGCTTGAGCAGAGGTAGTGAGGCAAGTGTTGAGGTTGGTGGGTGTGCTCAAGTTGCCATGGCGGATAGAACTGTGAGAAAAGCCTAGGCAGTTTATGGTGTGAAGCCGAAAATAGGCGAAATGGATGTGGTAGGCTAGTCGGGGTTGGTGTTGATTTTGCTCAAGTTGATTTTTTGGTAGGACGTGTATAGTGCTCAAATTGGGAAAGAGGTCCATCGTTCAAGCAAAGTCCACATTCAACGCATCAAATGATGATTATGAAAATTTCAGGCTACTGGTTGACAAAAGTCGTTTGAAAACACAATTCTAGCATGGTTTCGATAGATAAGACTATGATGGCCAAGTCAAAAACTATATGAAAAAGAGAATAATGTCTAAGTGAAAGAAAAAAAAAACAGAATACCTTCGTATTTATACAGGCAAGAGTTTGAACATATTTATGAGTTTCATATAGGACGAAACTCCTTCTTCCTAAATTAGAGTATCGGATAAAAAATGTTGATATTTCTATTTTATTGTAGTTAAAATGCTAAAAGGATTCTGTTACCATTTGAAGTAACAAAAATATCATATTTAAGTTCTAAATATCCAAGCTCGTACCCAAGTACTTTTAACCAAACTCTATTTTAATTGAACTGGTTGTCCTGAATGGAAATATTCATATCTATCCGGTAATTTAAATATATGCACAATAGTTTTGCATACAAGTTACAAATTTAAAAATTTTCTCATAGAAAGGTTCCTCGTACAAAATTTAAAAAATTCGCCGAACTTGAAAATACGTATTGCTAAAAATATAAAAGTTGTCGTTTAGGCGAGTGCCCGACAAAAATTTTAGCTGCTATATATTTATAAAATTACAATAATTAATTACATTTATAAAATTACAATAATTAATTAATTAATTAATTAATTATGATATAAAACGCTCTGGTTATTAGAGCGTAAAAAAAACGCGAAGAAATGCTGGCAGCTCTACTGTCACCGTCTTCATTTTCCAGAATTCTCACTTCAGCTGCTACACATTTCTACAAATCACCAACTGCCTTCTCTACTCTGCGTAAATTTGCTCCCTCTCTCTCCGTTTCTCCTCTTCAAGTTCGGGCAATGGCAGATTCCGCTTCTTCTCCATTCAAAAAAATCCAAATCCAGAGAGACGATACTGTAAGGATTTTTCTTTGTAATGCCTTTTAAGTATATACACTGATATCGATTTCTCTTTTACGTTCAGTATTTTTCTCATGGAAAATAAAGACATCTGCTTGTTTTGGCCTTTTTTAGTGGTTTTGGATCAACGGTTTCGGTTATTTCAGGATAATTTTGTTGTAAACATGGTAATTGGGTTTTACTTCTAATTACTTGCTACTGATGAAAAATTAAGGTTTGATTTTTTTTAATGGTGTTACTTAGAAGTCGATTAATTATGTTTCTTGGCTATCAAAATATATTGATTCTTTTTTGTCATTTTAAGTGACATGGTAACGGACTATGTTCGGCAGTGTGATTTGATTTTCTGTTTTTGATCATTTGTGGGTACTTGATCAGCAAAAGTTATACACGTAAAATCGCAGCCTTCATTTTAGCAAAAACAAGGACTAATTCCATGAATTATGCATCTAAAAGATGAAGGCTTTGATTAAACAGCAGCTAAAAAATTTCCAATGGACTAGGGAGAAGCTCAACTCAGTTCAGTACTTCTTGGAGCTAAATTCTAATAATGAGCTTATTTCTTAATTTATTGATCAGACATTTGATGCCTATGTGGTTAGCAAAGAGGATGCTCCTGGGATTGTTGTGGTTCAGGAGTGGTGGGGTGTGGATTTTGAGATCAAGAATCATGCTGTGAAAATCTCCCAACTCGAACCTGGTTTTAAGGCACTTATCCCCGAGTAAGCACCTACAACTGATTGTAACATATTTAAACACTAAAACATTTTTATATGTTTGATGCATCTGATTGCTAAGTGTATTCTTCATGTCTTAGTTTGTACCGAGGAAAGGTCGGCTTGGATGTTGCAGAAGCTCAACATTTGATGGAGGGTCTTGACTGGCAAGGCGCTGTTAAGGACATCCACGCTTCAGTTAATTGGCTTAAGGCTAATGGTTCAAAAAAGGTTTGATACATCTACTTCTTTTGCTTGTAGAAGCATCAGTTAATTAATTCTTTTCTTTTTTATTTTTCAATTACCTGGCCATGGTAGACAAATATACTGTTTGGCTCATCCTATCGCTGTATTAGGCTCAACATCTGGGCTACCATGTGTTAAGTCCCTGCAACAACACCACAACACAAAGCAGAAGAGCAGTACAATGGAACAATAGAATAGAGAATAGTAGTGAAATAACCAGGAAGACTGGTTATGTTGTATTATTCATATCAAAACGGAAAAACAGCAGAGGAGGATTTTGAGAGCCCCTCTTCTCTCTTTTACTCAATACAAATCATTTCCTACCTCAATACTCACCCCTCATGCCCTTTTTATGTTAAGCCAAAAGACTAACTAACTTTAACAGAATTCCTAATTGCCAGCTGTACCCCTATTCCCCATTCTGTCCTTGTGCCTACTATACGTCTTTAATGGGCTGGACTCCATTGGGCCTAAGGAGCTGCAAGTGTATGCTCGCAAGAAGAAAAGGCCGACTGCAGCTGGGAATTAAGAAGCAGAAACACAGCAGAGGCCCACTTAGAATAATTCAGTTAAGGGTATGAGTGGGAAAACAGAGAATGTAACTGAGGGCAGGAACGGTTTCTTCTTTTGGGTTTTGTTATTGTTTCAATATATTAGTTGAAAGAAAAGGGAGGGGGGATCATCAAGATTTCTTTGTGTAACTGCTTTGGCAGGGCTCCTTTTGGAGAGGGAAGTTTACTTCCTGGGAACCGTCTTGTAATTTTCCCGATTCATTTCAATGACAGTTCATCTTTTCATTCATTTCTTCTTCCATTTGTTTTCACTGTTTTATTGATTGTTTATAGAATTGAAATCTGTGTTCTCTATCATTGGCGCCATCTGTGGGAAACCAAACAAACACAGTAACAGTCCTTTGAATCCAGTAAATCATGAATGACCCACCAAAAACTCGTTTACAAACTAAACAAGATATTCAAGAATGTGTTGAAGGTCACGAGGCAGCTCTGGAAGGAGTGCAGCACGACCTTGGCGAGGTTAAACAATCCATGGGTGTACTACAACAATCTGTAGCTGCTCTCCAAAGGATGATCGAGGAGCAGTATGTCCTCAAACAAACTCAGTCTCAAATCAAATCAGACAAACAACCCATTAAATCAGAAAACGAAGACCCATTTACTGAGGAGGCTGATGAGAGTACCGACACACCTACCAGAGTTTTTGTGCGATCCCAAACTCGTTATGGTCAACCCAGCGTTCCCTAGCTGGAGTCCTTCTTTCGTAGCAATCATTTTGGCGTGAGAACAATGTCCCTGCCCAAGGTTAAGGTCCCGGAGTTTTCAGGAGCCGAACCTCGCAGCTGGCTCTCCAAACTGGAGTTATACTTCAATGTTCACCAAACTCCACCAGGGATGAAAATTCCCATCGCTTAGATGTGCATGACTGGCCTGGCGATTACCTGGTTCTCTCAAGCTCTGTGTGACCATCCCTACCTGACTTGGGACCAGTTTACACTCTGATTGGTTAGTCGGTTTGGCAATCGAAGAGCCCAAAACCCTTACGAAGAGTTGCGCGCCTTGTTCCAAACAGGCTCTGTTGCTCAGTATATTGAGGATTTCGAAGCCATCATTGGATACATTCCAAAAACTTCTGAAGCTCAATTTCTAGGTTATTTCATGGGAGGCTTGAAAGAGGAGGTTGGAAGATGGGTCCGTTATTTGAAGCCTCAGACGTGTGAAGCTGCCATGGATCTCGCCAGAGACGTTGAGATTGCTTTCACTCCTCCTACCAGCATAACGATGGCCAAGGAGAGGGGTGGTGGAGTCTATCATCCTCCACAAATGGGCTGATCATTCCAACCGAGAGGACCAGGCCTCTCTGAACCTAGAAGTCACAATGTGGGCTCAAGCCCAGAATCCTATGATGAAGGGCCTCCAAAGCAAGGTAGTGTTACTACAACTACCAGAGTTTTTCCTCCAGCAAAACCGCCACAAACGGCGAGGAACAAGGGACCTCGCCATCTGTCGATGAGGGATATTAAGGAGCGACGACGACTGGGTCTTTGCTTCAGGTGTGCGAAGCCCGACAGCCCTCAACATCACTGTAACGTCGAGGAACTCAGGATCGCTATCTCAGAGAACGAATTCTATCTGGATACTGGAGAGCCAACTGAGGTGACACCGGCACTAGAATCCGAGGAAGAAGATGGGGAGTGCTCTGCCCTTGAAGTCTCTTTTGGTTCAATGCACCACGTCCCAGTACCCAGAACAATGAAGCTCTAAGGAACTGTGCAAGGGATCCCGATCGTCCTCCTCGTTGACTCTGGAGCGACCCACAACTTCATCTCGAGTAACCTGGTAAGATCCTTGAACCTTCCCATTACTCCTATCAATTCTAAGAGTATTAAGTTAGGGGATGGTCATCGTGTATTGGTTCATGAGAAATGTCACAAAGTTCGGTTGCACTTGGGACCGATCCACATTGTTGTAGATGCCCTCCTGTTCGATTTGGGGCCATTAGATGCTGTTATGGGAGTAGAGTGGTTGAGAACACTAGGCAATGTGACTCACAACTGGGACCAGCGGTGGATGCAATTTGAATACAGGGGCTGACAAGTTGAGTTGGTTGGTATGGGGGGTTTCATCCACTGACTTGGATGCCTTACAATCATGGTTGGATGGGGGTAGTCTGAGGCACTTATGCAAGGATCCTAAGTTTGCTAGTTCCTCACCGACCATCGAACAAGATCTTTCTCCAGACCAGCAGTCGGATATTGACTGCCTTCAAGCTTACTTTTCGGTGGTGTTTGGGCCATTGACAGGGTTACCCCCTAGGCGATTACACGACCATGCTATTCACCTGATTCCAGGACAAGCGGCTGTGAGCGTCCGCCCTTACCGCTATCCTCGCCTACAGAAGGAGGAAATAGAGAGGCAAGTCGGGGAGATACTGCAGCAAGGTATTATCCGCCCAAGCCAGAGTGCTTTTTCCAGTCCAGCTATACTGGTTAGGAAAAAAGATGAGACATGGCGGCTGTGTATTGATTATCGAGCCTTGAATAAAGCAACGGTGCCTGATAAATACCCGATCCCAGTAGTCGAGGAGCTCCTAGATGAGTTAAATGGGGCTTTGTACTTCTCCAAGTTAGACTTGAAGAATGGGTTTTATCAAATTCGAATGAGGGAAGGCGATGAACATAAGACCGCCTTTAGGACTCACGACGGCTACTACGAGTTCTTGGTGATGCCTTTTGGCTTAACCAACGCACCATCCACTTTCCAGAGTATCATGAACGACATCTTTAGACCATGGCTGCGTTGAATGGTGTTGGTTTTTTTTTACGATATCTTGGTCTTGGAGCACTTGACTACTGTCTTACAAGTATTACAGGACAATCAGTTCAAGGTCAACCCCAGCAAGTGCTCATTTGGGTAGTCCACCATTGATTACTTGGGTCATTGCATCTCTCAACAAGGTGTAACAGCAAACCCTGCAAAGATCTCCGCAGTTCAGCAGTGGCCAACCCCAAAAAACATCAAAGGAGTTCGCGGTTTTTTGGGACTGACTGGGTACTACCGAAAATTTGTCAAGGACTACGGTATGATTGCCAAACCGTTGACAGAATTAACGAAGAAAAATGGGTTCAGTTGGAGTGATAGAGCACAAGCGGCCTTTGAGGAACTGAAGGCACAGCTCACTGCCGCACCCCTTCTCGCTTTGCCTGACTTCATTAAGCATTTCTCCATCGAATGTGACGCATCTGGGACTAGCATAGGGGCTATATTAATGCAAGAAGGTAGGCCCATTGCTTATTTCAGCAAGGCTCTAGCAGAACGCACCTTGATGAAATCGGCCTATGAGAAAGAATTGATGGCGCTTGCCCTCCCTATCCAGCATTGGCGACCCTATTTACTTGGGCGAAGGTTCACTGTATACACCAATCAGAAGAGCCTTCGACACCTGCTACAGCAGCGGATTACTACAACTGACCAACAGAATTGGCTTGCTAAGTTGATGGGCTACGTCTATGATGTTCAGTACAAACCGGGGAGGCTTAACTCAGCTGCAGATGCTTTGTCCAGGCAGTAAGAGGATTTGGAACTTGTTCCACTTCTCTCAACTACTACGTGGGAAGAGGGCGGCAGGTTATTGGATGAAGCAGACCCTCACTTGGAAGTTGTTAGAGAAGCCTTACAATTGGATCCTGCCTCTAAGCCCCATTATGAACTTAGGCAGGGGGTTTTATACCGTAAGGGGAAGTTGGTCATTTCTTCTTCCTCCAAATGGATCCCAGCTTTGTTGGCAGAATTTCATAACTCATTAGTAGGGGGACATTCTGGGTATTACCGAACTTATCGAAGACTGGCAGAGGCTTTCTACTGGAAGGGCATGGTCCAACAAATTAAGGATTATGTCAAGAGTTGCTCCATTTGCCAGAGAAACAAGGCCTCCACTCTTTCACTCGCTGGCCTATTGCAGGCCCTTTTTGTGCCTCAAGTAGTATGGGAGGAAATCTCCATGGATTTCATAATTGGCATGCCCAAATCGAGAGGGTATGATGCAGTGATGGTCGTGGTCGACAGATTGTCGAAGTATAGTCACTTCGTGGCATTGAAGCACCCCTATACTGCCCGCACGGTGGCTGAACTATTTGTTAAAGAAGTTACTAGATTACATGGGTATCCGAAGTCCATCATCAGTGATAGAGATCCAGTCTTCTTAAGTCGATTTTGGCAGGAATTATTCAAACTGCAAGGAAGTCAGCTCAAGTTCAGCTCTTTCTATCATCCCGAGACAGATGGACAGACCGAAGTCGTCAACCGGTGCCTTGAATCATACCTCAGGTGCTTCGCTGCAGATCAACCACGCCACTGGGTTCAGTGGCTGCCTTGGGCGGAGTATTGGTTCAACACCTCCTTCCATTCGAACACTGGAACTACGCCATTCGAGGTGGTTTTTGGCAGGCGACCCCCTACTCTTCTTCAATATGTACCAGGGGAGGTGCAAGTGGAGGTAGTAGCTAGGGGACTGTGGGATCGAGACGAAGCATTGAGACAGCTTAGGGAGCACCTCCTTCGTTCACAGCAAGAAATGAAGCGCAACGCTGATCAACATCGAAGAGAGGTCCACTTGGAGATAGGAGACTGGGTGTATTTGAGGCTCCGACCCCATCGCCAACAGTTCGTTACCCGCCGTATATACCCCAAGCTGTCAGCCCACTACTTTGGGCCGTATCAAGTGGCAGCCAAGGTAGGGACAGTGGCTTATCGTTTAACTTTGCCAGCTTCTTCAAAAGTTCATCCTGTTTTTAATAATTCCCTTCTTAAAAAAGCTGTTGGCACACGGTCTAGCTCTACTGATCTGCCGCCTGAGCTGGAACTAGAGTAGGAAGATGGCATGATACCAGAGAGGGTGCTGACCACCAGGGAGATCCAAAGGGATGGTGAAAAAGTAACTCAGTGGTTGGTGCAATGGCAGGCTAAGAGTGCTGATGATGCAACCTGGGAGGATGAATTTGTGATGAGAAGTGAATATCCCCAACTTAGTCTTGAGGACAAGACTGTTATTCAAGAGGGTGGCATTGATGAAGAAGCTGCTAATCCAACAGGGCTGGACTCTATTGGGCCTAAGGAGCTGCAAGTGTATGCTCGCAAGAAGAAAAGGCCGACTGCAGCTGGGAATTAAGAAGCAGAAACACAGCAGAGGCCCACTTAGAATAATTCAGTTAAGGGTATGAGTGGGAAAACGGAGAATGTAGCTGAGGGCAGGAACGGTTTCTTCTTTTGGTTTTTGTTGTTGTTTCAATATATTAGTTGAAAGAAAAGGGAGGGGGGATCATCAAGATTTCTTTGTGTAACTGCTTTGGCAGGGCTCCTTTGGAGAGGGAAGTTTACTTCCTGGGAACCGTCTTGTAATTTTCCCGATTCATTTCAATGACGGTTCATCTCTTCATTCATTTCTTCTTCCATTTGTTTTCACTGTTTTATTGATTGTTTATAGAATTGAAATCTGTGTTCTCTATCAAAAGTGCACTACACTTTTTAGCAATTCCATATTCTTCAAATTCTTAGAAGATGACAAAAAGAAATTTATTTATTTATATGGAATGGAGGATAAATGAGTAGGCAACATATTGAACCAGAATTTTGGTGTCTGATATTTGTTGTGATTAATCTTCTTTTATATGTGATGCTTCTCTAATTGATATATGCGGTTCTTCCTTGAATCACTGTGTTAAACTTGCTGAGTTTTGAAAGCTTATTTGACATACTGAGTTCATAGAATTTAATTAACTTTTTGCCAAGTAATCAGATAGTCAATTGCAACAGGTAGGGGTAACCGGATATTGCATGGGTGGTGCTCTTTCTATCGCAAGTTCTGTTTTGGTTCCTGATGTTGATGCTGTTGTTGCATTTTATGGTGTTCCTTCACCAGAGCTTGCAGATCCTGCCCAAGCTAAGGCACCTGTTCAAGCTCATTTTGGAGAACATGATAATTTTGTTGGCTTTTCAGATGTTACGGTATGATATTTGTCAAATTTTGATTTATTTCCGTTTACAACTGGCTTTGTCTTAAAATTTATCCTCGACTGTCGCTGTAGTTGGTCTATTGCAATTCTGCAACCTTAATTATGTTACTTAAATAGATAACTTCTAAAGCGTAGTGAACCAAGGCACTCATCAAGCAATTGGATGTGTGCTCAATACAGTATTCTTTCCTGAATGAATTTTTGTTGTTCATCTTAATTTTCTAAGATGAACATGAAGAAAATTTTATTAAATACAAAAATCTTTTGTAAAAGAAAGCTTGTATATGACTCCTCTTAACCACTATAAAAATTTTGTCTGCTTCAAAGTTGTGATACTTTTTATTCTGGCACATGCACCCTATATTTCTTTCAGTTTTTCTTTCCTCTATTTTATTCTTCTGACTTGAGTCACCTCAATAAGATTCTTGTTTCAAACTGATTCAGTTTGGACTAGTTAAATGCCAGCAGCAGAAGGGATTCTATGATGAGACAACTTAGTTGCAAATTGCTAGGTCTTTGTTTATTCTCTGGAGGGAAAATATTCTCAAGCAGCAGAGTAATTGCTGATGTAAATCATGCATAAAATTAGTGTTCATAAGTAGCAACCAGTTTGAAATATTAGCTGTAGGGATCTGAAAATGCTGATTCTACTTGTCCTTTTCTCACTTTTTCCTTTACAAGAATGTTTAGGCGGAGATGCATTTCATAGTGCTGCCTGAAGACAGATATAGTGTAGCTTGTCAGTTTTTAGGTTTTGGCTTAGTGCTTTAATATATCTGTGAAAGTGAAAAGTAATTTTTATCTTTTCCATTGAAAATATATAGGTATTTATATTGTTTACAATTATTGAATTAGGAAACAAATCCCTAACAATTTTCCTATAATTAAGCTAACAATCAATATCTATAATTAAGCTAACAGCTGTACATATCATAACACTCTCCCTCAAGTTGGAGCATAGATGTTGATCATGCCCAGCTTATTACAAATGTAGTCGATCCGATTCCCAGGTAACGCTTTAGTGAATACATCAGCTAATTGGCTTTCTGTTTTGACATGTGAAGTTGAGATTGATCCATCTTCTAGTTTCTCTCGAGTAAAATGACAGTCAATTTCTATATGTTTGGTTCTCTCTTGAAACACAAGATTATTTGCAATATAGATAGCTGCTTGATTGTCACACCATAAGTTTATTGGTATACACTGAACAAACGCAATTTTTCCAAGTAAATGACGTAGCCATATAAGTTTATAGGTAGTCTATGACATAGCTCTATATTCGGATTCTGCACTCGATCGGGACACCATATTTTGTTTCTTACTTTTCCAAGAAACAAGATTACCCCCAACAAAGACACAATAACCGGTGTAGAACGCCTGTCTGAAAGATCTTCTGTATAGTTTGCATCTGTGAAACCTTCTATAGTATGGTGACCATGATTTCGATATAAGATGCCACGTCCTGATGCACCTTTTAAATATCTCAGAATATGTACAACAGCATCCCAGTGTGAGGTTCTAGGAGATGACATGAACTGACTAACAACATTTACTGGAAAAGCAATGTCAGGACGAGTGATAGTAAGGTAGTTCAATTTTCCCAAAACCTTCTTATATTTTTCAGGATTTCCAATCAAGTCTCCATCTTCAGCTTTACATTTGGTATCATAGGCGCATCACATGCTTTTGCCTCAATAAAACTAGCACCATCTAATAAATCCAGACAATATTTTCTTTGAGATAGATCCATTTCTGATTGCGAGAAATTTCAATCCCTAAGAAATATTTTAATGATTCTAAATCCTTGGTTTGAAAGTGAGTCCTAAGGAATGCTTTCAACCTCATAATTCAAGCTTCATCACTTCCAGTTATCACTATATCATCCACATATACAACCAACAAAATGCACCCAGAAATAGATGATGTAAAGAACACTGAGTGATTATATGCACTTCTCCGTAGGCCAAACTCAATCACAACTGCACTAAATCTCCCAAACCAGGCACGAGGGGACTGTTTTAACCCGCACAAAGACTTTCTTAATTTGCACACCTTCCCTGACTCCCCCTGAGCAACAAAACCAGGTGGTTGCTCCATGTAAACCTTTTCACTCAAAGCAAGAATGCATTCTTCACATCAAGTTGATGAAGTGGCTAACTGTAATTAACAGCTAAGGAAATAAACAATTGAACAGATGAAAGTTTTGCAACTGGAGAAAAGGTCTCCGAATAATCCACTCCATATGTTTATGCATATCCTTTAGCAACCAATTGAGCTTTCAATCTAGCAACAGAGCCATCAGGATTCATCTTAACAGTAAACACCCACTTACAACCAATAGTCTTTTTCTGAGAGGGCAAAGGTAGAAGATTCCAAGTATGATTATGCTCTAAGGCCATCATCTCTTCTTTCATTGCAGCTCGCCAACCATCATGAGCTAATGCTTTAGTAAAGGACGGAACAACAATAGAGTCTAAGGAAGCTACAAAAGACTTGGAGGAAGGTGATAAAGCATGATAAGACACAAAAGAAGAAACAGGGTAAGTACATGTGCGTTTACCTTTGCGAAGAGCAATAGGAAGGTCAAGGCTAGGATCTGGTGGTGGTGGAGGATCTGAAGAAGAAGCAGGAGTAGGAGGTGTCTCGATAGAATGATGCACACGTCGAGAATAAACTTGATGAATAACAGGTCGAGAAGGAGGAGATACTACCTGTTCATTAACAGTATAAACAAGAAAATCATCCCCTAAATCACTAGAGGGCGAAGAAGAGGACACAGAGAAACCAAAGAAAGGTGTATGTTCAAAAAATGTAACATCAGCATATACTAAATAACGATCCAAAGAAGGTGAGTAACAACGATACCCATTTTGTTCACGCGAGTATCCTAGGAAGACACACTTAAGAGATTTAGGATCAAGTTTTGAAACCTGAAGTCGCATGTCTTGAACAAAGCAAGTACATCCAAAAATCCGAGGAGAAAGATGAAAAAGGGTAGATGAGGAAAAAAAGAAGAGAATATGGAATCTGACCGTCAAGAACAGAAGAGAGCATTCTGTTGATTAGAAAACAAGCAGTAAAAACAGCATCTACCCAAAATATTTTAGGAACCTGCATATGAAACATTAGTGCCCCAGCAACCTCTAATAAGTGACGGTTTTTCCGCCCAGCTACACCATTTTGCTGAGGGGTAACAATACAAGAAAACTGATGAATAATACCATGCTCAGAGAGATAAGATTTAAAAGAAAGACATATTTTTTAGCATTATCACTTCTCAAAATACAGTTGGATTTGTTGAATTGAGTCTTAATTTCAGCATGAAAAGCACAACATATAGTAAACAACTCTGATCGAGATTTCATAGGATAAAGCCAAGTAATCCGAGAATAATCATCAATAAATGTCACAAAATAACGAAAATCAAGTTTGGATGTAACAGGACATGGATCCCATACATCAGTATGAACTAAGTAAAAAGAAGACTCAACACGTTTATTTAATCTAGGAGAATAAGATAGTCTATGGTGTTTAGCAAATTGACAAGCTTCACACTCTAAAGTAGATTCCCTTTTAAGACTAGGACATAGCTTTTGTAAAGTTGAAATAGGAGGATGACCAAAACGACAATGAAGTTGCAAAAGAGAAGATGAACTTGTGCAAGCAATGGATCAAGGCACTGGTTGAGAAGATTCAAGAGCATACAAGCCATTCACCAGACACCCTCTACTAAGAATTTGCTTCGTCCCAAGATCCTGAAAAAGACAATAATTGGAATAGAAAATAACACAACAGTTAAGATTTTGGGTAATTTGGCTAACAGATAACAAGTTGAAAGGAAAAGATAAACATAAAACAGATGACAATGAAAGAGAATTTGTTGGGTTTGCTGTCCCACGCCCAATTACAGAAGCAGTAGATCCATTGGCTAACGTAACACAAGGTAAATTAGCAATAGATTGGAAAGAAGAGAGAATACCTGTGTTGCCAGTCATATGATCAGTGGCACCTGAGTCAAAATCCAACTACGAGATAAGGTGGAAAGACATGCAGCAGGATTACCTGTATTAGCCAAAGCTGAAGTCCTAGAAGATAACTCCTGTGAATCATAAGTGACCGTTAAACGAGCACACTCATCCGCTAAAATGGTGACAGATGGCAAGGATGATTGTGGAAGTGGTAGGATGCCATTCTGAGTAGCTACATTTGCAAACCTCTTATTACTCATCTGACTTGAGTTCTTGGAGGGTATCCAGTGTAATTTCCAATAATTCTTTTTAATGTGCCTCTCAGCTCCACAATAATGACATGTATGGGAATTGCTACTATTTCCAACAACAGAACTATTATTTTTACCTTTATTTCTGCGATTACTATTCGAAGCATTACCAACCAATGCCACTGTATCATTGGGTATCATACCGGAAGGCAAATCACCCTCTTTACAAACTCGAAGCAAACGAGCATAAATTTCAGTAAACGAAGGAAGTGACTCATCAGTTAACAATTGTGTGCGTGCCACATTATATTCAAAACCCAATCCTGTTAAGAAACACTGCACCACAATCTGCTTCTCTTGTTTTTGTATTTGCTTAATATCAGCAACAATAGGAAACATAGCCCGCTTTTCTTCAACGGCTTGTTTCACTTCGGTATAATACTGAAACAAAGAGTGACCTTTTTGTTCCGCTTGATAAATCTTTAGCAACAAATCATGGACACAGGACATATCTTGTTTGCAAGCATACAAAAATTCTAGATATTCCCATAATTCTTTTACACTATCACAATGATTCACAATATCATCAACAGCAGGATCTAAAGTATTCTGAATTTGATTAAACAACTTATAATCCTCCATTAACCATTTCTTTCGACTAACAACATCATCTTTAGACGGTGGATTACTAGTTAAATGATCATCCAAGTCTACACTCGTCACAAATCTACGGATTGTTCTTTTTCATTGTGCATAATTGTTACTCCCAGTCAATTTTCTATCTGTAATCTTCGAAGAGCCAAACATAATTTCAGTAACTGTCTTTTTATCCCTATTCTCGGCCATTTAAATCAGTCACAAATAACTTTACCCGATAAAATCAACAATGCAACAAAAAGATTAATATATCCAACACAAAACAACACCCAAATTACTCAACAAATCAATCACCCGATAATAAAATGTGGACAAGAAAAAAAACCCTGTTGAACCAGATTGCCAGGAGACAAAAAAATACCATCAACCAAGGAAACTACCTCACCAAGAACAGCAGTCAGGAATTGATCTGAGAAAGGAGACTGGCGGACTCACCAGGTGAGAAAACAGACACTGCAGTCTGGTCGGACACTCAGGCGACGCCGGAGCAAAAATCGGAGGGCCGTCGGACAAGCCACTCGCCGTCACTCGCCGGCGCATGAGAATGGCAGTGATCTTCAAGCGCCGCGTGAGACTCACTCGCGGCTCCGATGGTCGCCGGAAAAATGTGAAACGGCCGGACTAACTGAGGCGCTCCTCCCTGTGTTGGCGGTGAGAACAGATGGTCACCAAAAAATATCTCCCTAAGAATCAGATCTCAAAAAACTAGAAACCCTAAAAAGGACAAATCTAATCCCGACAAGAGGGAATCGCAACCCTCAGACAAAAGACCTAGAAATTCGACTAGGCTCTGATACCATGTGAAAGTGAGAAATAATTTTTATATTTTCCATTGAAAATATACAGGTATTTATATTGTTTACAGTGGTTGAATTAAGAAATAAATCCCTAACAATTTTTCTATAATTAATCTAACAATCAATTCCTATAATTAAGCTAATAGCTGTACATATCATAATAATATCTATTTTTTCTAGACCTCTTTTAATATTTATGCTTCAAAAATGTAAAAGTTGTGGTGTACACATCCTTCATTCTGATCTTTCATTGGTTCGTTTGCATTTTGGATAATTGGGGAAGGAGTAGAGAATAAACATTTTTTGAGTAAATTGAATCATAAACTAGACAATAATCCCTGCATTTTGTGTCAGCTTGGCAATATCCAAATTTATGCTTGTCTATACACAGACATAATGGATACACCCGCAGATATGTCATAATATGGATGTTAGAGAAATCAAAATGCTGATAAGGGTACACCTTGTACAGTCCGTGAAAGAACCAGTAGATTTACTAATGCTGTCATTGGATCTTAATTTGTCAGGCTGCCAAGGGTTTGGAAGAAAAGCTGAAATTATCCGGAGTGCCTTACGAGGTACACATTTATCGTGGAAGTGCTCATGCTTTCATGAATAGGTCTCCAGAAGGAGTGAAGAGGAGGAAAAGCATGGGAATGCAGGATGAGGATGAAGCTGCTGTGGAGCTGGCATGGTCTCGCTTCAAAACATGGATGACTCGCTACCTATCCGCATAAACAGAACCTTGCTGCCCACTTGCCAGTTTGAGAAATAATATTGTATATTAGAACTATGTTCAAGGGCCTAGTCCACTTGCCAGTTTGAGAAATAATATTGTATATTAGAACAATGTTCAAGGGCCTAGTATTTCTCCGAGTGAGCTTGGTGCTCATTTTGGAATTTTTTATACTTCTAAAATAAAGCAGTTTGCTTTTAGCAAGTCTGGTTCGCCCTTTATACTTTTGCAATGCCATGGGAATGCAGTTTGATGTGGAGCTACTACGATATTGAGATCTTTTTATAATCTGTTATTTTGTTCAATATGTGGAATTCATTATACTTGTTGTCTGTGTACTGTGTATGTACATTCTTAATTATATAATAATTTCAATTGATATTAATTTACTTTGCCTGCTACCTTTTGAAGGTAGGATGAATTTTTAAATTTCACCAACAATTAACTATTTTTCAAATTTTATTAGGTTCTGAATTAGGTTTCAGGATGTATGGAGTAGCTAAGGTCCCTTTTTTTCCTATTTTTAAATTTCACCAACAATTAACTATTTTTTAATTTCTATTAGGTTCTTA
This sequence comes from Excoecaria agallocha, assembly GCA_037975025.1. Lineage (NCBI taxonomy): Eukaryota > Viridiplantae > Streptophyta > Magnoliopsida > Malpighiales > Euphorbiaceae > Excoecaria > Excoecaria agallocha. The sequence continues at coordinate 94,550,473 of CM075807.1, read as the reverse complement.
ATCAGGTTTTAGGATGTGTGATTCACTATGTAATATTTATTTGATTGCATGCTATTTTCAAGCCCCCAAAAGCAATGAGGGGAGGCATCCCTATCTGTTTCTTTGATTGCAGGCTACTTTCAAATTTCTTTTTGATGTTCAAAAGAAAAAAGTTTATATCTAAATAATAAGTAAACTCTGAACTTTGTTCGTATCTTGGAACCTAATTTAATTTCTTTTTTTGTTCCAGTTTTGAGTTTCATCTTAGAAACATTAATGGAAAACTATTTATATCCCCATGCCACCAAGTGAGAAGCTTATATTTAATTTCAATTCAAAGGATGATCTAAAAAAGTGGCATCTATATTTCGATTTTGAGTATGGAGGCATATTCATTTCCAATTGTAGTTTCACTTTTGAATGAAAATTCACTTGCTTCAGAAGCACACTTTTTTTTAAGTATGACAACTCTGGCATTATCCAGTAGATTATAAAATTCATGAAAATAGATAGTTTAATATGTTACAAACCTCTTCTTAAGTTGCATTATTTTTTATCAATGGCAGTTTATATATAATGAAGTGTACATTATCTAAGAGAAGAAACAAGTGTTAAGAATAAGGCATAATTATTAAAAATTGAATATGTTCTGATCATCTGTCTATAATTAAAAACATAAAACTTTTTAAAATCAAGTGGTATTTTTTTTGGTGTGTATTACTAAAAACCCAGGAATATAGTCCAAAACATTGAATGAGCTATTTTACGATGAACATTATGGTGGTTCTAATGTTCATAACACTATTCATTACTATAAATTATGTTTTTGAACTCTATAAATGTTGCAAGAATGAAAGTAATGTATGGAGACTTTCAAAACTTTACATTATTTTGTTAATCAATTGTATTTTAGTAGTAGTGAGATCCTAAATTGAAATTCCTGTTATCAATATTCAAAATATAAATTATATTCAATTTGTTATGCTTTTTTTCCTTAATTGAGATGCGAAATTATTAAAATACCTACTTCTCATGTGATTGAAATAAATGTTTCGCCTTTGGAATTAGTATTGGTGCTTCTATTTTAGATTGATAATTGAAAAATATTAGACAATTATGATTATGATTATTATTATTTTATCCTTAATTTAATTTGAGTTCATCACCGTTGCACCAGTTGCTGGTTATATTCCATTCTAAGGGAGATAATGTTGTTACTTTTATAGAAAAATGAATAATGTTCATGTTTCATTTTAAATTGTAGTTGGAGCTAAAGCTGATAATGATAGGATTGAGCTATTGTTGTCTTAAGTTACAGGAAAGGATGTCACAGAGTTGATTACAGCCGATAGGGATAATTTAGCTTTAGTGCAAAGTGGTGATGGTGTAGCCGCTGCTGCTGTAGCAACACTTGCTATTGGAGGAGCTGCAGCACCCACTGCTGAGGCCAAAAAGGAAGAGAAGGTTAAGGAGAAAGAAGAATATGATGATGTAAGTTAATAACTTGCAAAATTTCATTTTTTAATAGGTACTTTATCATGAGTTAGAAGAATTTTGTATTTTCCCATTATTTACCTTGCTTAAATCTAAATTCTTTTGCAGGATACGAGGTTTAACCTCTTTGACTCAGGAGATTTTGTAGTATGTTCATATACATATCGAGCAAGAAGATGATGGAGATCAACCCAGAGAATCCTATAGTGGAAGAACTAAGGAAGAGAGCTGATGCTGACAAGAACGATAAGTCATCAAGTAACTAATGTTTTATTTTAGACTCTCTTTTTCTAAACTGGTGGTAGATAATTAACCTTTGAATTACGATTGTAAACAAGTAATTTCATTACCTATAACCATATTTGAATTTTCAACTCATTTTTTACCAATAGATTCATCAGTAGTTTGTGTAATGTTAGATTTTACTAAATGGATATATTTCCCAAGATTCCAAAATAACTAATATCAATTAAGAAAATAATTTCCTTAGCATATAAGAATAATTTTTTATTGAACTACAATATATATGTCCATTTTCTCCTATTTTCTAGTTTGATAATGAAGATGCAAACTTATTAGAAAAATAATTTGTAGATCTTCTTCCTATTTGTTAGGATTCATGCTTTAAGTTGGTTAATGAGGTTTAGGAGTTTGATTCTAAGGTTAGATGGTGCTTCTGGTATCATATTTCTATGATTTTTCAATTATTGTTAGATGTCATTAATAATTTTGTCTTTATATTTTTATAATTTACTTGCCATATGCTATCTTGTACCATGAAGTATATGTGCTACATAGTTTTGAGATTAACTTAAATTTAAATTGAAAGTGTTTTGTTCTGCATCTTTTAACTACTTAAGCTTAATATTCTAAGAGCATTAATTTTTTGGTCTTATTAAAGGAATTTATTTTGTGTTACATACTCTGTACTTGATATGTTTGCTGCGTTTCTTATAACTGATACAACTTGCTAATATACTGTAATTCAAAGTGCTTATGGAAATTGTTCCTTTTAAACCTTGGTCCTTTATTTTATTTCTATATTTTTTTTGTTTGATAAATATTTAGGCTAGTAGCATTAGTGCCAGTGACTAAAATTATATTGGTTACTGCCATCAAATTGCATCTTGCAATAGATTCTATAAATCTGTTGGGACATACTGCAAGACACAACCTCAATAATTTAACTATATCTTCCATTCCCTTCTCCTTGGATATTTCAAATTTTAATATTCCATTCGGTGATTGCACCATCTAATGGAAGACATTACAAGCAATCTAATAGTCTTTCAAGACACTCCATTTATTTTGTCTTCTATAGCTTTTAGGTCTATTTATTCACATTTGTATTAAAATTTGTCATTGTAGCAAAATATGATGTTGTCGTATCAACAACCTATCCAGGACTTGATTATATTATGGTGGGAGACAACTGTTGTAGCCCAAACATGTGTTGAGCTGCTAAGAAGGGAGAATCTTAGGGTGGTAACTTTTATGATATTGGTATTAACTTTATGTTTTTTATAGTACTTCTATTATTACTATTTTTAAGAATGTGTATGGATTTTTTGGTTTAGGATTTAGGTTCTTGAGCAGTCAATGTATTGCTATGAGCATGAATACAAAACTTAGGATTTGACATTTGACTGGGCATGTTTATTTGTACAACTTTAATAACATAATGTAGTCTCTGGTGGAGCTTTGGTTGTCTTGGTTATTGACCCTACTTTTTGGCTTCTAAAAATGTTTTGAGAAATAATAGTTACTATTTTGTTCAAATATTGTGATATTACTTTAAAGTATCTATGGAAAGTAGTTCTGGAAATGTTTAACATGTGTTAATCATTACCTTAATTTCTGAAATGGGAATTGGGTAGTTACATTTGGTGGCTACACCATCTTTGGGAATGTCTTTAATATATTTTATGTCGAATACTAGATCGAATGTAGAATAGGGAAGCAGTTGGTTTAATTTTTTTGTGCTTCTTACAAAGTTGCTAGTTTTTTTTATTGATTCACTCCATCATTCTGCCATTTGAATTGTAATAATTACAAAATTATAATAATTGTTAGTGACAAAATGGTGACATATGGCACCATCATAAAGTTTTTATTGGTGGATAAATTTAGTAATGGAATAACATTTTTATTGTCAAATTTATCAACAAAATTGAATTTTTGTTGCTATTTGTAGCAATAGAAATGTTATTCCATTGCTAATTTTGATCAATTCACCGAGTCTTACATTGGTTGGATTTAGCAATGGAATAACATTTTCATTGCTAAATTTATCAACAAAAATGATTTCCATTGCTAAAAATAGCAACGGTTAAATTTGCAACCGATTCTTCCTTTGCTAATTTTGATTAGCAATGAAAAATCATCAATTTCTATTGCTATTTCAAAATTTTCTTATAATGTAACAATTAAATAAAATAATACAATAAAAATAAATAAATGATAAAAGGAAGTGGCTAATCAAGGTAATCAGATGGGCTGAGGATGGTGATCAACTCAAAAGCACAATTTTCCATGCAAAAACCACACAAAATCCTCCAAAGAAAAAAATTTATATACTCGAAAAAAATACAAAAAAAGACAAATAAATTAGTTTTAAAATAATACAATAAAGATTATTATTTAATGGAATAGCATAGTACAGAACCATATCATACAGAACCAAAACCATAAAGTAAGGCACAAATATTATTGGGATTGAATAAATGGCATAAAAATACATAAAATGCATGAAATATACAAAAATACCAAGATATATGGTAATAGATGCCTAAAAACTAGGTGAGGAATCCCCACAACAAATGTAAGGGACATGACAAGAAAATGGCTCACAATATTCGGTTTGTTAGGCATTGTTTGACAAACAGGCATCCATCATGTCACCTTCCCATCTGTCATCTCTGGATAGGATAAGTTATAGAAATTCAAAAGTAAAGATGGAAAAAATCACACAAAATATGTTTTAACCCTAAATATACAGTTGTTAAGCTCTAAATCATACCAATATAGTGTTACAAAATCAAATCATGCATAAAACACGTTAAAATTACCAATTCACATAATTAAACAAATTAAATAAAAGCTTAAGATAATACAACCATAGAGGAATCTATCACCTAATCATGCCTCTAACATGTTTTTTGATTTCCGTTAGCATCTCTATGGAATTTAAGCATGCTAATTACATAGACACAATATTTAAACATTTTATATTCACATTTAACAATCACATAATTGTGCAAGATAATTTGTAGAGAGAGAAAGCATAAATGAGCATAGAATATTAGCCTCATAAGATATTCTAACTCTAAAACTCTTGCAGTTCAAATCTCTACTCTGATTTTTGATTCTTATTTTTCAGAATAATGCAATGAAATTCGTTGAGTGTTTGTGTGATTTAATCAAAAGATTGCTAGAGTTGGTTCTTAGAAAGAGAGAGAAATTAATTTTCTTCTTCCCTAAGCCTTTTTTTTTTATTTTTTTTGTTAAAGTGATTCCCCTTTCAAACCCTAGAATTTTTGGTTTATATACCTAGGTTAGAGTTGGAGTTGGATTCCAACTATAACTTCCCAAATCTGGCGAAAAATCCCCATAAAATTGGGGTAAAATCCCTTAAAGATTTTAACAATTTTTTTTAATTCCAAAAACATAGGAATTCTGGAATTTTGGCCACAAATAGGTATCCTTTAATGAGAGGCATCCATCCTATATTCCAAAGTCATAAAAATGACAAAAATGCCTTTAATGTGACCTATGTAGTGGAAAAAGGGCCCATATACAAGCACCCCTCATATGCTAGATAGACGTCTATCATCATTAAAGACCCAAATCAAGATTTTTCTTGCACTTTTGTTAAAACACTTAAAAATTATAAAAACTTGGAGAAAAATGCAAGAAATTCACAATCGGAGCTTTATAATCTGAACCTTCTATCAGTAATATGCTATTTCCTCATCATCAAGTAATCCTGATCTTGGTTGCCTCAGATCATGGTGTCTATAGCTACCTTTAATTTTGGAGAGCTATTGCACTAGTCCCAAAGTGAGCCAAAATTTAAAGTAAAGGAAAAACATGTGTGCTTGAGGTAGCGAATCTCTTGTTTGATTAGAACACATACCTTCTTCTAAGGCAGTGAGTCTTTTGTTGATTAGGTAGTTATCATCAGCTTGTCGATACATTAACCCTAGTTCAGGTAGTTAACATTAGTTTGTCGATGTGTTAACCCTAGTTCAAATAGTTAATATTAGTTTGTCTATGTGTTAACCCTAGTTTGGATAGTTAACATCAGTTTGTAATGTGTTAATCTTGGTTCAGATAACTAACATCAATTGTCAATGTGTTAATCCTAGATTACTGTCCAATTAGTGCTTGGGGCATGCAAAATAGAGACAAGTTGATTAACTTTGAATGTCGATGTGTTAACTCTAGTTGGATAGTTAACATCAGTTTGTTAATGTGTTAATCTTATATTACTGTCCAATTAGTGCCTAGGGCATGCAAAATCCAGATAAGTTGATTAACTCTAATTAGCGCTTAGGGCATGCAGAATTAGGTTATTTGAATGCATTTGATTAGCATCTAGGGCATGTAGAATCGAGATAACTTGATTGGAACTTATTAGCATCAGGTTGTTTGACCTTCTAAATGAAATAAATTTTGAGTAGTGTTTCATTATTGTCCATTGTGAACTGACCTTTGTGTTGGTTGGTATTTCTGAAAGGTGCACTATCCCTTCTTGTAGAGATATTCCACTAAGAGGTTTTTGGCAAATATGCATCCATAAAGAGTCACTGAGAAGTTTGGAGCTATTCTGGCAAATATACATCTATAAAACTTGGAGTTATTTTAGTAAATATGCATATGTGAAGAGTCACTTAGATGTTTAGAGCCTCTCTGACACATCTTCCAATGATTATGTCACCACTCTGCAAGTTGGCACCAATGTAAGGAAAACCATCATCATTAGAGTTGTCATCTTGTGTCTTCTCAAACTTGCATTGTCATTAGACTTTCGTATCTTGTCCAATAGTTCCTAGTTGTGCATCTCTTTTTATTTCAACTTGATTAGGCAATTCCTTCTGATAAAGATGGGTGTCTTCACTCCTTGTCATTAATAGAGTAAGTATATACCCCCTAGTAGGGGTTTTAAGTACTTGTTATGAAAAGGATTCAATGTTAGTGCTCTGTTTATGTAACTTAGCCTTGTTAAATTTTTTTATTTTCTTTTATATTTCTCTCATGTGTTTATAATTATTTTTGTCTTGTCATGATATACTAAATTACATGTCTTCTAATTAACTTCATGGCATTTTTATATTTTATCATCATCATCATCATCATCATCATCATCATCATCATCATCATCATCATGATCATTATCATTATCATTATTATTATCATTATCATTATCATTATCATTATCATTAACATTAACATTATCATTATCATTATCATTATCATTATCATTATCATTATCATTATCATTATCATTTTATGAGTATGATAAGTATGAACAAAACAAAGAATAATAAATATGAACAAAATAAAGCATAATATGTACACATAGTTTTAATACAAATTCTAATTTTATATACATCAAAAAGTATCAAACTCCCTGAATACAAAATGAATCTATTGCGAGGGCCCTGATCCTTTATGATAAGCTAGCCCAGATGGAGGTATGGCCAATGCCATGGCCTGTGGCATCTGTGGTAGCTGATCATCATTTGGTCTAGATCTGAATTGAAAACCAAATAGTGTTGTTATCAGGGGCTGCAGAACCTAAGCTATTACCTATGCTAATTGCTCTAAACCCTAGCCAACCTCAGTGATGCCCTCAGAGTAGTGCTCAAGATATCTGATGGAATATGACATGATATGTTCATGGTAATCATGTAGCGGAAAAATGATAAAAAAAATCATACATGCCAAACAATTCCATGACAAGAATCGAAACATGCAATTTTAGGGTTTTTAAAACTTACAACTTTTGATGCCTTTTAATACGTGAATTTGGTGATGACCAGCAACTAAGATGACTTTTTCCACCTTACATCTTGATCACTAATGCCAAGGAACAGCCTATTACGCCGCTTCCTCTATTCTCACACACACAATTGCACCAACAGCTTAAAATAGAGATTGCTAGCTCTCTTTTAAGGTATTGTGTAATGGCTATGGTTTGAAGCTATAAAATTTAATTTTGTACTTCTCTTAGGTTGCTATTACTACCCAAGAACACAAGAGAATGAGGAACAATCCTTTGTCCTTGTGAAAAATTGGGCCAAAAGAATTGAGAGAGAGAGGGATGTAATTCACGCCAAAAACAAGGTGGCTAGGGTTTCACGCCAAAATGCTAGCTCACTTAGGGTTTTTATTTCTTTTAATATGTATCCTTATCTTTTGGCAAGTGTTTGATCTGAATTTTACTATCTCAAGATAATTAATTCAACTTCAATCACTTCCTAAAAATAAGTAATATATATTGATTTAAACTCCTTTGAATTTAAAATTCAAATTTGAAATAAAACACAAGACATTTAACTAAATTAAATTACTTAATATAAATAATGAGCATGTGCCAAAATTCTTTGATTTCCATCTTGGAATTTCGGCCACCTCATCTATTATTTAAATGATTTAATTTAATTTAAATTCTTTTAGGCTTTAATACTCAGTTAACTTAATTAATACAAGATAATTAATTAATGAAAATTAAACCTTGTGGGCTGAATTTTTCTCTCTCATGGACCAATATCCAATAGCAATTTTAAAACCCATTACACACATTAAATTGACTTTAATTAAATGCCCAAATTAATGCCCAATACTTTATTTAAATATTTTAAGCCCAATGCTTTGTGTGCGATCCTATAGGTCCATTTAATGTTGGCAATGAATTAATTCAAAGGCTATATATATTCTCTAGCAAGATATTATAACATTCCAAATTAAATGAAAATGCATATGGCATTTAGTGACCTAATGCAATTTGACATAGTCCCTTACCCATAAATATCAGAATTAATATAAGGCATGGAACTAGTCATCCTTATATATATTAATTCCTTTCTTGATATTACAGTGACACTAAACACTCAGATAAATAATGATTACTCATTATTTCATCTCGGTATGGCCATACACTTCTTAGTTCATTGATCAAGTGGCCGATGATATTTTCTCTCTTATTGAGAGGGGTAATCCCTTCACTTCTCTCATGCTCTCTAACATGAATCAATGTATACCCAAGCATACCCGTACTTGTTACTCTGTTACGAGCACGTTAGGTGTATGTCAAAGCACACAGTAATTCATAAAGAGTTTCATAGAGATTTTAGGTCTAAGAACTCTGATACAAAACTTGCATATGAGAAACACTTATGACTTGTACCATATAGTGTTCTCATGAGCAGTTCGTATCCAGATACCATGTTCTTTAACATGTATCTATGATCCTTGATTGACACTCTTATCCTAATGATCCGTAAGACAGAACTCATAATATCAGAGAGAGCATAATAGTCTTAATTCATTGTTATTCCCATAACAATGACTGACTAGGGATATTTAGAATGAAGTCTCATTTGTTTCGAGGTCTTACAACCATATGCCTCACACATGATAACTTAAACCGAAACAACATTCTTGGATAGTTCTATCAATTGATATGCACAAGAATACAATGGATAAAACAAATGCCTCATTTTATTAATTCAAAGTGTTTTATTACAATGCATTGGGGCTAGGGCTTACACTAACAATCTCCCACTAGCACTAGTCCCAATTTGGCATAGCCCTAAGACTGAACGCTCTTAAATGAGCTTCGTGCAGATTTGGACGCAACTGTTTCGTCAAAGGATCTGCTACATTGTCTTCACTTGCTATCTTGCTAACCTTGACGTCCCTACGATCAATGATTTCTCTGATCAGGTGGTACCTCCTAAGTATGTGTTTGGATTTCTGGTGTGATCGGGGCTCCATGGACTATGCGATGGCCCCGTTGTTGTCACAGAAAATTTCTAATGGATCTACGATGCTTGGGACCACTCCTAATCCAGTAATGAAATTTTTAATCCAAACAACCTCTTTTACAGCCTCACTTGCTGCAATATACTTAGATTCTGTAGTTGAGTCGGCAACGGTCTCTTGCTTTGAGCTTCTCCAGCTGACAGCACCGCCATTCAAAACAAAAACAAACCCAGATTGCGATCTAGAATCCTGAGTGCTGGTCTGAAAAGCAGCGTTGGCATAACCTTGTATGATGAGCTCTTCTTGACCACCATACACCAAGAAGTGATTCTTAGTCCTTCGCAGGAACTTCAGAATCCCTTTTACTGCAGACCAGTGCTTCTCACTTGGGTCTTGCTGAAACCTACTAGTTATACTTAGTGCATGAGCAACATCTAACCTAGTACATAACATAGCGTACATGATAGATCCAATAGCATATGCATATGGAATTCTACTCATGTTGTCCCTTTCCGCTTTTGTTTTAGGGCACTGTTCTTTAGTCAAAGGAACTCCCAAAGCCAAAGGTATGTACCCTTTCTTTGAGTCTCCCATACTAAAACGCTTTAGTACTTTGTCTATGTACTTTTCTTGACTTAGTCCCAAGAGCCGATTTGATCTATCTCTATAGATTCGAATACCAAGTATTGTCTCAGCTTCACCTAAGTCTTTCATTGAGAAACATTTTCCCAACCATTGCTTAACCTTTTGCAATGTTGGAATGTCATTCCCAATGAGAAGGATGTCGTCCACATATAGGACCAGAAATACTACTATGCTCCCACTAACCTTCTTGTACACACAAGGCTCATCTTCGTTCTTGATGAAGTCAAATTCTTTGACTGCCTCATCAAAACGAAGATTCCAACTTTGGGATGCTTGCTTTAATCCATAAATGGATTTTTGAAGCTTGCAAACCTTCTTAGGATGCTTGGGATTGACAAAACCCTCAGGCTGTGTCATATACTCATCCTCAAGTAAATTTCCGTTGAGGAAAGCAGTTTTGACATCCATTTGCCATATCTCATAATCATGATATGCAGCTATGGCAAGCAAGATCCTAATGGACTTGAGCATGACTACAGGGGAAAAGGTCTCATCATAGTCTACACCATGAGTTTGTCGAAAATCTTTTGCTACTAGTCTACCTTTGTAGGTCTTATCAGCTTTGAGTTTGAATAGCCACTTGCATTCAATTACCTTCGCACCTTTCAGTGGATTAACCAAGGTCCAAATCTGGTTATCGTACATTGATTGCATCTCGAATTTCATGGCTTCAAGCCAATTTTCCGAGTCTAGGCTTTCAATAGCTTCTCGGTAGGTAGTAGGATCCTCACGATCTACTAACTCAATAGTGTCACTGTCAGTGATTAGAAATCCATATCTCTCAATCTCCTGACGTACCCTATCGGACCTTCTAGGTACTTGTGTAATGGGTTCTTATTCCATAACTGGTTGTGAACTTGATCCCATTTCCAACTCATCCTCTATAGGAGTTTGTGGCACTTGAATTTCTCCAAGAAAACAACCTTGCGAGCAACAAATACTTTGTTCTCGGCTTGTGAGTAAAAGTAGTATCCCTTTGTTTCTTTGGGATAACCCACAAACAAGCAGACAGTGGATTTGGAATCTAGTTTGTCAGATGTTAATTTCTTAACATGTGCTTCACAGCCCCAAATCCTGAGAAATGACATATTGGGTTCTTTCCCAGTCCATACCTCGTATGGTGTCTTCTCAACTGCTTTAGTTGGAGTACGGTTTAATAGAAACGCAGCAGTTTCTAATGCATAACCCCAAAAAGAGATAGGAAGATTAGCTTGACTCATCATAGATTGAACCATGTCCAACAGAGTTCGATTTCTCCTTTCAGACACACCATTTCATTGCGGTGTTCTAGGAGGTGTGAGCTGTGAAATAATACCACACTCTTTTAGATGATTGTCAAACTCTTAGCTTAAGTATTCGCCACCTCGATATGATCGAATGGCTTTTATACTTTTGCCAAGTTGGTTTTCTACTTCGTTCTTAAACTCTTTGAATTTCTCAAAAGTTTCAGACTTGTACTTCATTAGATAGACATAGCCATATCTACTAAAGTCATCTGTGAATGTCACGAAGTAGCTAAAACCACCTCTAGCTTGTGTACTTAAAGGTCCACATACATCAGTATGTATTAGTTCCAATAAGCCATTAGTTCTTTCACTTTTCTTGTTAAAAGGACTCTTTGTCATTTTTCCATGCAAACATGGCTCGCATGTATCATAAGACTCTAAGTCAAATGACCCAAGCACTCCAGTTTTGTGAAGTCTTGAAATGCATTTTTCGTTTGCATGTCCTAAATGACAATGCCAGAAGTAAGTAGGGTTCAATTCTTTTGATTTAACCCTCTTTGTATTAATGTTGTATATGGACTCTTTGTTTTGTAAATCAAGGGTATAAAGGCCATTTTACAACATGGCATTGCCATAAGAAATGCCTTGGCGACGAATATGAGCATTGCCATTTTTAATAACAAAATTAAATTCATCCAAATCCAAACATGAAACTGAAATAATGTTTCTACTCATAGAAGGCATATAATAACAATTTTTCAAAACTAAACAAAGTCCAGAAGGTAAAGTGAGTTGATAGTCGCCTATCTCTATGGCAGTAACTCGTGCTCCATTTCCCACACGGAGGTCCACTTCATTCTTCCCAAGTAACCACCTAATTCTTAGCCCCTAAACATTTGAACAAATGTGAGAACCACAACTGGTATCCAATACCCAAGTGGTAGAAATAGAAAGGTTAATCTCAACAACAAAAATACCAGAACTGAATGCCTTGGCTCCATTCTTCTTTTGTTCTTCCTTGAAGAGAGTGCAATTCTTCCTCCAATGCCCTATCTGGTTGCAATAGAAGCAAGTGCTCTCACTCTCTTTGAGCTTTTGTGCCTTGGGCTTGGATTGGGCCTGAGGTGCACTCCCACTGGACTTGAACCGAGCCAGGTCATTCTTGGGTTTTGCCTTTTCCTTTCCCTTTCACTTAGCGGGTCCCTTTTTAATGCCCCCTTGAACCATCAATACGGGATTGGTCTTTCGAATATTCTCTTCAACATTCTTCAGCATCCCATGAAGCTCAGTGACTGACTTGTTCATTGCATGCATGTTATAATTCATCACAAATGGATCATAATCATCAGTCAATGATCCTAAGATACAATCAGTGGCCAATTCCTTTGGCACTTGTACCTCAAGCTTCTCAAGAGTATCAAGATACCCTTTCATCTTGAGTACATGGGTACTAACAGGTGTACCCGCAGCCATCTTACAAGAAATCAAGGCCTTTGTTGTCACGAACCTCTCGTGACGAGCTTGCTCTTGGAACATCTCCTTGAGGTGCACCATGATCGCATAAGCCTCTTGGTAATAGCTTTTGCAAATCAGGCACCATAGTGGCCAACATCAGACAGGTCACATCGTTGGAGTCGCTCTTCTTGGTCTCAAAAGTTTCCTTTTGAACCGCAGAGGCATTCCTAGCAGGTTCTTCAGGCAAGGGTGCATCCAATACATACGACTTTTTCTCTTACTTAAGAACTATTCTTAAGTTTCGAGACCAGTCTATGAAATTGGTTCTATTCAATTTGTCCTTTTCAAAGACCGATCGCAATGAGAAATTGTTGTTTGAAGATGCCATTTTCAATCTATAATAAAATTTAGCAAGATTAAATGAGGTCTTATTTATAATCCCACAAACCGATTTAATATCCCTTTAAATAATTCACGTTAGTGATTTAATTTGGGCCAAGATCCACTTTTCACAACAACTTATTAGTCAAGCTGAGCTTGTACACCTAACAAGTTAAGTTACTTAGGTAGGAAAACTCCAATCATGTCTCGTACATGACTCTTGGATCAAATGGGCTAACATCTTAAGATGTTATAGCACAAACCCATTTATTAGTTGCCTAGGTCCGGGCATCCCTTTCCATGTTAAGTCCAACCTACATTCACAACCCATGCCTCACAAAGATAATCGGGCGCATCTAGGACTCCTAGTCTACGTGACCGATGATCGATGCCTTGACATGTTTCGAATTAGGAAGGCAACTTTGTGACTTATTATTTTTGGGATTCATTTTATTACGGCGTACATGGCATATGCCTTGTCATCCATTCATAGCATGCATATATAAATAATTGTATAAAGTAAAGCGTGACAAACATAGGCCCAAAAACCTACAACTAAGATTCTATACTATTACATAAGAATCTTTGAGTTTGGCTTCTCCACTCCGGTGGGCTTCGTCTTGATTTACAAAGTCTTCAAGTATATTCTATTCTAAGAAATAAATGAAACTTTTACAATAAAACATAATGGCTCACAGGCCATATTTAATTACAAAACCCAGGGCTCATGAATGCACCATGCATATCCATTTATCACACCAAACTAGCAAATAAATATATATAACATTCATTGATGAAACAAAGTCCAATTTTATTTAATTTAGCCAAGCCCATTAATGGAAATCGTGTACTTGAACCTTTAAGAGAAGACCCCATGATGAGCCTAGGCCAAAGCCCAATGGACTAAATCCTCTTATTGAATAAGTTCTCTTAAAAGTCCAAAACACTAACTAGTTAGATTTGTGCTATAAATCAACTTTAGTATAATTTTCAATTTTACCTTTTTTAATTTTATGTCATACAGCCCATAAAAATTAAAAATACATATAATATGTACCAACATGAATTAAATATATAAAATAATGAAGAACACATATATAGTACACGACATTCATGCAAAAACAAACAAACAACAAAAACTAGTTGTTTAATGCTTATGTAATGCCACAAAATGCACAAACATTTAAATAAATTTTATGATTCATTAAATAATTTAAATAAGGTCATAAACATTCATTTAATATTTTTTACCAATCTGATCTAAATGTGTTTTTACCATTTTAATCAGAACAAAACAAACAATGTTGATTAAACTTGTAACAAACACAAACTAGTCATAGTTTTAAGTGATTTTAAAATTAATCAATTAAATTGTCATGGACCAGAATTAAAACCAAATTTAAAATATGTCCAGACCTGATATTTAATCTTTAAAAATGACTTACAAACATGCCAAAATCGTTTTACATTTAATATTTTACTAGTTGTTAAACTAACAATTAACATGCCAAAAGTACCTCGTTTTAATATTAACATGTACCATCAGGTATTATTAATTAAATCCGACCATTAACAGCTCCTAGAACATATTAGGATAGTATATTAACATGTCATGTTAATTATAATACCTATCTAATCAATTAAAATCATTTTTACACCAAAATAATGCAAAAAACTCAAAACAGAAAATTTCAGCATTGCATGTTTTCAAAATAACGATTTTTAATTAATTTTTTCATGCATCTAAAGCACTAAAATAAGCATGTTTAGGCTCTGATACCACTTATGGAATATGACATGATATGTTCATGGTAATCGTACAGCAGAAAAATGATAAAAACAATCATACATGCCAAACAATTCCATGACAAGAATCGAAAATGCAATTTTAGGGTTTTTAAAACTTACAACTTTTGATGCCTTTTAATACTTGAATTTGGTGATGACCAGCAACTAAGATGACTTTTTCCGCCTTAGATCTTGATCACCAATGCCAAGGAACAGCCTATTACGCCACTCCCTCTATTCTCACACACACAATTGCACCAACAGCTTAAAATAGAGATTGCTAGCTCTCTTTTAAGGTATTGTGTAATGGCTATGGTTTGAAGCTGCAAAGTTTAATTTTTTACTTCTCTTAGGTTGCTATTACTACCCAAGAACACAAGAGAATGAGGAACAATCCTTTGTCATTGTGAAAAATTGGGCCAAAAGAATTGAGAGAGAGAGGGATGTAATTCATGCCAAAAGCAAGGTGGCTAGGGTTTCACGCCAAAATGCTAGCTCACTTAGGGTTTTTATTTCTTTTAATATATATCCTTATCTTTTGGCAAGTGTTTGATCTGAATTTTACTATCTCAAGATAATTAAGTCAACTTCAATCACTTCCTAAAAATAAGTAATATATATTGATTTAAACTCCTTTGAATTTAAAATTCAAATTTGAAATAAAACACAAGACATTTAACTAAATGAAATCACTTAATATAAATAATGAACATGTGCCAAAATTCCTTGATTTCCATCTTAGAATTTCAACCACCTCATCTATTATTTAAATGATTTAATTTAATTTAAATTCTTTTAGGCTTTAATACTCAATTAACTTAATTAATACAAGATAATTAATTAATTAAAATTAAATCTTGTGGGCTGAATTTTTCTCTCTCATGGACCAAGGTCCAATAGTAATTTTAAAACCCATTACACACATTAATTTGACTTTAATTAAATGCCCAAATTAATGCCCAATTCTTTATTTAAATATTTTAAGCCCAATGCTTTGTGTGCGATCCTATAGGTACATTTAATGTTGGCAATGAATTAATTCAAAGGCTATATATATTCTCTAGTAAGATATTATAGCATTCCAAATTAAATTAAAATGCATATGGCATTTGGTGACCTAATGCAATTTTGCATAGTCCCTTACCCATAAATATCAGAATTAATATAAGGCATGGAACTAGTCATCCTTATATATATTAATTCCTTTCTTGATATTACAGTGACACTAAACACTCAGATAAATAATGATTACTCATTATTTCATCTCGATATGGCCATACACTTCTTAGTTCACAGATCAAGTGGCCGATGATATTTTCTCTCTTATTGACAGGGGTAATCCCTTCACTTCTCTCATGCTCTATAACACGAATCAATGTATACCCAAGCATACCCATACTTGTCACTCTGTTACGAGCACGTTAGGTGAATGTCAAAGCACACAGTAATTCATAAAGAATTTCATAGAGATTTTAGGTTAAGAACTCCATACAAAACATGCATATGAGAAACACTTATGACTTGTACCATGTAGTGTTCTCATGAGCGGATCGTATCCAGATACCATGTTCTTTAACATGTATCTATGATCCCTGATTGACACTCTTGTCCTAATGATTCGTAAGACAGAACTCATAATATCAGAGAGAGCATACTAGTCTTAAGTTTTTTGTTATTCCCATAACAATGACTGACTAGGGATATTTAGAATGAAGTCTCATTTGTTTTAAGGTCTTACAACCATGTGCCTCACACATGATAACTTAAACCGAAACAACATTCTTGGATAGTTCTATCTATTTATATGCAAAGGAATACAATGGATAAAATAAATGCCTCATTTTATTAATTCACAGTGTTTTATTACAATGCATTGGGGCTAGAGCTTACACTAACAATATCTCATTAAATCACCCCTTAAATACCTAATGGATCTCCTCAAGTGCTTATCAATCTCTATCATGGCCTATCTATCCTTAAGGATATCAATCATAATGCAAGTTCCCTATTCTCTAATATGTGTCAAAGACTCATCGACTACCTTTAGGGCCTCCTTCGTCCTCTATATTGTAGCTACCAAATTAGCTCTAATGTCCTGCACCTCCATCTGCAAAGTTTACACAATCGCTGGTAATATCTGTAGGGATTGCATTGCTAAGTACTATCTATAGTATCTGATCTTGACATCTACTGGCTTCCTCTATTGCTACCAATCTTCTTAAAATATCATCTGATGGAGGAGTTGAAGATGGGCATATTGGTGGTAAAGACGAAGATGTCTCTAGGTGTACTGATGATAGTGGATCAGGTGGTAGAGGGGATGAAGATATGGATACCCCAGGATGTCCATAAGGAGAGAATCTCCCCATCATTCTGAGCAATGATTGCTAATGTTTGATGGGTGACCTAGCATGAGTTGGTGGCTAAGGTGACCCATCTAAAAGATCCTGCAGATCTATCTGCAGATTTAACTCATAGTCTAAATCCATCCTTACTCTTTAAGGTCCTTATGGCTCATCTGTCTGACATGTCTGGTCCTTCTATGGCTGATCTACCTAATATTTCTATCGCTCTTCTACTTGACTTTTCTCCTATGGTGGCTCATCTTGCCTATCATCCTCTGCAAGTGCACCTAGTACTATAGAGATGAGATCGCACTTTTATATGGTCTCGGGTATAGTTAGCAACCTATACTCCTTCTTTCGATCCTTAATCAACTCCATCATCTTCATAATGATAGCAGTCTATAGATCAATGTGTATGCCTTTGGGTGCTGGGTTGACAAAATCTCGTTTATCTGCCCCTAGTGATAGTAACAGCTGAGTGATGAAACCTCCTATGCATATTTTGGTGGACAACTATGTGGACACCCTAACCAATGATTTAATAATCTCATGCATGATGTCCATATACCTTTGCTCTGTTGGGAATTATCGATTGCATGCATCACATACATAAGCGGAATTTAAATTTTTTAACCAATAGATCTGATCTTGCCATGAATTTATGATATAAATATTAATGAAAATATGAAAAATCTTCTTTGATTTTTGTTGAATAGTTGATTTTCCTTCTCACTGGGTTGTCGCAAATCACAGTGTCCAAAGTTGAACACCTCAAATGAGTAATCCACACAAGAGAAGGAATAAATTAACCAAGAAAAGAGGAACCACAAAGCTGGCCGAATTCCTATTAATGCTAGCAAAGGGGTGGCAACTAAGGTTTTTAAGAGAGAGAAATTCTTCTCTTAATTGTTCACTTAACCCTTAAAATCCCTATCACTTGGATTTTTACAGTTAGGTTAAAATCCCATAATAATATCAAATATTAAACTCTTTAATTAATTATTCTCTTATTCATCTCTCTTATCCCATAATAATATCAAATATTATTATCCTTATTATTTTACCATTTTATCCTTTTCTCTATATGTGTGTGACCTATTGGGTTCCTGTCTATATTGGCAGTATACTATGTAATTATGAGTTCTATTCTATTGATATTTATGATACACTATTATACAAATCATGAGCGGCCTCTAGCTAGGCATCATGACTACCCAAATGTCAGGAAAGTCAAGTGGTTTGACTATACCCTTCTATAAAAATAGTTACCATGCAATTACTCCTTTCACCATTCTTATCTCAATTAGATTCTGAGTATGGATTTCTATCAACTCATATAAATCTAATTATGTATGTTCTATTAACTTAACCATTGTTCCCAAAATGCTCTTCATGGATCCTTATCCATCTTGGCATATTACTCTGGCCAGAGATTCTCTGAACAAGGCAATTATAGAATCATGCGAGATAACTTCCCTTAATAAATCTAGGATGGTGAATCCTTTGTCAATCACTCAACTATCTTTAAGCAGGTCATCATATATCCATCCTCCTAACTATGTTCACCCCCAGTTGGAAGTAATTAGTTATGGAGTCAAAGTATACCACTTGCTACTTAAGATAGCTTCGGTGATCTCAAGTCTAAGGATACTTGCACAACCGCTATGAAGAGATTCCTCACTTATATAGATTTAATATCCATGTGAGGATTTTCTTTGTAGGTCCCCGATGAACTTGTTCTTTTAACAAGTATCCATATGGTAGCTTTGATTATCTTTCATAATCACAGTTATGAGAACCACTGCTTGAACCATTCAAGAAGCATAACATGTGCTAGTCTGTTCAAATTAACAATATCCTATCTTGTTAATTCTATGACTACAGATATTTAGATATTAACACATATGCATGCAATAGACATCTCATATCATGAACACTTTCATAATTGCCTTTGTACTGTGTTGATAATATCAAGGACTTCATTTATTAATTTAAGATTTACAAACTCATGTATTTAAAAATAGCATTAATAAATGAATGATGCCTTTTATTAAGAATATGAATTCATACATATGAAATACATCCCTTTTACATGGGCTCTAAGGCATACTCTTTAACAATCTCCCACTTGCACTAGAGCCAATCACTCATATGTCTTAAACCCATGTTATTTATATGGTAATCATGCTTTATCGAAGAAAGTGCTTTAGTGAGGGAATCTACCACATTATCATCTATGGGGACCCTTTCTATTTTCACATAATTTCTAGCTACTATTTCCCTTATGAGATGGTAGCATTTAAGAGCATGCTTGGATCGCTGATGAGACTATGGTTCCTTTGCTTGTACAACAGCTCCATTGTTGTAACAAAATATAAAAGAATCAGATCAATAATGCTAGGCACCACTCCTAGTTTAGATATGAACTTTTTGATCCAAACTGCTTCTTTGCTTGCTTCTGAAGTAGCAATGTACTCAGCTTCTATCATGGAATCAGCAGTTATTTCTTATTTGGAACTTTTCCAACTAACTGTCCCCCTCCCATTATGAACACAAAACCAGACTATGATTTCCAATCATCTTTCTCAGATTAGAAGCTGGCATCCATATATCCAGTTACTTCCAAACTGCCCTCCCCATATACCAAGAATATATCCTTAGTCCTTCTCAAGTACTTAAGGATATTCTTAATAGCTGCCCAATGTTGCTCTCCAAAATTGGATTGGAATCTGCTTGTGACACTCAAAGAAAATGCTACATCTGGATGTGTACATAACATAACATACATGATAGAACCAATTTCAGATGCATATGGTATTCTATTCATGCTTTCTCTATCCTTTGGTGTCTATAGACACATAGACTTAGAAAGGTGTTTTCCATGCACCATGGGTATAAACCCTTTCTTAGAGAGATCCATATTGAACCTCTTTAATACTTTATCTATATATATACTTTGAGAAAGACCTAGCAACCTATTGAATCTATCTCTATAGATCCTTATTCCCAGAATATAGGATGCTTCTCCAAGGTCTTTCATGGAAAATTACTTGGATAACCATATTTTAACAGATTGGAGAAGAGAAATGTTGTTTCCCATGATTAATATGTCATCCACATAAAGAACTAGGAAGACAATTGCACTCCTATTGACCTTTTTATACACACAAGGTTCATCTTAATTCTGTGAGAAACCAAACTCTTTGATTGTCTCATTGAATTATATGTTCCAGCTCATAGAGGCTTGCTTTAATCCATAAATGGATCTTTAAAGCTTACATACCTTTTTGCCATCTTCTGATGTGAACCCTTTTGATTGTGTCATATACACATCCTCAGTTAGATTTCCATTTAGGAAAGCTGTCTTCACATCTATTTGCCAAATCTCATAATCATAATGAGCTGCAAGGGCTAAAAGTATTCTTATAGACTTAAGCATCGCTATAGGAGAAAAGGTTTCATCATAGTCAATACCTTCTTTTTGATGATAGCCTTTTGCTACTAAGCGAGCTTTATAGGTAACTATATTACCTTCTATGTCGATCTTCTTTTTGAAGACCCATTTACACCCTATGGGTTTTATCCCTTCAGGTGGTTGAGTTAAAGTCCATACTTTGTTCTCATACATGGAGTCCATTTCAGACTGCATAGCCTTTTGCCATAAATCACGTTCTCAACTGTTCAAAACTTCTTGATAGATTGTAAACTCATTGTCCTCTACTACATTATGCCTTTATCTAAATCAATGTGAAATCTATATCTAACAGGGATAGAACGCATTCTAGTAGATCTTCTAGGATTTTGTGTATAATCAGGTTCAATTGTAATCTCATCATTATAAAATTTAGTCTCCGGTTCAATCGGTTGATCTACTTCTATTTGTGGGTCTTGAACTTCACCAAGTTCAATTTTACTCCTACTATCCTCTCGTAGGAAAAACTCTCTTTCCAAGAAGACAACATGCCTTGAAACAAAAACCTTTTATTCTAAGGGATGATAGAAATAATATCTAAACGTTTATTTAGGATATCCCATAAATAAACATTTGTCAGACTTAACATCTAGTTTGTCTGACATTGTCCTCTTCACATATGAAAGACAACCCCATACTTTCTTATGAGAAAGTGTGGGTTTCTTATTATTCCATATCTTATATGGAGTAACATCAACCAATTCACTGGGAACTTTTTTTAACACATAAACAACAATTTCTAGTGCATATCCCCAAAAAAACTTAGGCAAGTCTGCTCGGTTCATCATGGATCGAACTATATCTAATAGTGTTCGATATCTCCTTTCAGATACACCATTATGTTGTGGTGTATATGGTAGAGTCCATTGAGATAAAATCCCATTATCTCTAAGATAATCTTGAAATTCTTGACTTAAGTATTCTTTACCTCGATCTAATTTAAGTGTCTTAATACTCTTGCCAAGTTGCTTCTCTACTTCATTTCTGAATTCTTTGAAATTTTCAAATGCTTCTGATTTATATTTCATTAGATAGATATATCCAAACTTGGAGTAATCATCTATGAAAGTAATGAAGTAGTAGCAACCTCCTCTGGCATGTGTAGTCATTGAACCACATACTTCTGAATGTATTAAGTCCAAAACCATCTTAGCTCGCTCTCATTTACCAATAACGGGAGCTTTTGTCATTGATAATGGCCATTTATATGATGTTTTTAGTGTGTTTTTAGGTATTTAATTAAGTTAATTTTGTGTTAATTAGGTTTAATTTAAGTTTAATTTGTTAGTTTTGTGTTTTTGGAGTTAATTGCAAAATTTGGTGTTTTTCAGGATTATTTTGTAAGAAAAAGGGCTTAATTGTAAAAAGTGCAAAGTTTTTGGCCAAAAGCGTAAATTTGAAGAAATTGATCAAGAAAACGAGCTTCCAGTTCAGAGCTTGGAGCCGTGGCCACGTGCGAGCTTTGAAGAATTTTACACGTGACCACATGAAGGAGTATTTGTGAATGAACGTGGCCATGTGAAAGAGAAATGAAGAAAATTGAGTTAAAGGGCGTGACCACGTGAAAAATCAAAGAAGGAAAGAAATAGTACACGTGACCACGTGTGTTCAAGGCCAAATTAACACGTGGCCACGTGTGAGGAAGACTATATGGACACGTGACCACGTGTTTAACAACAAGAATTTGATGCGTGGCCATGTGACTTGATTCTCCAATTTCGAAAAGGATTGGCGAACTTCCTATTTTGAGCAGAATTCACTTCCTATTTGGTTTCTGCAGTTTAGGAAGAAATCTACCACGATTTTGCCTATAAGTAGCAAGCTGAAACACCAAAGAAAGGAGATCAAGAGGAGAGAATGAAGATCAAATTAGTGAATTAGGGATTAATTGTCTTAGTTTTAGTTTTATTCGTTTTCCTAGTTTTCTGTTTTTGTTTTTATTTTCAACTTTGTTTTAATATTTCAATTTTGTTTTTAGTTTTAAACATGTTTAAGAAGTAGTTTTTCTTCTTTTGCTAATGGATTCTTGAAATCTTATAATTGTTATGACTTTGTTTTGAGCTTAATTTCAATATCGGTTGATTATTTATTGGTTTTAAGCATATTCTTATCTTTAATTGTGTTGAGATTGGTTGTTGGTTTATTGAATAAATAACTAAAAATTGGTTTTGACATAGTTAATGATTTGCATGTTCTTGGGTTAACTCTTTAATGTTTATGCATGATTATTATCCGAAATATGAAATGATTATGTATGAATTTTATTGGTTAATACTAAGAGAGGAAGAACTAAGAATGGGTGAAAGTTAAATCTCTTGAGAAAGGCTTTAATAGACATCTAGGAGGATTAATTCAGACTTTTATGCTAAGTGTTGAATTGTTCTGAATAAGGGAGTTTAATGCTTAGAATGATAATCTTGAATAAAGTTATCTGGTCTTATTTATCTGAATTCTTCATAATCACTGGTGTTATTCTTTGAATTTAAGTCATTACAATGAAAGTTAAGGTGGATAGTTTCCTTAGCAAGAGAATTCCAGTTATTGTTTTGTTTTTAATTTATGTTTTAGCTTTTGTTTTGTTTAATTGTTTCTTTTATTTAATTTTTGCTTTTAAAACAAAACCATTTGGGAAACAATCTCGGATTAATTTAATTCATACATAGGTATTATTCTTAGCAATCCATGTTCCCTTGGGTACGATATTTGGGGTCTTAATCTATATTTCCCTGTATTACTAGCCGATCTAGTACACTTGCTAGACACCGGTTAGTCATTTTTCCCAACAAACAAGATTAACATGTATCAAATGATTCATAATCAAATGATCCCAAATCACCTGACTTGTGTAATTTGATCATACGTTTCTCATTTATATGGCCTAAATGACAATACCATAAATATGAGGTATTTAGATTATCTTGTTTCATTCTCTTGGTATCCACATTATGCACTTCTTTAATTAAATTAAGAAAAAATATACCATTCTCAATTATAGCTTTAGCATAAAAACTATTGTTCTTAAAAATGTAACAACACTTGTCTTTTAAAGAAATGTCATAATCGTTCAATAAACAACTAAAAGAAATAATACTTTTGGATAAAGCTGGAACATAATAATAATTATTTAATTCCAGTATTAATCAACTTTGAAGAGGCAAATGGTAAATCCCCACAACTGTTGTAGAGATGTTTTGTCCAATAGCTGACTGTAGACATATTTCTGCCTTTCTAACTCTTCTACTGCTTTTAAGCCCTTGTAGATCATTCCAAAAATGAGATACACATCTGGTATCTAATACCCAAGATTGTTTTGAAGCAATAAAAAAAGTATTAATTTCAATTATATGAATACGTGAAGTAGATGCATCAGCTTGCTTTTTCTCCTTGAGAGAATTTAGATAGGCCTTGCAGTTACGCTTCCAATGACCATCTTTTCCACAATGAAAGCAAGTTCCTTTGGGATTCTCTTTCTTGGCAACCTTCTTCTTGGAAACCCCACCATTATTTGGTTATGCCTTGGTCATCTTCTTCTTCTTTTGCTTCTTACCTTTAGCAGAAGTGACAACCATGACACTTTTTGAATCCTTTTTGAAGGATCCATCAGCTATTTTGAGCATGCTGATTAACTCAAGAATGGTCACTTGGATCTTGTTCATGTTGAAGTTAAGCATGAAAGGTGCATAACTTGGAGCCAACGAGTACAATATTAAATATATGTATAGATCATTATCCATTACATAGCCAAGTATACTCAAATGCTCAATATACCCATACATCTTTAATGCATGAGTAGCAGCTGAAGTGCCTTCCACCATTTTATAGCTAAATAGTTCTCAAGCAATCTCATATTGCTCAGTTCTAGCTTGAGAAGAATAAACCTCATCTAGATGCAAAATGATGGTTCTAGTATCCATCATCTCATGTTGCTTCTGAAGCTCTGAGGACATAGCACCCAGCATCAAATATGCCGTTGCTTCACTATCCTCTATGTATTTTCGATAAGTACCCTTGATCTCATCAATGGCATCATCTGATAGAAGTGGTGGTGGATCTATATCCGAGACATAATGGATCTTTTTAGCTCTGAGAATAATTCTCACTTTTTTGATCCAATCAGAATAGTTGCTACCAACCAAATTGTTATCCAAGATTGATCATACGTTAATGTTTGATGTGCTCATGATGATGACCTAGATGTGAAAAGAAAACATATGAGAGTATGTTCATATATATGTATGCATTAATTATGTCTTTAATTAATCAATTTTCTCCCACTATTTTATTGCTAATTAATAGCCCTCACTATATAATCCGAGAAAACCCGATGGTTTTTTTATTGGACCAATATCCAATCATTGATATGTAATTTGACCTTGACTATGGTCAATAAGCAAACTCCATACCCTTGAAAGGTAGGTATCTCTATACCAATTGTGTCTCTACATAACTATTGGATCATTAGATTATCAACTCTTGATACATGCATATCATATATGCATTCCCTAATCTTGCCTCTAGAATCATTAGCTTTGATTGTGGTCAACAAGCTAATGGACTAGCTAAGATGATCCATTTAATTAGATTCGAACATATCCGATATAATGTGAGCTTGACTACGGTTAACAACCCACACTATAAAGAACTCTATTTCTCCTCCAATTAATGGAAGGTTTATATACCTTAGTATTTGTTAGAGGGATTTTAGTTAATTAAGTCTCATAATATATGGTTAGCACACATTAGTATGCATCCTATATCTATCACATAAATATAAGCATACAAATATGGTATAGTTATGGACTTTACTACAATGATTTCCCCGAGCCAAAAGGGAAATCAAAAGGTCATACCTAGGTAATATGCATGATTCAAACAAGTAAAAATAATTACATTATCTTGAATCTTGTTGGATCTCTATCCGGCCCATATTGCTCATTGATAGTTGATAAGTGTGAATTATATATGGTTTTTAATGTGTTTTTAATTGTGTTATTTAGTTATTTTGGTTTTATTTAGGTTAAATTAGAGTTATTTTGTTAATATTTATGTTTTTAAGGTTAATTCTATGTTTTGTATGATTTTCAGGGTAAAATTGATGAAAAAGGGTTTAAAGTGTAAAAAGTGCGAAGTTTTGGGCCAAAAGCGTAAATTTGAAGAAATTGATCAAGAAAACGAGCTTCCAGTCCAGAGCATTGAGCCGTGGCCATGTGAAATTAGTGAAGTACATACACGTGATCATGTGGAAGAGTAATTAAGAGAGAACGTGGCCATGTGAAAAGAGAATGAAGGAATTTGAGTGAAAGGGCGTGACCACGTGAAGGAGCAAGGAAGAGAAGGAAGCAAGGGACGTGACCACGTGTGATCCAAGGTAAATTCCACACGTGGCCACGTGTGGAGGAGAAGAAAATGAAGCCGTGCCCACGTGTAGGAGAACCAGATTGGAGCCGTGGTCACGTGATTCAAGAATTCCTATTTGCGCAATTTTTCTCAGTTTCTTGTTTAGACAAATTCTCCTGTTTTGAGCAGCCAGATTACTTCCAATTCAATTCTGAGAGTTTGGGAAGTAATTCACATCTACTTTGGCCTATAAATAGCCAGCTAAAACACAGAAGAGGGGGATCAATCTTGAGTTTTTAGCTTTGTTTTTCTTAGTTTATTTTTACGTTTCTGTGGTTACAGTTTTTCTTCAAGCTTTTGTTTTCAGTTTTAATTATGTCTTGTGAGTAGTTTTCTTTAACTTTTGCTAAAGGATATTTGAATCCTTAACTTGTATTGCTATGACTTAAGTTTGTGTTTCAATTTAAATACAAGTTTGATTATTTCTTGGTTCTTAAGCATAGTCCTGTTTTTATTCAACTTTAAGTTAATTATTAACGTGACTAAACATCGGTTAACTAATTGAGTTAAGTTGATTAATGACTTGTATGTTCTTAGGTTAATTTAGTTGGATTAATGTATGTTATAATCTGAATAAGTTATGACTATGTGTTAATTTGAGTAAGTTGAGATTAAGAAAGGTGTAATCAAGAATAGTTGGAAGTTAAAGCTCTTGAGAAAGGTTTTAATAGACATCTAGGGGATTAATTCAGACTTTTATGCTAAGTATTGAATTGTTCTGAATAAGGGAGTTTAATACTTAGAATGATAATCTTGAGAAAGTTATCTGGGTTTGTTAAACTGAATTATCCATAATCACTTGTATGTTTTATTTTAATTAAGTCGTAACAATATTGGTTAAGGTGGATAGTCCTTTAGTGAAAGTTGTTTTTATCATTGATTTTTACCTCATTTAATTTACTTGTTTTCAATAGATCTTTTCTTGATTTTAATTTACGTTATTTGTTTTAGTTTTAGTTTGTATTCTTCAAACATTACAAAATTTGGGATTTCTCTTCTCTCTTTACCCACAAAAATTTGTTTTAGAATTGAATTAGCACACAAGCACAAGTTTCCCTTGGGTTCGATATTTTGGGTCTTAATCTTTATTTCCCTATATTACTAGCCGATCTAGTACGCTTGCTAGACACCGGTCAAGTTTTTGGCGTCGTTGCCGGGGACACATTGGCGTTTGTTTGTTTACTTTGATTTTAAAGTGATTTTTGTGTGTTTTCTTCTCTTTTTCATCTCTTTTCTTATTTTCTTTTTGGTTGATTAGTGGTTTATGGTGAGAGACAACCCCATCTTGCCATTAGACCCTGAAATTGAGAGGACATTCCATAGGAACAGAAGAGGCAATATGAACGACCCAGAAATTGAACAACCTATGAATGATCCACCACCTAGGATAGAAGAGCAACACATACCCCACCAAGCTCCCGGAAATGGGTATCGACCTAGAACCATAAGGGATTATGCTATCCCTAGGTGGAATAAAGAGCATAGAACTATTAGAATCCCTCACCACCAACCCTTTGAGATTAAACCTGCTACCATCACTATGGTACAAAGAAACCAATTTTCGGGTTCGGATATAGAGGATCCTGCACAACATTTGGATATGTTTTTAGAAGTGAGTGACACTGTGCAAATTCCTAATGTATCGACTGATGCAATTAGGTTGAAACTCTTTCCCTTCACCCTAATAGGAAAAGCTAGGGATTGGCTACAAATGCTTCCAAATCAATCCATCCATTCTTGGAAACAAATGCAAGAAAAATTTCTTTGCAAATTTTTCCCACCCACTAAGACTGCACTCATTAGGAAACAAATTAGTGATTTTCAATAATATTATGAGGAGCCATTCCATGAAGCATGGGAAAGATTTAGGAGACTGTTGAAAAGTTGCCCTCATCATGAAATTCCTGTTTTTAAATTAATGCACATCTTTTATGCAGGTGCCCATCCATCAACAAGATCTTTGCTAGATGCAGCCTCCAATGGAAGTTTCATGAATCAAATTCCCGAGGACGCATTCTTACTCCTTGATGAGATGGCCACTAATGATGCTCAATGGGCAAGCTGTTGGAATTTAATGGTTACATGCATCACATACATGAGCGGAATTTTAAAATTTTTTAACCATAAGATCTGATCTTGCCATGAATACACAATATAACTATATGAGAATAAGAAAAATCACCTTTGATTTTTGTTGAACAGTTGATTTTACTTCGCACCGGGTTATCGCAAACCACAGTGTCCAAAATCGAACACCTCCAATGAGTAATCCACACTAGAGAGGGGTAAATTGAACCAACAAATTGGTGTTCAACTAGGGCTGGCCGAAATCCAAGAGGCTGGCAATGGAAGTGGCGTAAAAGGGAGAGAGAATTAAGAGAAAAAGACTTTCCTTTTGTTTTAATCACTTAACCCTAATTCTCATTAGTTGGCCTTTTATAGTTAGGTTAAAATTCCAACTCCTTAATGAGATTGGGCTCTTTAAAATTGCTGGAGAATTATTAATTGGGCCTCTGGAATTAATTATAATCATTTGGGCTTAATTAAATCCAAATTAAATCTTTTCATAAAAGACCATGCACAAAATCCACAAACTAGGCCCTTTGTACATCTAATTGAATTTAAATACCCAAATGGATTCCAAATCCAACCAAATTAAATATGTGAGTTCCATAACACTTATGTAACATATATAAATTAATTTGTTCCAAGAAAAAGCCCTCTAAGCCCTTCTGTATGGAGTTGGCATGTAGCCCTCTTCTGGAGGGCTTCCTTCAACTTCTTCATTCCTTTGGCCCTTTATAATTTCTCCAATGGTCCTATTAATTATTATATCAGTCCTATGACACTTATAGTAGTCTTATAACACTTATAAGACAATAATAATTAATCATGAAATACATTATTTCATTTAGGTCCAATTTACAGAACATTTCTCAAAAGTTCCGCGAACAATTTTATTTGATCATAATTAATTAAACTCTTTAATTAATTATTATCATATTCTCCTCTCTACCTTTATAATAATATCAAATATTATTATCCTTGTTATTTTACCATTTTACCCTTTTCTCTATATGTATGTGACCTATTGGGTTCCTTTCCATATTGGCAGTATAATATGTAATCGTGAGTTCTATTCAAAACTCACATGATTTAAACTCCTTTAAATCAATTTATCAATCTCTATTGATATTTTGATACATCATTATACAAGTCATGATTGGCCTCTAGCTAGGCATCATGACTACCCAAATGTCAGGAAAGTCATGTGGTTTGACTGTACCCTTCCGTAGAAACAGTTACCGTGCAATTACTCCTTTCACCACTCTTGTCTCAATTAGATTCTGAGTATGGATTTCTGTCAACTCATATAAATCTAATTATGTATGTTCTATTAATTTAACCATTGTTCCTAAAATGCCCTTCATGGATCTCCATCCATCTCGGCATATTACTCTGGCCAGAGATTCTCTGAACAAGGCAATTATAGAATCATGCGAGATAACTTCCCTTGTTAAATCTGGGATGGTGAATCCTTTGTCAATCACTCACCTATCTTCAAGTAGGTCATGATATACCCAATCTCCTAACTATGTTCACTTCCAGTTGGAAGTAATCAGTTATGGAGTCAAAGTATACCACTTGCTACTTAAGATAACTTTGGTGATCTCAAGTCTAAGGATACTTGCACAACCGCTATGAAGAGATTGCTCACTGACATAGATTTAATATCCATATGAGGATTCTCTTTGCAGGTCTCCAATGAACTTGTTGCTCTAACAAGCATCCACATGTTAGCTTTGATTATCATCCATAATCACAATTATGAGAACCATTGCTTGAACCATTCAAGAAGCATAACATGTGCTAGTCTGTCCGAATTAACAATGTCCTATCTTGTTAATTCTATGACTAGGGATATTTGGATATTAACACATTTGCATGCGATAGACATCTCACATCATGAACACCTTCATGATTGCCTTTGCACTGTGTTAATAATATCTAGGACTTCATTTATTAATTTAAGATTTACAAACTCATGTATTCAAACACAGCAATAATAAATGAATGATGCCTTTTATTAAGAATATAAATTTCATACATATGAAAAACATCCCTATTACATGGGCTTTAGGGCATACTCTCTAACAATCTCCCACTTGCACTAGAGCCAATCACTCATATGTCTCAGACCCATGCTATTTATATGGTGATCATGATTTATCTGGGAAAGTGCTTTAGTGAGGGGATCCGCCACATTGTCATCTGTGGGAACCCTTTCTATTTTCACATCATTTCTAGCTACTATTTCCTTTATGAGATGGTAGCGTCTGAGAACATGTTTGGATCGTTGATGAGACCGTGGTTCCTTTGCTTGCGCAATGGCTCCATTGTTGTCACAATATAAAGGAATCGGATCAACAATGCTAGGCACCACTCCTAGTTCGGTTATGAACTTTTTGATCCAGACTGCTTCTTTGGCTGCTTCTGAAGCAGCAATGTACTCAGCTTCTGTCGTGGAATCAGCAGTTGTTTCTTGTTTGGAACTTTTCCAACTAACTGCTCCTCCTCCCATTATGAACACATAACCAGATTGTGATTTACAATCATCTTTGTCAGATTGGAAGCTGGCATCTGTATACCCATTTACTTCCAAACTGCCCTCTCCATATACCAAGAATATATCCTTAGTCCTTCTCAAGTACTTAAGAATATTCTTGACAGCTGCCCAGTGTTCCTCTCCAAAATTAGATTGGAATCTGCTTGTGACACTCAAAGCAAATGCTATATCTGGACGTGTACATAACATAGCATACATGATAGAACCAATTGCAGATGCATATGGTATTCTATTCATGCTCTCTCTATCTTCTAGTGTTTGCGGACACATAGACTTGGAAAGGTGTTTCCCATGCACCATGGGTATAAACCCTTTCTTAGAGAGATCCATATTGAACCTCTTCAATACTTTATCTATATATGTACTCTGGGAAAAACCTAGCAACCTATTGGATCTATCTCTATAGATCCTTATTCCCAGAATATAGGATGCTTCTCCAAGGTCTTTCATGGAGAATTGCTTGGATAACCATATTTTAACAGATTGGAGAAGAGAAATGTCATTTCCCATGATCAATATGTCATCTACATATAGAACTAGGAAGACAATTGCACTCCCACTGACCCTTTTATACACACAAGGTTCATCTTCATTCTGTGAGAAACCAAACTCTTTGATTGTCTCATTGAATCATATGTTCCAGCTCCTAGAGGCTTGCTTCAATCCATAAATGGATCTTTGAAGCTTGCATACCTTTTCGCCATTTCCAGATGTGAATCCTTCTGGTTGTGTCATATACACATCCTCAGAAAGATTTCCATTAAGGAAAGCTATCTTCACATCCATTTGCCAAATCTCATAATCATAATGAGCTGCAATGGCTAAAAGTATTCTTATAGACTTAAGCATCGCTACAGGAGAAAAAGTTTCGTCATAGTCAATACCTTCTTTTTGACGATAACCTTTTGCTACTAAGCGAGCTTTATAGGTAACTATATTACCTTCCATGTCAGTCTTCTTTTTGAAGACCCATTTGCACCCTATGGGCTTTATCCCTTCAGGTGGTTGAGTTAAAGTCCATACTTTATTCTCATACATGGAGTCCATTTCGGACTGCATAGCCTTAAGCCATAAATCACGTTCTGAACTGTTCAAAACTTCTTGATAGCTTGTAGGCTCATTGTCCTCTACTACAGTTATGCCTCTATCCGAATCAACGTGAAATCCATATCTCACAGGGATAGAACGCATCCTAGTAGATCTTCTAGGATTTTGTGTATAATCAGGTTCAACTGTAATCTCATCATTATGAAATTCAGTTTCGGGTTCAATCGATTGATCTACTTCTATTTGTGGGTCCTGAACTTCACCGAGTTCAATTTTACTCCCACTGTCTTCTCGTAGGAGAAACTCTTTTTCCAAGAAGACAGCATGCCTTGAAACAAACACCTTTTGTTCTAAGGGATGATAGAAATAATATCCAAACGTTTCTTTTGGATATCCCACAAATAAACATTTATCAGACTTAACATCCAGTTTGTCTGACATTGTCCTCTTCACATAAGCAGGACAGCCCCATACTTTCATATGAGAAAGCGTGGGTTTCTTGTTATTCCACATCTCATATGGAGTAACATCAACCGATTTACTAGGAACTCTATTTAACACATAAACAGCAGTTTCTAGTGCATATCCCCAAAAGGACTTAGGCAAGTCCGCTCGGCTCATCATTGATCGAACCATATCTAATAGTGTTCGATTTCTCCTTTCAGATACACCATTGTGTTGTGGTGTATATGGAGGAGTCCATTGAGATAAAATCCCATTATCTCTAAGATAATCCTGAAACTCTTGACTTAAGTATTCTCCACCTCGATCTGATCTAAGTGTTTTAATACTTTTGCCAAGTTGTTTCTCTACTTCATTTCTGAATTCTTTGAACTTTTCAAATGCTTCAGACTTATATTTCATTAGATAGATGTATCCAAACCTGGAATAATCATCTATGAAAGTAATGAAGTAGGAGTAACCTCCTCTGGCATGTGTAGTCATTGGACCACATACATCTGAATGTATTAAGTCCAAAACCATTTTAGCTCGTTCTCCTTTACCAATAAAGGGAGCTTTTGTCATTTTTCGCAATAAACAAGATTCACATGTATCAAATGATTCATAATCAAATGATCCCAAATCACCTGACTTGTGTAACTTGGTCATGCGTTTTTCATTTATATGGCCTAAACGACAATGCCATAAGTATGAGGTATTAAGATTATCATGTTTCATTCTCTTGGTATTCACATTATGTACTTCTTTAATTAAATCAAGAACAAATATACCATTCTCAATGATAGCTTTTGCATAAAACATATTGTTCTTAAAAATGTAACAACATTTGTCCTTCAAAGAAATATCATAATCGTTCATCAAATGACTGAAAGAAATAATACTTTTGGATAAGGCTGGAACATAATAACAATTATTTAATTCCAGTACTAATCCACTAGGAAGAGGCAAATAGTAAGTCCCCACAACTGTTGTAGAGATGTTCTGTCCAGTAGCTGACTGCAAACATATCTCTGCCTTTCCAACTCTTCTAAAGCTTCTAAGCCCCTGTAGATCATTACATAAATGAGATCCACATCCGGTATCTAATACCCAAGATTGTTTTGAAGCAATAGAATAAGTATTAATTTCAATCATATGAATACCTGAAGTAGATGCAACAGCTTGCTTCTTCTCCTTAAGAGAATCTAGATAGGCCTTGCAGTTACGCTTCCAATGACCATCTTTTCCACAATGGAAGCAAGTTCCTTTGGGATTCTCTTTCTTGGCAACCTTCTTCTTGGAGATCCCACCATTCTTTGGCTGTGCCTTGGTTATCTTCTTCTTCTTCTTCTGCTTCTTGCCTTTAGCAGAAGTGACAACCATGACACCTTTTGGATCTTTCTTAAATGATCCATCAGCTGTCTTGAGCATGTTAATTAACTCAGGAATGGATACTTGGATCTTGTTCATGTTGAAGTTAAGCACAAAAGGTGCATAACTTGGAGCCAACGAGTACAAGATTAAATCTATGTATAGATCATTATCCATAACATAGCCAAGTCTACTCAAATGCTCAATATACCCATACATCTTCAATGCATGAGCAGCAGCTGAAGTGCCTTCCACCATTTTGCAACTAAATAGAGCTCGAGCAATCTCATATTGCTCAGTTCTAGCCTGAGAAGAATAAAGCTCCTCTAGATGCAAAACGATGGTTCTAGCATCCATCATTTCATGTTGCTTCTGAAGCTCCGAGGACATAGCACCCAGCATCAGACATGCTGCTACTTCACTATCCTCCATGTATTTTCGATAAATGCCTTTGATCTCATCAATGGCATCATCTGATGGAAGTGGTGGTGGATCTGTATCCAAGACATAATGGATCTTTTCAGCCCTGAGAACAATTCTCACTTGCCTGATCCAGTCAGAATAGTTGTTACCAACCAGCTTGTTATCCAAGATTGATCGTATATTAATGTTTGATGTGCTCATGATGATGACCTAGATGTGAAAAAGAAAAGATATGAGAGTATGTTCATATATATGTTTGCATTAATAAGGTCTTTAATTAATCCATTTACTCCCACTATTTTATTGCGAATTAATAGCCCTCACTATATAATCCGAGAAAACCCGATGGTTTTCTTAGTGGGCCAATATCCAATCCTTGATATGTAATTTGACCTTGACTGTGGTCAACAAGCCAAATTCCATACCCTTGAAAGGTAGGTATCCATATACGAATTGTGTCTCTACACAACTATTGGATCATTAGGTTATCAACTCTTGATGCATGCATATCATATATGCATTCCCTAATCTTGCCTCTAGAACCATTAGCCTTGACTGTGGTCAACAAACTAATGGGCTAGCTAAGATGACCCATTTAATTAGATTTGAACATATTCGATATAATGTGAGCTTGACTGTGGTCAACAACCCACACTATAAAGAACTCTGGTTCTCCTCAAATTAATGGAAGGCTTATATACCTTAGTATTTGTTTGAGGGTTTTAGTTAATTAAGTCTCATCATACATGGTTGGCATACATTGGTATGCATCCTATATCTATCACATAAATATAAGCATACAAATATGGTATAGTTATGGACTTCACTACATTGATTTCCCCGAGCCAAGAGGGAAATCAAAAGGTCACACCTAGGTAGTATGCATGATTCAAACAAGAAAATAATTACATTATCTTCAAGCTTGTTGGATCTCCATCCGGCCCTTCTTGCTCCTTGATATTTGTCTCCATCTCTATTTCTAATTCTAATCTAAGTAATCTAATTACATATTACAATTTGAAATGAAATACAAACCAAAAACAAGTGGCCGGGACATGAAAGTCCTCATTGGGCCAAAACATGCATAATGCTCAATCACATTGGGCTTTGTCCATAACTATACATCATGCCAATCATACACCCTTATATGCCTTTCTAATGCATAAAGAAATGGATTACTAACTTTGTTTCAACATTTGAAACTATATTTTGAGTTATTTTAATGATGTGATCAAATTAGGAAACTTTTTCCATTTTGGAAACTTTCATTTTAGGAAACCTTTTTGCATGAATGTGTTCTTGCCTTAATAATCAATAAAATTGATTATTAATTAATTATAAATTGATTATTTAATTAATTAATCATATTAAATAATCAAAAGAATCAATTTTGGGCTTAAAACAAGTGTAGGCCGAAACCCACAGAAGAAAAACCCTAAGTGTGTTCGCACACAAACTAGTTTTGTGTCATTTGGACCATTTGGGCCTTTTGGAATGAGCCAAGCCCACTTCAGCCCTTAAAACCCATTAATAAACTTAATTAATGTTTATAATAGTTAATTTAAATCAGCTCCTTGGGCCCACCAAGTCATTCACTAATTTAAACCAAGTCCGTAAACATAATTAAGCCCATTAAGTGGTTTTAATGAATTAAAATTAATCAAATTAATTTAAGGCCCATTTTAATTAATCCAATTAATTAAAAACACTTTAATATATCATATATATCAGATTTAGAAGATCAAAAGTCGTTCTAACCATGAACACATCAAGAACACACGAAGAACACCAATTTATCGAACTTTTCGACAAAACTAGTTTTCATGCAAAACTTGTTCGATTTTAATTCCGTTCGATCCTACGGCTTAATATCACATATTAAAGACATAAAATATCATCTAAATGATTTTTAAATGGATCCATAAGAAATTAAATTAGAACAGCCCCTACATTACCTAGGGTTTCATGCCAAACCCTAATGGGTTTCACGCCAAACCCAAATCATAATGCTTCAAAAATTTCGTTTTTGTTTCCACCAAATTTATTTGATCACACATACAACCAGAAATCAATATTTCTCATTCATGAACAATCAAATCTAATATTTTAAAGTTCATGAAATAAAAAACTCAAAACAAAACAAAACTTATTCCGCAGAAAAAATATAGAATTGTATATCTATGGCAAAACCGTGGCTCTGATACCATGTTGGAATTTAATGGTTACATGCATCACATACATGAGCGGAATTTTAAAATTTTTTAACCATAAGATCTGATCTTGCCATGAATACACAATATAACTATATGAGAATAAGAAAAATCACCTTTGATTTTTGTTGAACAGTTGATTTTACTTCGCGGGTTATCGCAAACCACAGTGTCCAAAATCGAACACCTCCAATGAGTAATCCACACTAGAGAGGGGTAAATTGAACCAACAAATTAGTGTTCAACTAGGGCTGGCCGAAATCCAAGAGGCTAGCAATGGAAGTGGCACAAAAGGGAGAGAGAATTAAGAGAAAAAGACTTTCCTTTTGTTTTAATCACTTAACCCTAATTCTTATTAGTTGGCCTTTTATAGTTAGGTTAAAATTCTAACTCCTTAATGAGATTGGGCTCTTTAAAATTGCTGGACAATTATTAATTAGGCCTCTGGAATTAATTATAATCATTTGGGCTTAATTAAATCCAAATTAAATCTTTTCATAAAAGACCATGCACAAAATCCACAAACTAGGCCCTTTGTACATCTAATTGGATTTAAATACCCAAATGGATTCCAAATCCAACCAAATTAAATATGTGAGTTCCATAACACTTATGTAACATATATAAATTAATTTAGTCCAAGAAAAAGCCCTCTAAGCCCTTCTGTATGGAGTTGGCGTCTAGCCCTCTTCTGGAGGGCTTCCTCCAACTTCTTCATTCCTTTGGCCCTTTATAATTTCTCCAATGGTCCTATTAATTATTATATCAGTCCTATAACACTTATAGTAGTCTTATAACACTTATAAGACAATAATAATTAATCATGAAATACATTATTTCATTTAGGTCCAATTTACAGAATATTTCTCAAAAGTTCCGCGGACAATTTTATTTGATCATAATTAATTAAACTCTTTAATTAATTATTATCATATTCTCCTCTCTACCTTTATAATAATATCAAATATTATTATCCTTGTCATTTTACCATTTTACCCTTTTCTCTATATGTGTTTGACCTATTGGGTTCCTGTCCATATTGGCAGTATAATATGTAATCATGAGTTCTATTCAAAACTCACATGATTTAAACTCCTTTAAATCAATTTATCAATCTCTATTGATATTTTGATACATCATTATACAAGTCATGATTGGCCTCTAGCTAGGCATCATGACTACCCAAATGTCAGGAAAGTCATGTGGTTTGACTGTACCCTTCCATAGAAACAGCTACCGTGCAATTACTCCTTTCACCACTCTTGTCTCAATTAGATTCTGAGTATGGATTTCTGTCAACTCATATAAATCTAATTATGTATGTTCTATTAATTTAACCATTGTTCCTAAAATGCCCTTCATGGATCTCCATCCATCTCGGCATATTACTTTGGCCAGAGATTCTCTGAACAAGGCAATTATAGAATCATGCGAGATAACTTCCCTTGTTAAATCTGGGATGGTGAATCCTTTGTCAATCATTCACCTATCTTCAAGTAGGTCATGATATACCCAATCTCCTAACTATGTTCACTTCCAGTTGGAAGTAATCAGTTATGGAGTCAAAGTATACCACTTGCTACTTAAGATAACTTTGGTGATCTCAAGTCTAAGGATACTTGCACAACCGCTATGAAGAGATTCCTCACTGACATAGATCTAATATCCATATGAGGATTCTCTTTGCAGGTCTCCAATGAACTTGTTCCTCTAACAAGCATCCACATGTTAGCTTTGATTATCATTCATAATCACAATTATGAGAACCATTGCTTGAACCATTCAAGAAGCATAACATGTGCTAGTTTGTCCGAATTAACAATGTCCTATCTTGTTAATTCTATGACTAGGGATATTTGGATATTAACACATTTGCATGCGATAGACATCTCACATCATGAACACCTTCATGATTGCCTTTGCACTGTGTTTATAATATCTAGGACTTCATTTATTAATTTAAGATTTACAAACTCATGTATTCAAACACAGCATTAATAAATGAATGATGCCTTTTATTAAGAATATAAATTTCATACATATGAAAAACATCCCTATTACATGGGCTCTAGGGCATACTCTCTAACACAAGCTGTAGAGCAACTCAAAAGAAACAGGGAGTTCATAATGTTGATGAAATTGCAATGTTAAAAGCTCAATTAGAATTAATGGAAAAAAGACATTTAAAAGAAATTAATGAGCTTAAATCTAAAAATGTCTCTATGTTGTCTAATGAAGTTGATTCTTATGTAGGTATTGCAGGACCTTTGGGAATGAAGAATGCTGAAAGTATGGTAGAAGAAGTGAATGCCTTGAATCCATATAGCAATACTTACAATGCGGGATGGAGAAGCCATCCAAATTTTTCATGGAGAGAAGGTAATCAAGGTTCTTCTTCTAACCCCAATCCTAGACTCCAATTTAACCATGGGCAAACTTCCAATAATCAACTTTCATATCAAAGTCAAGCTCCACCACATTACTCTAACCAATACCCATCTCAAGCATACCACCAACCACCTGGTTTTCAAAAACCTCAACCTCCCCCACCTCAAGAAAAGAAATCTAACATTGAGGAAATGATTGCAAATTTCATGGCATCCCAAAACTCAATTTTAGCTAGTCAAGATGCTAGATGGAAATTGCAGGATATTTTGATGAGAAATCAAGAGGCATCCATTAGGAACCTAGAAAACCAAATGGGGCAACTTGCTAGTTCTTTATCAAACCATGCTCAAGGGACATTTCCATCTAATGTAGACCGAAATCCAAAGGAGGAAGCCAAAGCAATCACCTTAAGGATGTTAGTGTAAGCCCTAGCCCCAATACATTGTAATAAAACACTTAGTTAATAAAATGAGGCATTTGTTTTATCCTTTGTATTCCTGTGCATGTCAATTGATAAAACAATCCAAGAATGTTGTTTCGGTTTAAGTTATCATGTGTGAGGCACAGGGATTGTAAGACCTTGAAACAAATGGGACTTCATTCTAAATATCCCTAGTCAGTCATTGTTATGGGAATAACAAATGAATTAAGACTAGTATGCTCTCTCTGATATTATGAGTTCTGTCTTACGGATCATTAGGACAAGAGTGTCAATCAGAGATCATAGATATATGTTAAAGAACATGGTATCTGGATTCGATCCACTCATGAGAACACTACATGGTACAAGTCATAAGTGTTTCTCATATGCAAGTTTTGTATCGGAGTTCTTAGACCTGAAATCGCTATGAAACTCTTTATGAATTACTGTGTACTTTGACATACACCTAACGTGCTCGTAACAGAGTGACAAGTACGGGTATGATTGGGTATGCATTGATTCATGTTAGAGAGCATGAGAGAAGTGAAGGGATTACCCCTCTCGATAAGAGAGAAAATATCACCGGCCACTTGATCAGTGAACTGAGAAGTGTATGGCCATACCGAGATGAAATAATGAGTAATCATTATTTATCTGAGAGTTCAGTGGCACTGGAATATCAAGAAAGGAATTAAAATATATAAGGATGACTAGTTCCATGCCTTATATTAATTCTGATATTTAAGGGTAAGGGACTATACAAAATTGCATTAGGTCACCAAATGCCATATGCATTTTCATTTAATTTGGATTGCTATAATATCTTGCTAGAGAATATACATAGCCTTTGAATTAATTTATTAATTCATTGCCAACATTAAATGGATCTATAGGATCGCACATAAAGCATTGGGCTTAAAATATTTAAATTAAGTATTGGACATTAATTTGGACTTTTAATTAAAGTCAAATTAATGTGTGTAATGGGTTATTAGATTGCTATTGGACCTTGGTCCATGAGAGAGAGAAATTCAGCCCACAAGGTTTAATTTCAATTAATTAATTATCTTATGTTAATTTAATTAATTGAGTATTAAAGCCTAAAGGATTTTAATTAAATTAATTCACTTGATAATTGGATGGTGTGGCCGAAATTCCAAGATAATATCAATGGAATTTCGGCACATGATTAATTCTTTTATTAAGTGATTTATTTGATTAATATGTCTTACATTTATCTTAGATTAAATCAAAAAGGATTATCTTGGATTAAATGTATTATCTTAAGGTGTTTTAATCAATATATATTTCTTATTTTAAATAAGTGATAAAGGCTAAAATTAATTATCTTAAGGTAGTATATTTTAGCTTGATCACTTAAGAAAATAAAGGATATATATTAAAGGAAATAAAACCCTAAAGATTACTATTGGTTTTTGGCGTGAAATCAAAAAGTGAGCCACCATTTTTGCTTTTGGCGTGAAATCAAAAGTGAGACACCATTTGCTTTTGGCGTGAAATCAAAAGTGAGCCACCATTTTTGCTTTTGGCGTGAAATCAAAAGTGAGATACCATTTGCTTTTGGCGTGAAATCAAAAGTGAGCCACCATTTGCATTTTGGCGTTAATTATATCCATCTCTCTCTCTTATTTTTATCCAATTTTCACAAGGAGAAAGGATTGTTCCTCATTCTCTTGTGATCTTGGGTAGTAATAGCAACCTAAGAGAAGTACAAAATCAAATTTTGTAGCTTCAAACCATTGCCTTTACACAATACCGAAAAGGAGAGCTAGCAATCTCGATTTTAAGCCGACGGTGCAATTGTGTGTGTGAGAATAGAGGGAGTGGCGTAAAAGGCTGTTCCTTGGCATTGGTGATCGAGATCTAAAGCAGATAAAGTCATCTTAGTTGCTGGGCATCACCAAATTCAATTTTCAAAAAGGCATCAAAAGTTGTAAGTTCTACAACCCTAAAATTGCATGTTTCGATTCTTGCTTTGGATTTGTATGGTATGTATGACGAAAAAGTTTTGTTTTTCCGCTGCGTTATCATCACATTTATACCATGTCATATTCCATCAAAGGAGTGAGAAAGAATTAGAAGAGACTGAACTTGGTAAGAATTCTTCTAAAAAGGTGGAACCGACAACGGAGGTAAGTGTTTCTAATTCTGAAAATACTGAAAAAGTATCTCCAACAGTTGAGAAGGGTAAAGGTAAGGACAAACTTGTTTCCACTGTTCTTGATGAGTCTCAATTACCTTTTCCTGTTCTAGCTAGAAAAGAAAAACAAAATGAGCAATTGAGTCAATTTTTAGACATGTTTAAAAAGCTGCATATAAATTTACCATTTGCTGAAGCTTTATTACACATGCCTAAATATGCTAAATTTATGAAAGAATTGTGCACTAATAAGAAAAAGCTAGAAGGAATAGGAACAGTTCAATTATCCGGTAATTGTAGTGCTATATTAACCAACAAAATTCCTGAAAAATTGGAAGATCCAGGTAGTTTTACATTGCCTTGTGAACTAGGGGGAAATTTTGTTGGCAATGCTTTATGTGATTTGGGTGCTAGTATTAATCTAATGCCTTATTCAATTTGCAGGAAATTGAATCTAGGTGATTTGAAGGAAACCCGAATGACGCTTCAATTGGCGGATAGATCGGTGAAAAAGCCAAAGGGAATCATTGAAGACTTGTTGGTTAAAGTGGGGAATTTTATATTTCCAGTAGATTTTATGGTGATGGACATGGAAGAGGATAGAAAAGTGCCTTTAATTGTGGGGAGGCCATTTTTGAACACAGTAAGAGATTTAATTGATGTCCATGGACAAACAGTTACTTTAAGATTTAATGAGGAGGAAATGATTTTTAATGTTAATAAAATTTTAAAACATCCCTCATATGATTTTGAAGAATCCATTTACTTTATTGATGAGGTTCAAGAATGTGCCAACACAAAGCAAGAGGACATCATTCTCAAAGACGAGCTTCAAAGTTGCTTAATGCATCCAAAAAGAATGGAAGAGTTGGACACAAAGGAGAAAAAATTGATACAAATTTTGGAACAAGAGCACAGTGAGGATAAGGAAAAGGAGGATGAACCATCCCCTCCTAAGGGAGACTCTGAACTTAAAACACTTCCATCTCATTTGAAATATGTGTTTTTAAGTGATAATGCTAATCCGGTCATTATTTCATCTTTGTTGACAGATTTGGAAGAAGAAATGCTCATTGGAGTCCTCAAAAAGCATAAAGGAGCAATTGGTTGGGCAACATCCGACTTAAAAGGGATTAGCCCAAGCTATTGTACACATCGAATACCCATGGAGGACAACTTTAAACCGGTGGTGCAACCTCAAAGAAGGCTCAACCCAACTATGCAAGAGGTAGTGAAAAATGAGGTATTGAAACTACTTGATGCAGGTATTATCTATCATATCTCTGACAGTAATTGGGTAAGTCCTGTTCAATGTGTGCCTAAAAAGGGGGGAATGACTGTAGTGATAAATGAAAATAATGAATTAATTCCTACACGCACAATTATAGGTTGGAGAGTATGCATTGATTATAGGAGATTGAATGATGCCACTTGAAAGGATCATTTTCCATTGCCCTTTATTGATCAAATGTTAGAGCGATTGGCAGGAAATAAATTTTATTATTTCTTAGATGGATATTCGGGGTACATGCAAATACCTATAGCCCCGGAAGATCAAGAAAAGACCACATTCACATGTCCATATGGAACATTTGCATATAGGTGAATGCCTTTTGGTCTTTGTAATGCACCTGCCACATTTCAACGATGCATGATGGCCATATTTCATGATTTCATTGAAAATTTATGGAGGTTTTTATGGATGATTTCACTATTTATGGTCATGATTTTGCATCTTGTTTGCATAATCTAGCATTGGTTTTAAAGAGGTGTCAAGAAACTAACCTTGTGCTAAATTTGGAAAAATATCATTTCATGGTTAGAGAAGGCATTGTTTTAGGGCA
Source organism: Excoecaria agallocha (assembly GCA_037975025.1). NCBI lineage: Eukaryota > Viridiplantae > Streptophyta > Magnoliopsida > Malpighiales > Euphorbiaceae > Excoecaria > Excoecaria agallocha. The sequence goes on along the minus strand of CM075807.1, from coordinate 94,507,369 downwards.
TAAAATTTCTGAAAAAGGCATTGAGGTTGATAAAGCAAAAATTGATGTGATAGAAAGACTACCTCCACCAACTAGCATAAAAGGCATTAGGAGTTTTCTTGGTCATGCTGGGTTTTACCGTCGATTTATTAAGGATTTCTCTAAAATTGCCAAGCCACTCTCTAATTTATTGCTTAAAGATGCTGCATTTAACTTTGATACTGAGTGTTTGCATGCTTTTAACCTATTGAAGCAAAAATTAGTTAGTGCGCCGGTCATTGCATCACCCGATTGGAGCTTACCGTTTGAAATCATGTGTGATGCAAGTGATTACGCCGTTGGAGCAGTTTTAGGACAGCGAAAGGAGAAGATTTTCTACACCATTTATTATGCAAGCCACACACTCACTGGAGCCCAAGTAAATTACACTACTATGGAAAAGAAACTCTTGGCAATAGTCTTTTCATTTGAGAAATTCCGATCTTACCTTTTAGGATCTAAAATTACGGTTTGGTCAGATCACGCTGCATTGAGACACCTTTTTGCCAAGAAGGATTCCAAACCGAGACTTATCCGATGGGTGTTACTACTTTAAGAGTTTGATGTTGAAATAAAAGATAAGAAAGGAGCAGAAAATTTTTATGTTGTGTTTTGTGTTTTATTTTCCATTTAGTTTGTTTTTGTTTATGTTTTGTTTGGTTGTTTAAGGTTGTAAAATTTATATAGTTTACTGTTTCACTTACTTTGCATGAGAACTTAGTTTGCCCTAGTTATCTTCAAAACTTGGAACAATTTGAACTTGGATTTAGAATATGCATGTTTTAAACCTTTACTTAGCAATAGAACATTAATGTTGTTTAATAAATCTTTAGGTAGGTTAATTTTCAACTTGATAAATATTTGTTAGTTTCTACTTCTTTTGAGCACTTAAGACCAATTTTTAAAATTAGAGAAAAACAATGCATTGAAATAGTTAAGTGATGAATTTTAGAACACTAGAACCTTCCTCATCACCCTTCAAAGCATAAAAGCAACTCAAAACAACTTGGAAAGTGATCTAGGCAATGTTTTTCTTGTTGAGCCATATTTTAACTTATTTTCCTACCCTATATGCATATTTATCCGTTGTTAGCCATTTTTGAGCCTAATGAGGTATGCTTAATGCGTGCCATATTTATTTTTCTTGTTACACTCATTTATTTTACCAAATAGCCTAAAAAGCTTTTAGCTTCCCTTCTGGAATTGGCCACTCTAGGATAGGATGGATTAATAGGAATTGGATATCTTGATAGGTGTAATAAGATGATTATGATCAAAGGACTATTATTGAAGTCAAAAGAAATAGTGAATTGTTACCTTGTTATTATCCATGTTATATTGTTGTATTGCCAATATCAAAGCTAGAAAAGAAAAGGGAAATTGTGAAAAAAAAAATGAAAAAAGAAGAGGAAAAAAAATGAAATAAAGCTAGCATGTATGGCAAAATCTTAAGTGTGGGGTAGTTACAAGGAAAAGTGGTTATGACTTCTTGAAAAAGGGTATAAATTGTGAATGAAAGAGAGTTTTAATTATTATTTCTCTCTTATAAGAGCTTTGAATTGTGAAAAGTTGAGAAAGTTTGGCTAAGTTTTTGTTAATGGGATGAAAAGTTAGTTTATTTTATCTTAGAGTGGCTAATCTTATTGTTGATCTTTTATCCATTCTTTGATAACCCATACCCTTAGCCCCATTACAACCTTTGTAAGACCTATGTTATTTTAAGTTTGTTTTTGAGTTGCTTAGCGGAGATGACCTTCGGGTTTCGGTGCTAAAGGAGAGGTCTATGGTATTTCTAGAGTTTTAAGCACGAAACCATGTTTATACTTATGTGTACATTCATTCTAAACTTGACTATGAATTTGCATTGGTGTTTTGGATTTGGAAAATACTTAAAATGATTTGGTCTTACACACACACAAGGAAACTATCTCATATTCTCTTGTTTGAAGATTGATTTATTTAGAGGTTATATTAAGTGTTTGTGTTAAAATGCTAAGTTTGGTTATGAAATTACATATCTTGATACAAGTTTAAAAGTTTTGAAAGAGGGTTTGTTCTAATTTGCTTGAGGGCAAACAAGGTTTAAGTGTGGGATATTTGATAAGTGTGAATTATATATGGTTTTTAATGTGTTTTTAATTGTGTTATTTAGTTATTTTGGTTTTATTTAGGTTAAATTAGAGTTATTTTGTTAATATTTATGTTTTTAAGGTTAATTCTGTGTTTTGTATGATTTTCAGGGTAAAATTGATGAAAAAGGGTTTAAAGTGTAAAAAGTGCAAAGTTTTGGGCCAAAAGCATAAATTTGAAGAAATTGATCAAGAAAACGAGCTTCCAGTCCAGAGCATTGAGCCGTGGCCATGTGAAATTAGTGAAGTACATACACGTGACCACGTGGAAGAGTAATTAAGAGAGAACGTGGCCATGTGAAAAGAGAATGAAGGAATTTGAGTGAAAGGGCATGACCATGTGAAGGAGCAAGGAAGAGAAGGAAGCAAGGGACGTGAGCACGTGTGATCCAAGGCAAATTCCACACATGGCCACGTGTGGAGGAGAAGAAAATGAAGCCGTGCCCATATGTAGGAGAACCAGATTGGAGCCGTGGTTACGTGATTCAAGAATTCCTATTTGCGCAGTTTTTCTCAGTTTCTTGTTTAGACAAATTCTCCTGTTTTGAGCAGCCAGATTACTTCCAATTCAATTCTGAGAGTTTGGGAAGTAATTCACATCTACTTTGGCCTATAAATAGCCAGCTAAAACACAGAAGAGGGGGATCAATCTTGAGTTTTTAGCTTTGTTTTTCTTAGTTTATTTTTACGTTTCTGTGGTTACAGTTTTTCTTCAAGCTTTTGTTTTTAGTTTTAATTATGTCTTGTGAGTAGTTTTCTTTAACTTTTGCTAAAGGATATTTGAATCCTTAACTTGTATTGCTATGACTTAAGTTTGTGTTTCAATTTAAATACAAGTTTGATTATTTCTTGGTTCTTAAGCATAGTCTTGTTTTTATTCTGATGGAACATGACATGGTATGATAATCATGATAGCACAGCGGAAAAACAAAAATTTTATCATACATACCATACATATCCAAAGATAGAATCAAAACATGCAATTTTAGGGTTATCGAACTTACAACTTTTGATGCCTTTTAAAACTTTTATTCCGATGATGACCAGCAACTAAGATGGCTTTGTCCGCCTTAGATCTCGATCACCAATGCCAAGGAATAGCCTTTTGCGCCACTCCCTCTATTCTCACACACACAATTACACCGTCGGCTTAAAAACGAGATTGCTAGATCTCTTTTTCGGTATTGTGTAAGGGTTATAGTTTGAAGCTACAAAACTTGATTTTGTACTTCTTTAGATTGCTATTACTGCTTAATAACACAAGAGAATGAGGAACAATCCTTTCTCCTTGTGAAAAATTGAACAAAAGAATTAAGAGAGAGAGAGTCACTATTCACGAGTTACTATTCACGAGTTACTATTCATGCCACAAAAAATTAGGTTTAGGGTTTTATTTCTTTTAATATATATGCTTATCCTTTGGCAAGTCTTTGATCTGAATTCAACCATCCTAAGATGATTAATTCAAACTCTATCACTTCCTAAAGATAAGTAATATATTTTGAATTAAACTCCTTTGAATTTAAATTCAAATTTGAAATAAATCATAAGACATTTAAATAAATGAAATCACTTAATTTAAATAAATGCCATGTGCCGAAATTCCATGAATTATCTCTTGGAATTTCGGCTACTTCATTAAGTAAATAAGTGATTTAATTTAATTTAAATTCCTTTAGGCTTTAATACTCAATTAACTTAATTAATGTAACATAATTAATTAATTGAAATTAAACCGTGTGGGCTGAATTTTTCTCTCTCATGGACCAAAGCCCAATAGCAATTTTATAACCCATTACATACACTAATTTGACTTTAATTAAAAGCCCAAATTAATGTCCAATACTTAATTTAAATATTTTAAGCCCAATGCTTTGTGTGCGATCCTATAGGTCCATTTAATGTTGGCAATGAATTAATAAATTAATTCAAAGGCTATATATATTCTCTAGCAAGATATTATAGCATTCCAAATTAAATGAAAATGCATATGGCATTTAGTGACCTAATGCAATTTTGCATAGTCCCTTACCCACAAATATCAGAATTAATATAAAGCATGGAACTAGTCATCCTTATATATTTTAATTCCTTTCTTGATATTCCAGTGCCACTGAACTCTCAGATAAATAATGATTACTCATTATTTCATCTCGGTATGGCCATACACTTCTCAGTTCACTGATCAAGTGGCCGGTGATATTTTCTCTCTTATCGAGAGGGGTAATCCCTTCACTTCTCTCATGCTCTCTAACATGAATCAATGCATACCCAATCATACCCGTACTTGTCACTCTGTTACGAGCACGTTAGGTGTATGTCAAAGTACACAATAATTCATAAAGAGTTTCATAGAGATTTCAGGTCTAAGAACTCCGATACAAAACTTGCATATGAGAAACACTTATGACTTGTACCATGTAGTGTTCTCATGAGCGGATCGAATCCAGATACCATGTTCTTAAACATGTATCTATGATCTCTGATTGACACTCTTGTCCTAATGATCCGTAAGACAGAACTCATAGTATCAGAGAGAGCATACTAGTCTTAATTCATTTGTTATTCCCATAACAATGACTGACTAGGGATATTTAGAATGAAGTCTCATTTGTTTCAAGGTCTTACAATCCATGTGCCTCACACATGATAACTTAAACCGAAACGACATTCTTGGATAGTTTTATCAATTGACATGCACAGGTATACAAAAGATAAAACAAATGCCTCATTTTATTAACTAAGTGTTTTATTACAATGTATTGGGGCTAGGGCTTACACTAACAATCTCCCACTAGCACTAGTCCCAATTGGGCATAGCCCTAAGACCGAACGCTCTCAAATGAGCCTCGTGCAGATTTGGACGTAACTGTTTCGTCAAAGGATCTGCTACATTGTCTTCACTTGCTATCTTGCTAACCTTGACGTCCCCACGATCAATGATTTCTCTGATCAGGTGGTACCTCCTGAGTATGTGTTTGGATTTCTGGTGTGATCGGGGCTCCTTGGCTTGTGCGATGGCCCCGTTATTGTCACAGAAAATTTCTAATGGATCTAGGATGCTTGGGACCACTCCTAATCCATTAATGAAATTTTTAATCCAAACAGCCTCTTTTGCAGCCTCACTTGCTGCAATATACTCAGATTCTGTAGTTGAGTCGGCAACGGTCTCTTGCTTTGAGCTTCTCCAGCTGACAGCACCACCGTTTAAAACAAAAACAAACCCAGATTGCGATCTAGAATCCTGAGTGCTGGTCTGAAAAGCAGCATCGGCATAACCTTGTATGACGAGCTCTTCTTGACCACCATACACCAAGAAGTGATCCTTAGTCCTTCGCAGGTACTTAAGGATCCCTTTTACAGCAGACCAGTGCTTCTCACCAGGGTCTTGCTGAAACCTACTGGTTATATTCAGTGCATGAGCAACATCCAACCTAGTACATAACATAGCGTACATGATAGATCCAATAGCAGATGCATATGGGATTCTACTCATGTTGTTCCTTTCCTCTTTGGTTTTAGGGCACTGTTCTTTAGTCAAAGGAACTCCCAAAGCCAAAGGTATGTACCCTTTCTTTGAGTCTCCCATACTAAAACGCTTTAGTACTTTGTCTATGTACTTTTCTTGACTTAGTCCCAAAAGCCGATTCGATCTATCTCTATAGATTCGAATACCAAGTATTGTCTCGGCTTCACCTAAGTCTTTCATTGAGAAACATTTTCCCAACCATTGCTTAACCTTTTGCAATGTTGTAATGTCATTCCCAATGAGAAGGACGTCGTCCACATATAGGACCAGAAACACTACTATGCTCCCACTAATCTTCTTGTACACACAAGGCTCATCTTCGTTCTTGATGAAGTCAAATTCTTTGACTGCCTCATCAAAACGAAGATTCCAACTTCGGGATGTTTGCTTTAATCCATAAATGGATTTTTGAAGCTTGCATACCTTCTTAGGATGCTTGGGATTGACAAAACCTTCAGGCTGTGTCATATACACATCCTCAAGTAAATTTCCGTTAAGGAAAGCAGTTTTGACATCCATTTGCCATATCTCATAATCATGATATGCAGCTATGGCTAGCAAGATCCTAATGGATTTGAGCATGACTACAGGCGAAAAGGTCTCGTCATAGTCTACACCATGAGTTTGTCGAAAACCTTTTGCTACTAGTCTACCTTTGTAGGTCTTATCAGCTTTGAGTTTGAATAGCCACTTGCATTCAATTACCTTAGCACCTTTCGGTGGATAAACCAAGGTCCAAACCTGGTTATCGTGTATTGATTGCATCTCGGATTTCATGGCTTCAAGCCAATTTTTCGAGTCTGGGCTTTCAATAGCTTCTCGGTAGGTAGTAGGATCCTCACGATCTACTAACTCAATAGTGTCACTGTCAGTGATTAGAAATCCATATCTCTCAATCTCCTGACGTACCCTACCAGACCTTCTAGGTACTTGTGTAATGGGTTCTTGTTCCACAACTGGTTGTGAACTTGATCCCATTTCCAACTCATCCTCTATAGGAGCTTGTGGCACTTGAATTTCTCCAAGTTCTACTTTACTCCCACTGTCTTTCTTGAGAAGGAACTCGTTTTCCAAGAAAACAGCCTTGCGAGCAACAAATACTTTGTTCTCGGCTTGTGAGTAAAAGTAGTATCCCTTTGTTTCTTTGGGATAACCCACAAACAAGCAGACAGTCGATTTGGACTCTAGTTTGTCAGATGTTAATTTCTTAACATGTGCTTCACAGCCCCAAATCTTGAGAAAAGACATATTGGGTTCTTTCCCAGTCCATACCTCGTATGGTGTCTTCTCAACTGCTTTAGTTGGAGTACGGTTCAATAGAAACGTAGCAGTTTCTAATGCATAACCCCAAAAAGAGATAGGAAGATTAGCTTGACTCATCATAGATCGAACCATGTCCAACAGAGTTCGATTTCTCCTTTCGGATACACCATTCCATTACGGTGTTCCAGGAGGAGTGAGCTGTGAAATAATACCACACTCTTTTAGATGATCATCAAACTCTTGGCTTAAGTATTCGCCACCTCGATCTGATCGAATGGCTTTTATACTTTTGCCAAGTTGGTTTTCTACTTCGTTCTTAAACTCTTTGAATTTCTCAAAAGTTTCAGACTTGTACTTCATTAGATAGACATAGCCATATCTACTGAAGTCATCTGTGAAAGTCACGAAGTAGCTAAAACCACTTCTAGCTTGTGTACTTAATGGTCCACATACATCGGTATGTATTAGTTCCAATAAGCCATTAGTCCTTTCACCTTTCTTGTTAAAAGGACTCTTTGTCATTTTTCCATGCAAACATGGCTCGCATGTGTCATAAGACTCTAAGTCAAATGACCCAAGCACTCCAGTTTTGTAGAGTCTTGAAATACGTCTTTTGTTTGCATGTCCTAAACGACAATGCCAAAAGTAAGTAGGGTTCAATTCGTTTGATTTAACCCTCTTTGTATTAATGTTGTATATCGACTCTTTGTTTTGTAAATCAAGGATATAAAGGCCATTTTGCAACATGGCATTGCCATAAGAAATGCCTTGGCGACGAATATGAGCATTGCCATTTTTAATAACAAAATCAAATTCATCATTATCCAAACATGAAACTGAAATAATGTTTCTGCTCATAGCAGGCACATAATAACAATTATTCAAAACAATACAAAGTCCGGAAGGTAAAGTGAGGTGATAGTCGCCTATCTCCATGGCAGCAACTCGTGCTCCATTCCCCACACGGAGGTCCACTTCATTCTTCCCAAGTAACCGCCTATTTCTTAGCCCCTGCACATTTGAACAAATGTGAGAACCACAACCGGTATCCAATACCCAAGTGGTAGAAATAGAAAGGTTAATTTCAACAACAAAAATACCAGAACTGGACGCCTTGGCTCCATTCTTCTTTTGTTCTTCCTTGAAGAGAGCGTAATTCTTCCTCCAATGCCCTATCTTGTTGCAATGGAAGCAAGTGCTCTCACTCTCTTTGAGCTTTGGTGCCTTGGGCTTGGATTGGGCTTGAGGTGCACTCCCAACTGTCTTGGGTTTTCCCTTTCCTTTTCCCTTTCCCTTAGCAGGTCCCTTCTTAATTCCCTTTTGAACCATTAGCACGGGATTGGTCTTTCGAATGTTCTCTTCAGCATTCTTAAGCATCCCATGAAGCTCAGTGACTGACTTGTTCATAGCATGCATGTTATAATTCATCACAAATGGATCATAAGCAGCAGGCAATGATCCTAAGATCAAGTCAGTGGCCAATTCCTTTGGCACTTGTACCTCAAGCTTCTCAAGAGTATCAAGATACCCTTTCATCTTGAGTACATGGGTACTAACAGGAGTACCCTCAGCCATCTTACAAGAAATCAAAGCCTTTGTTGTCACGAACCTCTCGTGACGAGCTTGTTGTTGGAACATCTCCTTGAGGTGCACCATGATCGCATAGGCCTCTTGGTCCATAAATTGCTTTTGCAATTCAGGCACCATAGTGGCTAGCATCAAACAGGTCACATCGTTAGAGTCACTCTTCTTGGTCTCAAAAGTTTCCTTTTGAACCGCAGAGGCGTTCCTTCCTGGTTCTTCAGGCAAGGGTGCATCCAAAACATACGACTTCTTCTCTTGCTTAAGAACTATTCTTAAGTTTCGAGACCAGTCTATGAAATTGGTGCCATTCAATTTGTCCTTTTCAAGGACCGATCGCAATGAGAAATTGTTATTTGAAGATGCCATTTTCAATCTACAATAAAATTTAGCAAGATTAAATGAGGTCTTATTTATGATCCCACAAACCGAATTAATATCCCTTTAAATAATTCGCGTTAGTGATTTAATGTGGGCCAAGATCCAATTTTCACAACAACTTATTAGTCAAGCTGAGCCTGTACACCTAATAAGTTAAGTTACTTAGGTAGGAAAAACTCCAATCATGTCTCGTACATGACTCTTGGATCAAATGGGCTAACATCTTAAGATGTTATAGTACAAACCCATTTATAAGTTGCCTAGGTCCGAGCATCCCATTCCATGTTAAGTCCAACCTACATTCACAACCCATGCCTCACAAAGATAATCGGGCGCATCTAGGACTCCTAGTCTACGTGACCGATGATCGATGCCTTGACATGTTTCGAATTAGGAAGGAAACTTTGTGACTTACTATTTTTAGGGATTCATTTTATTACGGCTTACATGGCATACGGTTTGTCATCCATACATAGCATGCATATATATATAATTGCATAAAGTAAAGCATGACAAACGTGGGCCCAAAAACCTACAACTAAGATTCTATACTATTACATAAGAATCTTCGAGTTGGGCTTCTCCACTCCGGTGGGCTTCGTCTTGATTTACAAAATCTTCAAATAAATTCTATTCTAAGAAATAAATGAAACTTTTACAATAAAATATAATGGCACGCAGGCCATATTTAATTACAAAAACTCAGGGCCCATGAATGCACCATGCATATCCATTCATCACACCAAACAAGCAAATAAATATACATAGCATTCATGGATCAAGCAAAGTCCAATTTTAATTAATTTAGCCAAGCCCATTAATGGAAATTATGTACTTGAACCTTTAAGAGATGACCCCATGATGTGCCTGGGCCGAAGCCCAATGGACTAAATCCTCTTATTGAATAAGTTCTCTTAAAAGCCCAAAACACAAACTAGTTAGATTTGTGCCATAAATCAACTCTAGTATAATTTCCAATTTTGCCATTTTTAATTTTATGTCATACAGCCCATAAACATTAAAAATACATATAATATGTGCTAACATGAATTAAAAAATAAAATCATGAAGAACACATATGATAATACACGGCATTCATGCAAAAACAAACAAACAACAAAAACTAGTTGTTTAATGCTTATGTAATGCCATGAAATGCACAAACATTTAAATCAATTTTATGAGTCATTTAAAAACTAAATAAGTCCATAAACATTGATTTAATATTCTGTACCATTTAAATCTAAATGTGTTTTTTACCATTTTAATCAAAACAAAGCAAACAATGTTGATTAAACATGTAACAAACACAAACTAGTCATTGTTTTAAGTGATTTTAAAATTAATCAATTAAATTGTCATGGACCAGAATTAAAACCAAATTTAAAATATGTCCAGACCTGATATTTAATCTTTCAAAATCACTTACAAACATGCCAAAATCAATTTTACATTTAATTTTGAAAACTAGTTGTTAAACTAGCAATTTACATGCCAACTAGCACCTAGTTTCATAATTAACATGTACCATCAGGTATAAATAATTAAATCCGACCATTACCAGCCCTAATAACATCTTAGGACAGTATATTAACATGTCATATTAATTATAATACCTATCTAATCAATTAAAATCGTTTTTACACCAAAACAATGCAAAAAACTCAAAACAGAAAATTTCAGATTTGCATGTTTTCAAAATAACGATTTTTAATTAATTTTTTCATGCATCTAAAGCACTAAAATAAGCATGTCTAGGCTCTGATACCACTGATGGAATATGACATGGTATGATAATAATGATAGCACAGCGGAAAAACAAAAATTTTATCATACATACCATACATATCCAAAGATAGAATCGAAACATGCAATTTTAGGGTTATCGAACTTACAACTTTTGATGCCTTTTAAAACTTTTATTCCGATGATGACCAGCAACTAAGATGGCTTTGTCCGCCTTAGATCTCGATCACCAATGCCAAGGAATAGCCTTTTGCGCCACTCCCTCTATTCTCACACACACAATTACACCGTCGGCTTAAAAACGAGATTGCTAGATCTCTTTTTCGGTATTGTGTAAGGGTTATAGTTTGAAGCTACAAAACTTGATTTTGTACTTCTTTAGATTGCTATTACTGCTTAATAACACAAGAGAATGAGGAACAATCCTTTCTCCTTGTGAAAAATTGAACAAAAGAATTAAGAGAGAGAGAGTCACTATTCACGAGTTACTATTCACGAGTTACTATTCATGCCACAAAAAATTAGGTTTAGGGTTTTATTTCTTTAAATATATATGCTTATCCTTTGGCAAGTCTTTGATCTGAATTCAACCATCCTAAGATGATTAATTCAAACTCTATCACTTCCTAAAGATAAGTAATATATTTTGAATTAAACTCCTTTGAATTTAAATTCAAATTTGAAATAAATCATAAGACATTTAAATAAATGAAATCACTTAATTTAAATAAATGCCATGTGCCGAAATTCCATGAATTATCTCTTGGAATTTCGGCTACTTCATTAAGTAAATAAGTGATTTAATTTAATTTAAATTTCTTTAGGCTTTAATACTCAATTAACTTAATTAATGTAACATAATTAATTAATTGAAATTAAACCTTGTGGGCTGAATTTTTCTCTCTCATGGACCAAAGCCCAATAGCAATTTTATAACCCATTACATACACTAATTTGACTTTAATTAAAAGCCCAAATTAATGTCCAATACTTAATTTAAATATTTTAAGCCCAATGCTTTGTGTGCGATCCTATAGGTCCATTTAATGTTGGCAATGAATTAATAAATTAATTCAAAGGCTATATATATTCTCTAGCAAGATATTATAGCATTCCAAATTAAATAAAAATGCATATGGCATTTAGTGACCTAATGCAATTTTGCATAGTCCCTTACCCACAAATATCAGAATTAATATAAGGCATGGAACTAGTCATCCTTATATATTTTAATTCCTTTCTTGATATTCCAGTGCCACTGAACTCTCAGATAAATAATGATTACTCATTATTTCATCTCGGTATGGCCATACACTTCTCAGTTCACTGATCAAGTGGCCGGTGATATTTTCTCTCTTATCGAGAGGGGTAATCCCTTCACTTCTCTCATGCTCTCTAACATGAATCAATGCATACCCAATCATACCCGTACTTGTCACTATGTTACGAGCACGTTAGGTGTATGTCAAAGTACACAATAATTCATAAAGAGTTTCATAGAGATTTCAGGTCTAAGAACTCCGATACAAAACTTGCATATGAGAAACACTTATGACTTGTACCATGTAGTGTTCTCATAAGCGGATCGAATCCAGATACCATGTTCTTAAACATGTATCTATGATCTCTGATTGACACTCTTGTCCTAATGATCCGTAAGACAGAACTCATAGTATCAGAGAGAGCATACTAGTCTTAATTCATTTGTTATTCCCATAACAATGACTGACTAGGGATATTTAGAATGAAGTCTCATTTGTTTCAAGGTCTTACAATCCATGTGCCTCACACATGATAACTTAAACCGAAACGACATTCTTGGATAGTTTTATCAATTGACATGCACAGGTATACAAAAGATAAAACAAATGCCTCATTTTATTAACTAAGTGTTTTATTACAATGTATTGGCGCTAGGGCTTACACTAACATATTCAACTTTAAGTTAATTATTAACGTGACTAAACATCGGTTAACTAATTGAGTTAAGTTGATTAATTACTTGTATGTTCTTAGGTTAATTTAGTTGGATTAATGCATGTTATAATCTGAATAAGTTATGACTATGTGTTAATTTGAGTAAGTTGAGATTAAGAAAGGTGTAATCAAGAATAGTTGGAAGTTAAAGCTCTTGAGAAAGGTTTTAATAGACATCTAGGGGATTAATTCAGACTTTTATGCTAAGTATTGAATTGTTCTGAATAAGGGAGTTTAATACTTAGAATGATAATCTTGAGAAAGTTATCTGGGTTTGTTAAACTGAATTATCCATAATCACTTGTATGTTTTATTTTAATTAAGTCGTAACAATATTGGTTAAGGTGGATAGTCCTTTAGTGAAAGTTGTTTTTATCATTGATTTTTACCTCATTTAATTTACTTGTTTTCAATAGATCTTTTCTTGATTTTAATTTACGTTATTTGTTTTAGTTTTAGTTTGTATTCTTCAAACATTACAAAATTTGGGATTTCTCTTCTCTCTTTACCCACAAAAATTTGTTTTAGAATTGAATTAGCACACAAGCACAAGTTTCCCTTGGGTTCGATATTTTGGGTCTTAATCTTTATTTCCCTATATTACTAGCCGATCTAGTACACTTGCTAGACACCGGTCAATAGTGGTCTCCGTCCCTATCTCTCTTTCTAATTTAAGAAATCTAATTACATATTACAATTTGAAAAATAAATACAAATAAAAAAACAAGTGGTCGGGATATCAAAGTCCTCATTGGCCCGAAACATGCATTATGCTTAATCACATTGGGCCTTGTCCATAAATATCCATCATGTCAATCATACACCCTTATATGCATTTCTAATGCATAAAGTAAAACCATATAATGGAATACAAACTATGTTTTAACTCTTGAAACTTATTTTTGAGTTATTTTAATAATGTGATCAAATTAGAAAACTTTTTCCATTTTGGAAACTTTCATTTTAGGAAACCTTTTTGCATGCATGTGTTCTTGCTTTAATTATCAATCTAATTGATTATTAATTAATTATCAATTGATTATTTAATTAATTAATCATATTAAATAATTCAAAAATCTATTTTGGGCTTAAAACAAAGGGTTGGCTGAAACCCACAAGTTTAAACCTTAAAATGTGTTCGTACACAAACTAGTTTTGTGTCTTTTGGATCATTTGGGCCTTTTGGAATGAGCCAAGCCTACTCCAGCCCTTAAAACCCATTAATAAACTTAATTATAGTTTATAATATTTAATTTAAATCAGCTCCTTGGGCCCACCAAGTCATTCACTAATTTAAATCAAGTCCGTAAACATAATTAAACCCATTATGTGATTTTAATCAATTAAAATTAATCCAATTTCTTCAAGTCCCATTTTAATTAATCAAATTAATTAAAAAATACATTAATATATCAGATATATCAGATTTAGAAGATTAAAAATTGTTCTAAACATTAACTCATAAAGAACACACCAAGAACACATGAAGAACACCAATTTATCGAACTTTTAGACTAAACTAGTTTTCATGCAAAACTTGTTCGATTTTAATTTTGTTTGATCCTATGGCTTAATATCACATATTAAACACATAAAATATCATCAAAATAATTTTAGATTGGATCAATAAAAATTTAATTTAGAACAGCCCCTAAAATTTTTATTGAAAAATAGAAACCTTACACGCCAAAACCATGATTCTTTTCTCAAAAGAATTGTTTTTATTTTTCATTTTATATATTTGATCACATACATCCAGAAATCAATATTTCTCATTCATGAAAAATTAAATCTGATATTTTAAATTTCATGAAATAAATAACTCAAAAATAAAAACTATTCTACAAAATATAGAATTGTAGATTCATGACAAAATCATGGCTCTAATACCATGTTGGAAATTATCGGTTACATGCATCACATACATAAGCATAATTTAAAATTTTTAACCAATAGATCTGATCTTAACATGAATTTACAATATAAATATTAATGAGATCTGATCACATACATCCAGAAATCAATATTTCCTTCTCACCGGGTTGTCGCAAACCACAGTGTCCAAAGTTGAACACCTCCAATGAGTAATCCACACTAGAGAAGGAATAAATGAACCAAGAATGGAGGAACCACAAGGCTGGCTGAATTCCCCTTGATGCTAGCAAGGGGGTGGCTGCTTGGGTTTTTGAGAGAGAGAAATTCTTTTCTCTTAATTATTCACTTAACCCTAAAATCCTTCTCACTTGAATTATTATAGTTAGGCTAAAAATCCAACTTCATAATAGGATTGGACTCTTTGAAATTGCTGGAAAAACATTAAATAGGCTTCTGGAATTATTAATAATTTATTTGGACTCAATTAAATCCAATTTAAATCCTTTAACAAAAGACTATGCATAAAACCCACAAACTAGGCCCTTTGTGCATACACTAGGATTTAATCACCCAAATGAATTCCAAATCCATCCAAATTAAATATGAAGGCTCCATAACACTTATGAAATATACTTAATTTACTTTAGTCCAAGAATTAGGCCTCTAAGGCCTTCTATCAGGATTTGGCGTGTAACCCTTCCTATAGAGGGTTTCTGCGCCAAAACCAATTATTTGGGCTTCTTTAATTTCTCCATTGGATCTATTAATTATTATATCAGCCCTATAATACTTATAGTCCAATAATAATTAATTATTAAATATAATATTTTAATTAGGTCTATTTTACAGAACATTTCTAAAAAGTTATGCAAACAATTTTACTTGATCATAATTAATTAAACTCTTTAATTAATTATTCTCTTATTCATCTCTCTCATCCCATAATAATATCAAATATTTTTATCCTTGTCATTTTATTATTTTATCCTTTACTCTATATGTATGTGACCTATTGGGTTCCTGTCCATATTGGCAGTATAATATGTAATTATGAGTTCTATTCAAAACTCAAATGATTTAAAATTTTTTAAATCATTTTATCAATCCCTATTGATATTTATGATACACTATTATACAAATCATAAGCGGCCTCTAGCTACACATTATGACTACCCAAATGTCAAGAAAGTCAAGTGGTTTGACCATACCCTTCTATAAAAATAGTTACCGTGCAATTACTCCTTTCACCACTCTTGTCTCAATTAGATTCTGAGTATAGATTTCTATTAACTCATATAAATCTAATTATGTATGTTCTATTAATTTAACCATTGTTCCCAAAATGTCCTTCATGGATCCCTATCTATCTTGGCAAATTACTCTGGCCAGAGATTCTCTAAATAAGGCAATTATAGAATCATACGAGATAACTTCCCTTAATAAATTCGGGATGGTGAATTCTTTGTCAATCACTCAACTATCTTCAAGTAGGTCATGATATATCTAACCTCCTAACTATGTTCAACCCCAGTTGGAAGTAATCAATTATAGAGTCAAAGTATACCACTTGCTACTTAAGATAACTTTGGTCATCTCAAGTCTAAGGATACTTGCATAATTGCTATGAAGAGATTCCTTACTGACATAGATTTAATATCCATGTGAGGATTATCTTTGCAGGTCTCCAAGGAACTTGTTCTTCTAACAAGCATCCATATGTTAGCTTTGATTATCTTCCATAATCACATTATGAGAACCACTACTTGAACCATTCAAGAAGCATAACATGTGCTAGTCTATCCGAATTAACAATATCCTATATTGTTAATTCTATGACTAGGGCTATTTAGATATTAACATATTTGCATGCAATAGATATCTCATATCATGAACACTTTCATGATTGCCTTTGAACTGTGTTTATAATATCAAAGACTTCATTTATTAATTTAAGATTTACAAACTCATGTATTTAAACATAGCATTAATAAATGAATGATGCCTTTTATTAAGAATATGAATTCATACATATGAAATTCATCCCTTTTGTATGGTTTGTAGGGCATAACATGCTCCTACATCCTCCACAGGTTGGTGACATCAGTCAAATTAATCAATCTTGGACTACTTATAGTCCTAAGTATGAGGCTGATAACACTTTTTGAAAATACCAATAGATCTGTAGGGCTAGTATAGTGCTCTTCATGATGTTTGATCGATATATTACTTTCAGTAGTGTCACTACCTTCCATCTATAATGATCCATCATTTTAAGGGGTGTAACTACATCTGACCCAATCGATAGACCTATAGCCTATGTGAATTTATGGAGTGTAATCTTGTAGTGTATACCTAACGCTTAAAACTTGACTATCCCCTTCTGTGTATCCAAGCTCCAATAACCTATATCCTGTAGTGTAGCTAAGACCTCTTAAGTCACATTAGGGTAAGTTTTATAATTGAAAGTGAAAAACTCTATCTAACACATCCTGGCCAAAAGTCTATCAGCCTCCTCTAACAAGGCATAATCCTGTAGAAATTACCTAGATATAAACTGATTGGATCTATAATGTACCGGTAGTAGGGCTCTATATTCGGTGGCCTGCTCGTGCATCATATAGGCTAGCACTAGTTGAGGTGGCTATGCTCATAAGGTCCAGTAAGGCAGCCTACAATAAAAGGTTACATGTTAGTTTTTGAGTTTGCCTTGATTAACAAGTAAACCTATGTAGTAGAATTTACAAGAATTTTGATCGTATTTCATCTAAAAATAAATGGCCAACCTGTATAGAAATGCATGCTAGGCACCACAATGAACTAAAACATCCTAAACCTATCATTGGGTGTTCTAGTATCATACATGATGGCAATACATATTTCATGCTTTACCAGAATTTAATAAAATTTCGGTAGCATTCCAGCTAGGACTGTGACTACCTCTTGCACAAAAAGAAGATTTGAAACAACATAGGCCATCATGGCCACCAAACAACATAAACTATTATATCAACATACATTTCATATCTTAGGGCATTTTAATGAAATTTTTGGCAGCATTTTGACTAGAAATGTGACTGCCTCTTTCACAAAAAGAAGATTTAAAACAACATAGGCCATCATGGCTGCCAAACAACACAGCCTATTCTATCAATAGACATTTCATATCTAAGGATATTTTAATTAAAATTTTGGCAGCATTCCTATAAAGACTCAATCGTGACCCTAATTGGATTATTGTTAATTAATGAGGATCATCGTTAATTAAGGCAAAATTGGATTATTTTGCAATTATCGAGGTTAAGTCCCAAGAGGGGTATTTTGGTAATTTTAGCATGTGTTTAATTGAATATAGGTAAGTTGTAATTTTAAGGAAATATGTAATTGAAAGTAAATTGGAAGACTTGGGGTTAAATTGAAAGAAATGGAAATGTAGGAGATCAAAGTGTATAAGGGTATAGTGGGAATTTTCTTGGTGAGATATTTACCCCAATAACTTTTATTAGCTTCTTGGAGAAGGAACTCTTAGGGATTAGGAATGGTTGGATTGGCATTTTGAGGGAGATAGCTCTCTCTCTCTCTCTCTCTCTCTCATTTTTCTCTGTTGGTTACGGGTTAGAGAATGAGCTAGGGTTTGTGAGCTAGCATCAAAGGTAATGTTTTCCCTCTCCTAGATCTATTCTCCTCTTCCCTGTGTTTGATTTCTGGTGTTAAAAAGGTTGAGAGAGATGATGAATTTGTCATGCTTGTTGTTGTCTATGAACAAGGAGAAGAAGGGAATCTTGAGCAAGGAAGTTAGATGAGGAGGATCTAAGAAAGAATTGAAGCTTTAATAAGGTATGGGACTATTATGTTGATTTTTATACATGGGAAGATGATTTTGATAGTGGTAAATGTAACTACAGGAAATTAGGGTTAGGTTGTCTGGGTTTTTAATTAGGAGTTTGAGATGAATTTTGAAAGAACTGAGATGGAACCCTTTCCTGTGTGAGTGCCAGTGCCAGGTCGTGAACTTCTTCACGAGTTGTGTCCGACTCGTGAAACCCTTCACGAGTCGTGCACCTCTTGCCTCTGGGCCACTCATTAATTCATTCACAACTCATGAAGATTCTAGTTCTTCCTTGGCTACCGACCCCTGAATGTCTTCACGAGTCGTGCATGCTAATCGAGTCGTGAGCCTTATGTGACTCATGAACTCCCTCTCTCTTTTTCACTCGTGAGCTTGGCTACCGACTCGTGAATTCTTTCACGAGTTATGCACGCTGATTGGAGTATGAGACTTGTGTGACTCGTGAATCTCATGGTTTTACTCATGAAAACTAAATACAGAGGTAGGAATTTAAGAGTTTTACGTTAAATAAGAAAAATCTGCTTTAAGACTAATAGACCTATTTAGACTATTTTGCTTATAAATTGAGATATAGAAAATAAAATTGAATGATTCTTACTGCATTTTAAAATAGACTTCCATACCTATATTTCATATGAAGAAACCAAGTTCTAAATATTTCTCTAACTAGGCCATATTTCAGTTTTAATTCAAGAACAGTTTGCTGCCCAGTCACTAGGAGAAAACCTCAGTGTTTTGTAAATATCTGAAAATATAGGAATGATATCAAGATGATTTTTGATGTTTTATAAATTATAAACATAATGGAACACGTTTGTAGAAGACCATATTTGATAAAAATGCCTTTTGGTTGGTCCAAAACCGCTTACAAATTAAACTAAAAAAACTTTCTACAACTATTCACGACTCGTGACTCCTGTCACAACTCATGAAGTTTGCTTCCTTTCATAAGTAGTGACACCCCTCATGACTCGTGACACCTCCCTACCTCACCCAAACATGATTTTAAAGCCCTTTTGTGTCACCAAAGCTGGTCTAAACCTTTTTAAGTAACTTAAAAGCATTTTAAACATAAAATAAAGATAAGTTGTGACACTACACATGATTAAATGAAATGATATATGAGAATAAAGTTAGTAAATTAACACTAACATTAGACTACATGAAAATGTTTAATTGTATGCGATTGTATTATAAAGAGTATACGCATGTGGTTTTGGCTTTGCCTAAAAATATTGCACACCGATATTCCTCTACAATGACATGAGAATGCTATGACATAACCTAATGGCAATAAAATGATAGTTGCAAGGTTACAATTCTAAGTTGAAAGTGTTGGGACTTTGCCTTTTATGCTTAGTCATGAGACCCTAGAAGTTAAGTTATACTTTAAGTCATAATGGAAAGTAGTGATTAGCTTTGATATAGAGAAACATGCTTGTCTTTTTTTGCTTATGCCATGTATTTTACTATGTAAACCACTTACCCAAAAGTAGTGTGCTGGTATATAAGATGGGATAATATTGAATAAACATACCTGATGGTAAGATAATATAAGATAAAATGTACAAGATGATGATTGGATACATATATGGTCATGTTAGGGTATATAACCTGTGGTCTATGATCTAATAGACTATAAAAATAAACTAAAGGTTTAACTAAGAACAAGTGTTGACCTAAGGATGTAATTAGTGTATTCATCTTATTATATCGTCGATAGCTACTTAATTATTATTTAAGTGATTATGTGGATATGAATGACTATGATATGGTATGGAAGCCGCTCTCGACGAAAAACAACAAGGTATGTCATTGAGAATTGTTGATGAAGTAGGTAATTACAATGTCTATTATTGATATATCTATGTTTATTGTTGATGTATCTATGTTATATATGATAAGTGGTCTAACTCAATATGTGAACGGGTATAAATAGCAAAATCCCATATTGCCATGATTCATGTTGCATTTATATGTTTATGGATATGCATTTAATGTTATAAAGGTTTTTAGTAGCAAGAACCATATTTTTATATTGCCTTATGGAAACCATGCATAACATTATTTATGATGAGATAGATCAATGAAACGTTATATTTTATTATGTTTGCATAATCATACAACTATTATGATATGAATGAATGAAAATTGATGCAACTATGTGATCATATGATAACGTCCATATATACTAGAGCTTATAGGTCAATATGTGAATATGATTAGAATGATATGCATTCTTTTATGAAATGAGGCTTTTAGCCAAACAATGATATACTAAGTAAAGAATAATATGGTAAATCAAAGACGTTTTTAAAGTCGTTAAGCCTACGGGTCTTAGTTCAGTTGTGGATTAGATAGGCATGCCTAAAGGGATATAGTTGCAGCAGCCATAGTTGACCCTGTTTGGGTCTTTTTCCTTAATGGAACCATTGTTTGGCCCTTTTGGGTCCATAGTTTGTTCCTTGCTGGAACCATTGTTGACCCCATTTGGGTCCATTGTTTGATGTCTTCGAATATCCATAGTTTGATACCTTCGGGTATCCATTGCTCCCGTTATGCACCCTTTGAACTAGTGCTTAGGTAGGCTATTAAAGATGATAAAAATATACACAAGATAAAGTAAAACATGCATTAATTGCCTCACTTATGTAAATAAGCATGATGAATGGCCTATTATATTGCTTACCATGATTTCTTTTGGCTATAAACCATTTCAATGAAATTAAATTATTGGAATGTATATCTATGAGATTTAATTTTCCATGCTTTTATAAAGTGGGTACAATGTTATAATAAGAACTGTTTGGGCTATAGCATGCACAATAAGTTTCATATGCTTTTGAAACTATGAAACAAATTATAAAATTACCTCTATGAAATGAAATGCTAGATTCATTATGATATGATTTTGATATCTCACATCTCTTATGTGGAAATTATGACATGTTTACACATGATGTGAAGACTTTGTCTGTTAATTATGATATGTAATACATATTCATTAAAATGGCATGCAAACCCATTAGTATGAATATGAACAATTACACATGTATATGCATATGTATGATTTCGATATAAACCAAAGTTCAAATCATGATATATATATTATGATGTGGTATGATGTTTAAAGTAAAATGATAGGATAACATTACAGGATAAGTTGTATGAACCTGAAGTGACAATTGTATAACGATATATAAAGAAATCGTGTTTGACCATAACTTTGTGATTGTTTCAGGGCATAAGCACCCCCCGTGTCCATGGATTAATGTAGAATACATAACTTATGTAACAATATGATTAATGCATTAAGTCAAAGTTTTGTATTATCAACAAGCAGATGTCTGAATTATGACAAGTAGTAAGGATTATGGAAAGAATGAATAAAGCCAGTTTAAAGAAAGAGAAAAAGTAAGATGATGATAGTAAATTGATAGGATTTGTAACAAGATAATTTACAGACAGCTCTAGACATAAGTAAATATAGTATTCGTAATAATTTTGAGGACTTTCCAAAATGTTCATTATGAAGTGATCAATGCAATAGACTTATATGTTATTTCAAGTTACTGTGAAAGTTATAAGAAATGAGATGAATTATGGAAAGAAGTTATCGATAGAGTTTTGTTCCCCACTAAGCTTTATAGCTTAGCACGGGTTTGTTTGTCCATGTAGGTTTCAAGAGAAGCTCTAGAGGATCAGGCAAGATGCAGTTGCTTTGAGGATTTCAAGATGCTTGAAGCCCTTTTATGTTATGATTATTTATCCATAAGTTGTTTTATTTATTTGTGGCATGTAATAATGGCCTGTCTTATTATTATTATTTATGCCTGACCATTAATAGGTTTATGATGATGATGATTGATGATTGATGATTATCCATGGTTAAGGGATTAGGGTGTTACAATTTCGGCTAAGAATGTGACTACCTCATACATAAAAAGAAGATTTAAAACAACATAGGCCATCATGGCTGCCAAACAATTAAATTTATTCATAAGGAATTAAATTTGCATGGAGTCATTTAGGTGTCATTACAACATGCATTTGAAAGCATAAAATAAAAAAAAAGGCTATCTATATTACTTGCTTAAAAGAAAAAGTTATGGGTTCATGTGCTCATACACAAGGCTTTTTTCTAAATATAGTGCTATGCAAAAAGGTTTGAAGTTGCATTATTATCCAACAAGGCATTGCTTTTTATTAAGCTACAAGATATAATATATACAAACTATACTACTATTAAGGTATAAGGATGTACAAAAGTACTAACTAAATAAAAATAGATAAAAAAGAAAATAAATAAGTAAAATAATTGTACTTACTTTTGAGAGACGAAAGAAGAAAATAATAGAAAATAGCAAAAGTAAATTACCCCTCAAATTGCACCTCACTCCTAGGAGTCTCTAAGCACAAATAACATGAAAAAAGGTTGAAAAACATAGAGAAAAGGTGAGAAAAACCGAGGAAGAAAGCTCAAGATCAAAAATAATGGTGGTCACTAGAAGAATAAGGAAGAAAACCCTTCCTATTCAAAATTTCAAGCAATGGATGAGCTTTCCATCCCTCGTTAGCAACAGACGGGACTGGGGGAGATCCTGTCCCTCGGTGCCAAAAGACCATTTTTCCCTTTATCCCATTATTTTTCCAAATTAATGCTTTTTCCTTCATTTTTAAACTTTTTTCTTCGTTTTTCAACCTATTCTTACCTAAAATTATTTTAAGAGTATTATCTACTCCTAAATTACATTATTTTGCATTGATTACATGTGTTAATTATTTTTTTTATCCATATTTACCTAAAATTTTAAAATACCAACTAAAATTCATCGTGTTTCTTGAATTAATTGACTTTTCACTCTTAGAATTATCCACAACTATTTATCTAGATCATCAGCCTCTTGTATTCTCTACATAATAAAAATAAGAGAAAATGCTATAAAATATACGTGTAATGCATGGCACATGTAAAAAGAAGAAAACAGATGCATTGTGGCCTTCTAGGGGTGATGGATGGGCTGTTCGTGGCTCGCTGCTTTTGATGGACAAGCGTAACTCACCACTTCCTATAAGTAGTTCCCCAAATTTCTTGGTCTTTATCCATTTGGTCTCTCACTTTCCAAATAAGGTTCTTCTATGTATTTTCTCTCTCTTCCTCTTTCTTTTCATTTCTTTTCCTTTTAGTCATTTATTTTTTCCTATTATTTTCGCATTTAGACTACTTGAAATTTCCATTATGATGACTTTTAAACTTGAGAAATTGCATCGACTACTGGATGACCTTAGAAATTGGAAGGATCCACTTTTAGATCCTTATTCCAGTCTAAGGCTTATGAGAAAGGTGTCCTTAGATAGGAACCTATTGCTTGCTGTTGCTTAATATTGGAACCCAAGATTCCATATGTTTAGATTTACTCACCAGGAGTTATAACCTCTGTCAGAGGAGTTTGCCGCTATAGTAGATGCTAGGTTTGAACCTGTTAACTAGACTATACTTGCTTTTTTTTAATTTCCAGATACACTAGATGTTAGAGAGTATGCCCTAGAGCCCATGAAATAGGCATGTTTTTCATATGTATAAATTTATATTCTTAATAAAAGGCATCATTCATTTATTAATTCTATGTTTAAATACATGAGTTTGTAAATCTTAAATTAATAAATGAAGTCCTAAATATTATAAACACAATGCAAAGGAAATCATGAAAGTGTTCATGATATGAGATGTCTATTGCATGCAAATGTGTAAATATCTAAATATCCCTAGTCATAGAATTAACAAGATAAGGATATTGTTAAATCGGACAGACTAGCACACGTTATGCTTCTTGAATGGTTCAAGCAGTGGTTCTCATAACTGTGATTATGAAAGATAATCAAAGCTAACATATGGATGCTTGTTATAAGAACAAGTAT
Source organism: Excoecaria agallocha (assembly GCA_037975025.1). Lineage (NCBI taxonomy): Eukaryota > Viridiplantae > Streptophyta > Magnoliopsida > Malpighiales > Euphorbiaceae > Excoecaria > Excoecaria agallocha. The sequence goes on along the minus strand of CM075807.1, from coordinate 94,483,104 downwards.
ATCGGAGACCTGCATAGAGAGTCCTCACATGGATATTAAATCTATGTCAGTGAGGAATCTCTTCATAGCGGTTGTGCAAGTATCCTTAGACTTGAGATCACCAAAGTTATCTTAAGTAGCAAGTGGTATGTTTTGACTCCATAACTGATTACTTCCAACTGGGAGTGAACATAGTTAGGAGATTGGATATATCATGACCTACTTGATGATAGTTGAGTGATTAACAAAGGATTCACCATCCCAAATTTAATAAAGGAAGTTATCTCGCATGATTCTATAATTGCCTTGTTCAGAGAATTTCTGGCCAGAGTAATATGCCAAGATGGATAAAGATCCATGGAGGGCATTTCGGGAACAATGGTTAAATTAATAGAACATACATGATTAGATTTATAAGAGTTGACAGAAATCCATACTCAGAATCTAATTGAGATAATAGTGGTGAAATGAGTAATTGCACGGTATCTATTTCTATGGAAGGGTATAGTCAAACCAACTGACTTTCCTGACATTTGGGTAGTCATGATGCCTAACTAGAGGCCGATCATGACTTGTATAATAATGTATCAAGAATGTCAATAGGGATTGATAAAATGATTTAAAGCAGTTTAAATCATGTGAGTTTTGAATAGAACTCACAATTACATATTATATTGCTAACATGGACAGGAACTCAATAGGTCACACACATATAGAGAAAAGGATAAAATGGTAAAATGACAAAGATAATAATATTTGATATTATTATGGGGATAGAGAAGTGAATAAGATAATAATTAATTAAAGAGTTTAATTAATTATGATCAAGTAAAATTGCTCGTAGAACTTTTGAGAAATGTTATGTAAAATTGGACCTAATTGAAATAATTTATTTATAATTAATTATTATTGGACTATAATTATTATAGGACTGATATAATAATTTATAGGTCCATTGGAGAAATTAAAAAGGGGCCAGAGGAATGAAGTTGGCGCAGAAGTCCTCCAAAAGAGGGCCACATGCCAACTCCCAGACAGAAGATCTTAGAGACCTATTTATTGGAATAATTTAAATTAAATATATTTCATAAGTGTTGTGGAAGCTACATATTTAATTTGGTTGGATTTGGAATTCATTTGGGTAATTAAATCTAATTATTTGTACAAAGGGCCTAGTTTGTGGGTTTTGTGCATAGTCTTTTATGAAAAGGTTTGAATTGGATTTAATTGAGCCCAAATAATTATAAATAATTCCAGAAGCCCAATTAATAATTCTCCAGCAATTTTAAAGAGCCCAATCTCATTATGAAGTTGGAATTTTAACCTAACTATAAAAGTCCAACTAATGAGGAATTAGGGTTAAGTGAAAAAACACTTAAGAAAGGGTTTCTTCTTTTTCTCTCAACCCTAGCCGCCCAACCCCTTGCTAGCTCTAGGTATTTTGTCCAGCACTTGTCCTCTACCAATTATTTGGTTCATTCTATAATCTCTAGTGTGGATTACTCATTGGAGGTGTTCGATTTTTGACACTGTGGTTTGTGACAACCCGGTGCGAAGGAAAATTAACTGTACAACAAAAATCAAAGGTGATTTTTCTTATTCTCACTAATATGAATATTTTAAATTCATGGCAAGATTAGTAATATTGGTTAAAAATTTTGAATTTCGCTTATGCATGAGATGCATGTAACCGATAAATCCCAACATGGTATCAGAGCCTATGTTTTGCCATGAATATACAATTCTATATTTTTCTGCGGAATAAGTTTTATTTTTGAGTTATTTATTTCATGAACTTTAAAATATCATATTTAATTGTTCATGAATGAGAAATATTGATTTCTGGATATAAGTGTGATCAAATATATATATCGAAAACAAAAACAATTTTTTTTGAGAAAAAAATTTTGTGTTTTGCGTGAGAAGTTTTTAGATTTAGGGGCTGTTCTAAATTATTTTTTTATAGATACATTATAAGATCATTTAAATGATAATTTATGTGTTTAATATGTGATATTAAGCCATAGGATCAAACGAAATTAAAATCGAACAAGTTTTTCATGAAAACTAGTTTAGTCGAAAAGTTCGATAAATTGGTGTTCTTCGTGTGTTCTTGATATGTTCTTGGTGTATTCTTGTTTAGAACGATTTTTTATCTTCTAAATCTGATATATCTGATATATTAAAGTGTTTTTAATTAATTGGATTAATTAAAATGGGCCTTAAATTAATTTGATTAATTTTAATTCATTAAAACCACTTAATGGGCTTAATTATGTTTACAAACTTGGTTTAAATTAGTAAATGACTTGGTGGGCCCAAGGAACTGATTTAAATTAAATATTATAAACAATAATTAAGTTTATTAATGGGTTTTAAGGGCTGGAGTGGGCTTGCCTCATTTCAAAAGGCCCAAATGGTCCAATAGACACAAAACTATTTTGTGTGTGAACACAATTAGGGTTTCATTTGGTGGGTTTCGGCCTACCCTTAATCCTAAGCCCAAAATTGATTCTTTTAATTATTTAATATGATTAATTAATTAAATAATCAATTAATAATTAATTAATAATCAATTGGATTGATTATTAAGGCAAGAACACATACATGCAAAAAGGTTTCCTAAAATGAAAGTTTCCAAAATGGAAAAAGTTTCCTAATTTGATCACATTATTAAAATAACTCAAAAGCTTATTTCAAGAGTTGAAACAAAGTTAGTAATCCATGTCTTTATGCATTAGAAATACATATAAGGGTGTATGATTGGCATGATGGATAGTTATGGACAAGGCCCAATGTGATTGAGCATTATGCATGTTTTGGCCCAATGAGGACTTTCATGTCCCGGCCACTTGTTTTTGGTTTGTATTTCTTTTCAAATTGTAATATGTAATTAGATTACTTATATTAGAATTGGAAATAGAGATGGAGACCACTATCAAGGAGCAAGATGGGCCGAACGGAGATCTAACAAGCTTGAAGATAATGTAATTATTTTTCTTGTTTGAATCATGCATACTAACTAGGTGTGACCTTTTGATTTCCCTCTTGGCTTGGGGAAATCAATGTAGTGAAGTCCATAACTATACCATATTTGTATGCTTATAGTTATGTGATAGATATAGGATGCATAAAAATGTATGCCAACCATGTATGATGAGACTTAATTAACTAAAACCCTCAAACAAATACTAAGGTATATAAGCCTTCCATTAATTAAAGGAGAGCCAGAGTTCTTTATAGTGTAAGTTGTTGACTAAAGTCAAGCTTACATTATATCGAATATGTTCAAATCTAATTAAATGGGTCATCTTAGCTAGCCCATTAGCTTGTTGACCAAAGGAAATGCTAATGGATCTAGAGGCAAGATTAGGGAATGCATACACGATATGCATGCATCGAGAGTTGATAACCTAATGATCCAATAGTTGTGTAGAGACACAATTGGTATAGAGATACCTACCTTTCAAGGATATTGAGTTTGGCTTGTTGACCAAAGTCAAGGTCAAATTACATATCAAGGATTGGATATTGGCCCACTAAGAAAACCATCGGGTTTTCTCATATTATATAGTGAGGGCTAGTAATTCGCAATAAAATAGTGGGAGTAAATGGATTAATTAAAGACCTTATTAATGCATACATATATATATGAACATACTCTCATATCTTTTCTTTTTCACATCTAGGTCATCATCATGAGCACATCAAACATTAATATATGATCAATCTTGGATAACAAGCTGGTTGGCAACAACTATTCTGACTAGATCAGGCAAGTGAGAATTGTTCTCAGAGCTGGAAAGATCCATTATGTCTTAGATAAGGATCCACCACCACTTCCATCAGATGATGCCATTGATGAGATCAAAGGCATTTATCGAAAATACATGGAGGATAGTGAAGTAGCAGCATGTTTGATGTTGGGTGCTATGTCCTCGGAGCTTCAGAAGCAACATGAGATGATGGATGCTAGAACCATCATTTTGCATCTTGAGGAGCTTTATTCTTCTCAGGCTAGAATTGAGCAATATGAGATTGCTCGAGCTCTATTTAGAAGGCACTTCAGCTGCTACTCATGCATTGAAGATGTATGGGTATATTGAGCATTTGAGTGGACTTGGCTATGTTATGGATAATGATCTATACATAGATTTAATCTTATACTCGTTGGCTCCAAGTTATGCACCTTTCGTTCTTAACTTCAACATGAACAAGATCCAAGTAACCATTCCTGAGTTAATCAACATGCTCAAGACAACTGATGGATCCTTTAAGAAGGATCCAAAAAGTGTCATGGTTGTAACTTCTACTAAAGGCAAGAAGCAGAAGAAGAAGAAGAAGAGGATACCCAAGGCGCAACCAAAGAATGGTGGGATCTCTAAGAAGAAGGTTTCCAAGAAAGAGAATCCCAAAGGAACTTGCTTTCATTGTGGAAAGGATGGTCATTGGAAGCGTAACTGTAAGGCCTATCTAGATTCTCTCAAGGAGAAGAAGCAAGCTGATGCTTCTACTTCAGGTATTATATGATTGAAATTAATACTTATTCTATTTCTTCAAAACAATCTTGGATATTAGATACTGGATGTGGATCTCACTTATGTAATGATCTACAGGGGCTTAGAAGCTTTAGAAGAGTTGGAAAGGCAGAGATATGTTTGCAGTCAGCTACTAGACAGAACATCTCTACAATGGTTGTTGGGACTTATCATTTGCCTCTTCCTAGTGGATTAGCACTGGAATTAAATAATTGTTATTATGTTCTAGCTTTATCCAAAAGTATTATTTCTTTCACTTGTTTGTTGAATGATTATGATATTTCTTTAAAGGACAAGTGTTGTTACATTTTTAAGAACAATATGTTTTATGCAAAAGCTATCATTGAGAATGGTATATTTTTTCTTGATATAATTAAAGAAATACATAATGTGGATACCAAGAAAATGAAATATGATAATCTAAATACCTCATACTTATGGCATTGTCGTTTAGGCCATATAAATGAGAAACGCATGACCCAATTACACAAGTTTGGTGATTTGGGATCATTTTGATTATGAATCATTTGATACATGCGAATCTTGTTTTTCGGAAAAAATGACAAAAGCTCCCTTTATTAGTAAAGGAGAACGAGCTAAAATGGTTTTGGACTTAATACATTCAGCTGTATGTGGTCCAATGACTACACATGCTAGAGGAGGTTACTCCTACTTCATTACTTTCATAGATGATTATTCCAGGTATGGATACATCTATCTAATGAAATACAAATCAGAAGCATTTGAAAAGTTCAAAGAATTCAGATATGAAATAAAGAAACAACTTGGCAAGAGTATTAAAACACTTAGATCAGATCAAGGTGGAGAATACTTAAGCCAAGAGTTTCAGGATTATCTTAGAGATAATGGGATTTTATCTCAATGGACTCCACCATATACACCACAACACAATGGTGGATCTGAAAGAGAAATCGAACACTATTAGATATGGTTCGATCAATGATGAGCCGAGCAGACTTGCCTAAGTCCTTTTGGAGATATGCACTAGAAACTACTGTTTATGTGTTAAACAAAGTTCCTAGTAAAACGGTTGATGTTACTCCATATGAGATGTGGAATAATAAGAAATACACGCTTTCTCATATAAAAGTATTGGGTTGTCCTACTTATGTGAAGAGGACAATGTCAGACAAACTGGATGTTAAGTCTGACAAATGTTTATTTGTGGGATATCTAAAAGAAACGTTTGGATATTATTTATATCATCCCTTAGAACAAAAGGTGTTTGTTTAAAGGCATGCTGTCTTCTTGGAAAGAGAATTTCTCCTATGAGAGGACAGTGGGAGTAAAATTAAACTTGGTGAAGTTCAAGACCCACAAATAGAAGATGATCAACCAATTGAACCCGAAACTAAATTTCATAATGATGAGATTGCAGTTGAACCTGATTATACACAAAATCCTAGAAGATCTACTATGATTCATTCTATCCCTGTGAGATATGGATTTCACATTGATTCGGATAGAGATATAACTGTAGTAGAGGACAATGAGCCTGCAAACTATCAAAAAGTTTTGAACTGTTCAGAACGTGATTTATGGCTTAAGTCTATGCAGTTTGAAATGGACTCCATGTATGAGAATAAAGTATGGAGTTTAACTCAACCACTTGAAGGGATAAAACCCATAGGGTACAAATGGGTCTTCAAAAAGAAGACCGATATGGAAGGTAATATAGTTACCTATAAAGCTCGCTTAGTAGCAAAGGGTTATCGTCAAAAAGAAGGTATTGACTATGATGAAACTTTTTCTCCTGTGGAGATGCTTAAGTCTATAAGAATACTTTTAGCCATTGCAGCTCATTATGATTATAAGATTTGGCAAATGGATGTGAAGATAGGTTTCCTTAATGGAAATCTTACTGAGGATGTGTATATGACACAACCATAAGGGTTCACATCAGGAAATGGCGAAAAGGTATGCAAGCCTCAAAGATCCATTTATGGATTGAAGCAAGCCTCTAGGAGTTGGAACATACGATTCAATGAGACAGTTAAAGAGTTTGGTTTCTCATAGAATGAAGATGAACCTTATGTGTATAAAAGGGTCAGTGAGAGTGCAATTGTCTTCCTAGTTCTATATGTGGATGACATATTGATCATGGGAAATGACATTTCTCTTCTTCAATCTGTTAAAATATGGTTATCTAAGCAATTCTCCATGAAAGACCTTGGAGAAGCATCCTATATTCTGGGAATAAGGATCTATAGAGATAGATCCAATAGGTTGCTAGGTTTTTCTCATTGTACATATATAGATAAAGTATTAAAGAGGTTCAATATGGATCTCTCTAAGAAAGGGTTTATACCCATAGTGCATGGGAAACACCTTTCTAAGTCTATATGTCCGCAGACACTGTAGGATAGAGAGAGCATGAATAGAATGCCATATACATCTGCAATTGGTTTTATCATTTATGTTATGTTATGTACACGTCCAGATATAGCATTTGCTTTGAGTGTCACAAGCAGATTCCAATCCAATTTTGGAGAGGAACACTAGGCAGCTATAAAGAATATTCTTAAGTACTTAAGAAGGACTAAGGATATATTCTTAGTATATAAAGAGGGCAGTTTGGAAGTAAATGGGTATACAGATGCCAGTTTCCCATCTGATAAAGATGATTGTAAATCATAGTCTGGTTATATGTTCATAATGGAAGGAGGAGCAGTTATTTGAAAAAGTTCCAAACAAGAAACAACTGCTGATTCCACGACGGAAGCTGAGTACATTGCTGCTTCAGAAGCAGCCAAAAAAGCAGTCTGGATCAAAAAGTTCATAACTGAACTAGGAGTGGTGCCTAGCATTGTTGATCCGATTCCTTTATATTGTGACAACTATGGAGCCATTATGTAAGCAAAGGAACAACGGTCTCATCAACTATCCAAGCATGTTCTCAGACGCTACCATCTCATAAGGGAAATAGTAGCTAGAAATGATGTGAAAATAGAAAGGATCCCTGCAGATGATAATGTGGCGGATCCCCTCACTAAAGCACTTTCCAGCATATAAATAGCATGGGTCTAAGAAATATGAGTGATTGGCTCTAGTGCAAGTGAGAGATTGTTAGAGAGTATGCCCTAGAGCCCATTAAATTGGGATGTTTTTCATATTTATAAATTTATATTCTTAATAAAAGGCATCATTCATTTATTGATGCTATGTTTAAATACATGAGTTTGTAAATCTTAAATTAATAAATGAAGTCCTAGATATTATAAACACAGTGCAAAGGAAATAATGAAAGTGTTCATGAAATGAGATGTCTATTGCATGCAAATGTGTTAATATCTAAATATCCCTAGTTATAGAATTAATAAGATAAGGATATTGTTAATCCGGACATACTAGCACATGTTATGCTTCTTGAGTGGTTCAAGTAGTGGTTCTCATAATTGTGATTATGGAAGATAATCAAAGCTAACATGTGGATGCTTATTAGAAGAACAAGTTCATTAGAGACCTGCATAGAGAGTCCTCACATGGATATTAAATCTATGTCAGTGAGGAATCTCTTCATAGCAGTTGTGCAAGTATCCTTAGACTTGAGAACACCAAAGTTATCTTAAGTAGCAAGTGGTATGTTTTGACTCCATAACTGATTACTTCCAACTGGGAGTGAACATAGTTAGGAAATTGGATATATCATGACCTACTTGAAGATAGTTGAGTGATTGACAAAGGATTCACCATCCCAGATTTAATAAGGGTAATATGCCAAGATGGATAAAGATCCATGGAGGGCATTTTGGGAACAATGGTTAAATTAATAGAACATACATGATTAGATTTATATGAGTTGATAGAAATCCATACTCAGAATCTAATTGAGATAAAAGTGGTGAAAGGAGTAATTGCACGTTAACTGTTTCTATGGAAGGGTATAGTCAAACCACTTGACTTTCTTGACATTTGGGTAGTCATGATGCCTAGCTAGAGGCCAATCATAACTTGTATATTAATGTATCAAGAATATCAATAGGGATTGATAAAATAATTTAAAGGAGTTTAAATCATGTGAGTTTTGAATAGAACTCACAATTACATATTATACTGCCAACATGGATAGGAACCCAATAGGTCACACACATATAGAGAAAAGGATAAAATGGTAAAATGACAAGAATAATAATATTTAATATTATTATGGGGATAGATAAGTGAATAAGATAATAATTAATTAAAGAGTTTAATTAATTATGATCAAGTAAAATTGTTAGCGGAACTTTTGAGAAATGTTATGTAAAATTGGACCTAATTGAAATAATATATTTCATAATTAATTATTATTGGACTATAAATGTTATAGGACTACTATAAATATTATAGGACTGATATAATAATTAATAGGTCCATTGGAGGAATTATAAAGGGACCAAGGGAATGAAGTTGGCGCAGAAGCCCTCTAGAAGAGGGCCACACGCCAACTCCCAAACAAAAGGCCTTAGAGGACTATTTCTTGGACCAAGTTAAATTAAATATGTTTCATAAGTGTTGTGAAACCTAAATATTTAATTTGGCTGGATTTGGAATTCATTTGGGTAATTAAATCTAATTATTTGTACAAAGGGCCTAGTTTGTGGGTTTTGTGCATAGTCTTTTATGAAACGGTTTGAATTGGATTTAATTGAGCCCAAATAATTGTAAATAATTCTAGAAACCCAATTAATATTTCTCTAGTAATTTTAAAGAGCCCAATCTCATTATGAAGTTGGAATTTTAACCTAACTATAAAAGTCCAACTAATGAGGAATTAGGGTTAAGTGAAAAAACACTTAAGAAAGGGTTTCTTCTTTTTCTCTCAACCCTAGCCGCCCAACCCCTTGCTAGCTCTAGGGTTTTTGGCCAGCACTTGTCCTCTACCAATTAGTTGGTTCATTCTATCATCTCTAGTGTGGATTACTCATTGGAGTTGTTTGATTTTTGACTCTGTGGTTTGCGAAAACCCGGTGCGAAGGAAAATCAACTGTACAACAAAAATAAAAGGTGATTTTTCTTATTCCCACTAAAATGAATATTGTAAATTCATGGCAAGATCAGTAATATTGGTTAAAAATTTTAAATTATGCTTATGTATGAGATACATGTAACCGTTAAATCCCAACACTAGAAGTGACCTGCATTTTTTGGCTTTCTTCCTTCTAAGGCTAGAGGCTTTGTTCCTATAAGAAGATGTTCTCACTGGAGCCTCTAATCGACATACTGGCCAACTTCGATGATATTCCCACTTTTTATTTTAGCATGGTACCGTTCTGTTGTTTCGTTTGATGCTTGCTAATGTGTATTTAGGATCTTATGATTGAGGATTATGAGTTACTCAACATAGTAGATGGTGTATTCAAAGGGTACAACCCATTTCCTTTAGTTTTGAAAGAGTACATCATTGGTTTGGATGTTGTTCATCATAACTCTTGTTCTTATTTTACAAGTAGTCCCCCATTAATCTAGGTACATCCCTGATTTTAAAGGTAGTATGCCCTTTGTGGGTTTTCATACTAGCTTTTCTTATTGGAAAACTTATCTTTTCAGATTTTCATATATTTCCTTGCCTTACTTTTTCCTGAGATGAACCTAACTCATCCCAGCAACTTTTTTGTTCTTTTTTTTCAAGGTGTGGCTATGTAAGAAGCTAAAGCTACTATCAGAGCATCTTTCTTAGGCCAAAGCCATGGGTGTCTATCCTATAAATTATGTCATACTCTAGAGTTTGTATCATGAATTTTTAACAGTTCATGTGGGAGTCAACTGGTTAGGTACTTTGATAGACGATAATATCATATTCAGGTGCACTTGGCTACCTATCACCTTCATGGTTAAGGATGGAGGATCTGGATGTGTCCATTTATGTGGATTGTATCGTGCCTTTTTTTTATATCATTGCCTACTGTGCTTGTCAGTTTGGGGATCAACAGGACATTTTTAGGTGCCCATTAGGCTTCCATAGTGGTACACTTACCTTTTATTTTGTGTCAGAGTATTATCAGAGGATTTGGACCTGACTCCCAATAAGGACCTCCAACCCTGAGATTGGCACTTGTGATGTCACCACTTGTACTTACTCCTACAAGTAGTGGGTTACTAGTCTGGCTACTGATAATAGGCTCTGGATGGGGGGGCTATTAGAGATCTAGATAAGGGGAGAGGTTATACAAATAGATTAAATAGTATGCTGTTGCAAATTATGTTTATGCTTTTATTAAACCCTTCAATATTGAACATGTGAAAGAATATGCTACTTTTGTTATATGGATGACTTTATGATTACATTCATGACATTTCTTTCTAATTTCAACACGTATGATTAGTATTCAATATTATCCTCAGTATTCAATATTAGCCCAAAAACTTATATTATTTAATCTCGAATTAAAATTTTATAGATATAATAGCTCCTATCATTAATCAGCCCTCCTCAAGTTTTCTTGATTGATTATTTTATCTCATCCTCTAATTTTTGCTCAATGTGCCCTTTTTTTCTATTTTTCATCATGAAAAGGTGCCCCAATTTTTGTAAGGCCATATTTTTTTTGGTTTTCAACCCGTAGGGCATTTATTCTCTTCTTTTTCTCTTTTGCCTTAGCTATGGAATATTTTCAATCTATCTATGTTCACTAGCTCTCTGAATTCATTGCCATCACCGTCTGACAAAATAATAGTCCCTTTGGATAACAACTTCTTAAGCATAAAAGGTCCTTCCTATATGGGTATGAACTTACCTCAAATATTTGGAATTCCCAACTTCATTTGTTTGAACACTAGATCCCCCTCTTTCAATGGGTGTTTTCTTTCTTCCCAAATAAGTGAGCAAGCCACTTTTGATATATTTGATTGTGATACTATGTTCTCATCCTATCCCCATCTAGTAGGTTGAGCTGCGATAGTCTCTCACTAGCCCATTCTATCCCTAGTATTTAGGCTTCAAAGACCATGCCCAATTTTTATTGGTAGTACTGCTTTTGTCCCATAGATTAAGGAAAATGGAGTAGCTCTCGTTAAAGTTTTGGATGTATTCCTATAAACCCGTAATGCAAAGGGTAGTTTATCAGCCCAATCTTTATAAGTTTGAACCATCTTGGCAAAAATCCTTTTGACATTCTTATTAGTTGCTTCAACTACCCTATTTGCATGAGGTTTATAAGGAGAAGATTTATAATGTTAAACCCTATATTTAATAAAAATCTATTTGGTTTGCACATATAAAATCTTTTATAGAGCACCGCTTCTATACTAATGAACTAGGTTAACGCTGATCCTTTTCAATGGCTTCCTCGAGGAAAATTGACTTATTTAAATATTTTTAGATGTTGTAATACCAAGGCTTCCTATCATCCACCTCAATATCATCAATCTATTCATGTGTGAAATATGGTTTATCGAAACTTAAAATTAGCATGGGCTTCAAGCTCACCCTTTTCACATTATCCCATATTGACATCAAAGTAGCCAAAGCATCTACTAGTTGGTTCTCTCCCCTAAGAACATACCTAAAAGTACAAACTTTAAATTGATTCCTTAGGGTTTTTAGGTATTTAAGATAAGGTAGTAGCCGATTTTGTTTAATCGATCATTCACCCCTCACTTGAATAAGTTACCAGAATGAGCCTCCAAATACTCCACGGATTTTCCCTCATAGCTAACAAAGCTTCCAATCTAAAAATGCATGCTTTGTATTTAGCTTCATTGTTAGTGGCTTTATACCTCAGCTTCTTAGCCACTGATAGTTTCTCTCCTTCCTAGGTCACTGGATCACTCCTGCTCTAGCTCCACTATTGTTCATAGCCCCATCTAAATAGATCTACCAACCCTACACCATTATAATTTTGGTAATGCTCATCGAAAAAAAGTCATAAGTCACTTCCTCTCCTTTTAGAGGTTGATCAGCTATGAATTCTGCTACTCCTCTTCCTTTAATAGTATTCTTAATTATGTATTATATGATAGAAAGGCATCCATCGAGTTATTTTCCGATCTGATCACTAAAAGGAGTCTCAACATCTAGAATTTCCCTTTGTTGAAAATAAAACACAATTAAAAAGGGAAAATCTGATCGTTAAAAGAAATCTTTAATGACTATATTTCCTTTTGTTGAAAGTGAAAAATAATCAACAAAAGGGAATTTCAATCATTATAAGTTATTTTTTATGATTGGATTTCCCTTCATTAAAAGTGGAATAAAATTAACGAAGGGAAAATTCGATTGCTAAAGGGAATTTTTTTCGATCATAACTCCTTTTGTTGAAAGTAAAACACAATTAGCAATGGGAAATCCTATTGCTAAAAAATTATACTTAATAATCGAATTATTTTCAGTCATTAATACCTTTAATATCTCAATCCGATTATCTATACTATTAACAATGGGGCTTCTAATGACCAGTGATGATTGAATTTTTTTTAGTTGTATTATGATTTTAACAATCAAATTTGAACTTTTAATGACTAGATTTTCCTTTGTTTAAGAAAAATTTTCTTATAGCATTTGGAACTTGATTGATCCACTTGAAGATATTAAACCATTATGTGTAAATGGGTTTTCTAGAAAAAAATCAACATGGATGGGAAACTGTGTACTTTTAAAGCAAGACTTGTTGCAAAATGTTTCAAACAAACTCATGGTATTGACTATGATGAAACCTTTTCACCAATCGTAATGATTAAAATAATAAGGATTTTTATTGCCATTACTAAATATTATGACAATGTGATATGGAAAATAGATGTCAAAACAACGTTTCTTAATGGAAACTTACTTAAGGATGTGTATATGATGCAACATGAAGGTTTTATCCATCTTGAGAATTCTAAAATGTATACAAGTTGAAAAGATCTATTTATGGATTAAAGCAAGCTTCTCCAAGCTATAAATTTTGTTTTGATGAAATAATCATAGAGGTTGAATTCATAAAAAATGAAAATGAATCTTATGTGTGCAATAACATTAGTGAAAGTACAGTAATATTTATTATCTTATATGTTCATGGCGTATTTGTCATTGAAAGTGACATCCTTATCTTTCAAAAGACCAAAGATTGGTTAGGGAAATTTTTCTCAATAAAGATAAAGGTGAAGCTGCCTATATCTTCAGGATTAAGATCATAGAGATAGATCTAAAAGTATAATTGGTCTGAGTCAAAGTACTTATATAGATAAGGTATTGAATAGGTTCAATATGCAATTCTAAAAAAGGATTTTTACCAATGTCTCATGGCATTTCTCTTACCAAGACTGAATGTCCATGACACCTAATGAGTGAGATCGGATGAGTATGATTCCTTATGCTTTGGCTATAGAATCTATCATGTATATCATGTTATGTACTGGATGGGATGTTTTATATGCATTAAGTATAACGAGCATATGGTAATCAGATCTGGTGAAAGTCATTAAACAACCATTAAAAATATCTTTAAGTACTTAAGAAGAACTAATGATAAATTCTTAGTGTATAGAGGATTGGAAGATTAGCTAATAGTAAATGGTTACACTGATGCAAGCCTCCATTCTAACAAAAATGAATATAGATCATAGTCAAGGTATGTGTTTATATTAAATAGAGGTGCTATAAGCTAGAAAAGTTCTAAGTAAAGCACCATAGATGATTCTACAATAAAAGTTAAGTATATAGTAGCATTATATAGTGAAGGAAGCAATTTAAATCCTATAAACCTTTCCTGTTACAATAATGGTGCTATGACATAGGCTAAAGAGCCTAGATTTCATCAGAGATCCAAACATATACTCAGGTATTTTCTTTTAATTCAAGAAATCTTTGAAAGAGGAGATGTTAAGATATATAGAGTACCAACATATGACAATATTATTGATCCACTTACCAAAGCTCTCCCATAAACCAAACATGATGGCACACTAGGTCAATTGATGTTAGATACATATATGATTAGGCATAGTGGAAATGGAAGATTGTTAGTGGTTATGGCCTAGGTCAAACTTTTAAAGCTTTATGCAATGTAATATTTCATTTTATAAAAATAGATTTTTTCATATTAACATATTATTGGCTTGTTACATAATAATAATGATTATGATTAACTATGTAATGTTATTCTAACTATCCCTAGTCATTTATCATTAAAGGAATAATGATAAATTAAGACTAGTATGTGTTTGATTAATAATAATGAGATGATTATATATGGTGATATAAATAAAATTTATAGGTACTTCTTAAAGAACAAGAAACTAGTAGACCCACTATGAGATCACTATATATGTTACTGTTATAAGTGATCTTAGTATATTTATGTTATTGAATCCTTAGACTTAAGATTATCACAGTTTCCTACATTAAAAACATCATATTTTGACATAATCAAATATCATCATTAATCAGATAATCATAAAGGTTATGATTGGACATGATGAGAATCATGCAAAGGATAGTGAATCAAGATGAAATTTGTTTCTCTCTTATAGGAGAGAAATCTATTGAGCCCTTTGATAAGTAAGATTGAGAAATGCATGGATGTGCTCAAATTAATTGATAGAGTGGTCAATTTTATTTGATATTATCAGCCTATTTAGTGATTGAGAAACTATATATTTGAACAATATAAGTTTAACATGGATCATGAATTATATTCAAACAAGATATCATATGACAAAATGATTATAACATGTTATATTAATTAGGTTAAAATTGAATTATCGATATTCATATAATTAAGATTGTCATAATGTGTTGCTAGAGGCTACTTACAAGCCTATGATAGAATTGGATCCATTACCAATATAATATGAACTTATTAGAGGTTGGACATCTAGAATGTGATGAAGGATTAGGGTTTATTAGAGAATTTTCAATTTTAAATATGTCAAAAAAAAATAGATAAAATAAGAAATAAAATATTTCTTATTTTGAATAAGAAATAATATATGCCCAAAATTTTCTCTATACAAATTAGGTTTAATGTCACCATATATATATATATATATATATATATTTTAAAAAAATTTAATAAAAAAAGAAAAGAAAAATAACTTTTTTTGATATAATAATTATGCCAACCTTTTTTAGTGAAAAAGAACAGAAGACTAAAGCCCTAACCACTAGAGAAAAGGGAGCTAGCACCCCTAGTAAACTCGTTCATCATGTTCAAGAGTTGATACTAGTAGAGAGTGGTTTTTCCTTGAAGCAACACTTTAAATTCGTTATTGTTGTACTTCAATAGGTTGGTAATTAATTTACACTTCCTTTTTGAATCAATTGGATTGCTTGGATCTTGCTTGGGTTTAAATTTTATTTTCTTTGCATTTTTTTTGCCTAAACCCAACAAATGTATGATATGGGATGCATGAAAATGTGAATTTTATGATTCACTATACCTATGATGTGTAAAATTCCACTCACGACCATGCAGAAGTAACACATAGTTGTGTGCCACTTTTTACCACCATTGCTTTACTTTTTCATCCTATATATGTTTTATTCTATGAATATTTCCTTCGTCCTTTTCCCTTTTTTCGTCGTTAGCTCTTCATTAATACTCTTTATCACCCAAAATGACTCCATTTTCTGAGTGGTTGGAGCTACTTCTTGATGTCCTGATAATTGGATGGGCCTTATTTGATCCCATTATTCAAATTTAAAATTTCTGCAAAGAGTTTGGATTGTTAGAAAGTTACTTTTAGCAATTGCTTGACATTAAGATCCTTAGTTTCACGTGTTTCACTTTAATAAGGAATTTGTTGCTATTCTTAATGTACCTTTCTTCCCTTGTGCTTTCCCTTGTATCTTGAATTATGTGTCTAGTTACTCAGATGAAATTACCAGAGTTTTGGGGGTCTTGCCTTCGAAGGCTAGAGCCATGATTAGTTAAGGCAATCCTGT
The DNA here is from genome assembly GCA_037975025.1 of Excoecaria agallocha. NCBI lineage: Eukaryota > Viridiplantae > Streptophyta > Magnoliopsida > Malpighiales > Euphorbiaceae > Excoecaria > Excoecaria agallocha. The sequence goes on along the minus strand of CM075807.1, from coordinate 94,466,718 downwards.
CATTCTTGATATCTTATTTGACTACTTATATCGATACACGAATTGCCTAACTTACATCACTTGTGTCATTTTGTTAATATGCTTGGCATGCCGCTTAGTTGTGACTAGTGTGGATGGCCTAATTGGCAACTATCGGTTTTTTAGCATAATTCATGGAATATGTCTTAGCTTGACTTTTTTTAATTTCATTTTGGTAAAGACTCTACTAGGTTTGGATGTTGATCAATTGGACCTTGATGCCCTAATATATATATATATATATATATATATATATATACATATATATGTGTGTGTGTATATACATATATACATATATATATATATACATATATATGTGTGTATATATATACATATATATATGTATATATGTATATACACACACACATATATATGTATATATATACATATATATATATATATACATATATATATATATATGTATATATATAAAGGATGCATTTCCCATTAAGAAAAACTAATATGAAAACCCACAATCCATAATGGGCATATTGTCTTGAAATAAATGACTAATACATACATACATACATATATATATATATGTGTGTGTGTGTGTGTGTGTGTGTATGTATTAGTCATTTATTTCAAGACAAAATGCCCATTATGGATTGTGGGTTTTGCATCCTTTCAAGGATTTTCGACTGACCTTATGCATAATTTTTGCTATACAATGTGGTGGACTTCAGGGTAGATTTCATAGCACCATGGATAAGGCCCTGAGTACATTAACAATGATAACCTTTTGGATGTATATGAGTGTGTGGTCTTCGAAGGGCTACTTTTTACATCACTGCCCAATGTGTTCATCAATTTTATGAGAAATAAGATATGGTGAGGACCCTTTTTTCCTTTAAAGGTAGTGAAATGGCCCTCCTTTTTCCTTTCAAATTGTCATGACACTTGAAGGTTCCTGTTTGTGAAAACCATCATTCCCCTTCATACATTTTGTGACTTTTCGACCTTAATCAAATATCATTAATAGGTTTTTAAAGCAGCTAACGACATAGCATTCTGGTTGAGGTGTTGAAAGGGCAAAGGAAGTAGGATTATTTTACACATATAATTGAACCTATGCATGCATTCTCATTTGATGATATCAAATAAAAATAATCATTCATGCATATTCAACATCAAAACATATCTTTCCATTTTATCTTGGGGATGATATCCTAATTGTATCAAACTCTTGTCATTGGTTAGCCGTTATAGGTTTTTTTTATTCATTTTCTCTCAAACCCTTAACTTTTGTGTAGGATTCCTTTTTTAGATTTTTGCCCTAGTAGGATGTGCAATTTTAGTAAGATAGCCTTTTACAATTTTTAACCTATAGGCTTTCTCTTTTTTTTGGTAGTTATTTTTTGTTTTTATTTTTAAGTCTTTATTAATGGCAATTCTTTAACCTATCGATGTTGGCTTACTTTTTGTATTTATTCTCATTGTTATCAGTAAGAATGGAAGCTCCTTTTGAAAATATTTTTTTTAGCATGGGGGGTACCTTCTAGTTGGGCCTAAACTTGCATCGATAGTCGAGCAAACCCAGGTCTTATCTAGTAATGAGAAAGGGGTGGCTCCCATTAAAGCCCTAATAGTAGTTCGATTTCCCTGTAGTGCAAAATAGTAACTTTTCAGCCTAATCTTTATAGGCCTGCACTATTTTAGACAAGATATTCTTCAAATTCTTATTTACTACTTCAACCATCCATTTGCCTATAAATGATAGGAGAAGACTAGTGATGTTGAGTTTTATACTATTGAAGTATCTTTTTGGTTTTAGCCCTAAATTGGACCCCATTATGTAACACTACATGATGAGATACCCATATCTACATATCAAACTATTCTTACTAAAATAAGCCTCGTACCCCTAACTTTTTAAAGGATTGAGCTTTTACCCATTTTGTAAACTAGTTAGTAGCAACTACTATATATATGTGCTTGTTGGAAGCCATTGGATGGATCTCTCCGATGATATCTATACCCTAAGTCACAAAAGGCCATATAGATTACAAATTGCATAGTTTTGAAACCAACAGGCGGCTCAAATCCGTATACTATTGACATTGGTTGTAAAATTTCATAAACCTTGAGCAGTCATTGTCCATAGTTAGCTAGAAGAAACCCTAACACATAATCTTCTTTGAGAGGGTTAAGCCATTCATGTGGGCCTCTACAAATCCTTGCTTGTGTTTTTTTCATCACCTTCTTTGTTTCTTCCTTATTTAGGCACCTTTGTTTAACACAGTTGACCTATCTCTTGTACAAAATTCCATATACACTAATAAATTGAGTTAATAGTTTCCTGATCATCCTTTGATCCTTGTCCATTGCTTTCTCTAGGAATATTGACCTTTTCATGTAGTTTTAGATTCATAGAACCATAGCTTTCCATCCGCCTCTTTTACCTTTACTCTGAATTTTAGCTCACTTTGGCACTAGTGCACCAGTTCCCCTAAAATTAGGGATAACTGTAGATATCGTGATCCAAGATAACCTAGATCAGGATTACCCAATGATAAGGATATAGTATATTTCTGATGGAGAGCATAAATTTTGAAGCTCCATCCTGAATCTCTATATTTTCTTAATTTTTTTATGGTTTTCTAACTTGTTTTAACAAAAGTTTTGAAAAGAATTACAAAATCCCTTAGTTTGGGCCTCTAGTAATGATAGACGAATGTCTGTCAAAAAGGGATGGCCATCTGTGGTTATCCCTCCTTTTATCCAGTTAGATCAGGGACACTTTTATAAATTTTGGGAAATCATGTGTGGGATGTGCGTCTGTGGGGTTTATTTTTCAAATTTCTCATATTTTTCAATTTTGAAAATTAGGGATAAGGATCTGATTGGATTTACTTTAGATTTAGAGGGATTAATCCTTCCTAATATTGAGAATTAGAGTTAAAGTTGGCCTTCAACTCTTCTCTAGACATAAATAGGAAAAAATTAGGGTTTTGGTGGGGGGAATCCTCAAAGTTTTAAGAAGAACAGAATTTTGAGAGAGAGAAAGTAATTCTCTACTCTTTAAACCAAGGTTCACTGTAATCATTCACATTAAAATATACATAAATCTTTTTTGTTCTTGAACATGAAAATCGAGGATTAGAATGGAGGTCATTGCTTTCTAGAGTTATAAAACCAATATCATGAAGGTAATATTCTATACCTTAAGCTTTCTCTCTAGTTCATGCCATAATCATATAACTATGTTTATTGTTTTGTGACATTGTAATATATAATTTTGTGTTTCTTTGTTCAATTTGCATGATTCTTGAGATGCCATGTGTTGCCATGATGACTTAAGACTATTTAATGCATTAGAATAACATGTCAGTATTTATTTTTCTCCATTAATGCATATTTAATTCTCTAAGTTAAAATTTTATTTTTGTATGTTATCTATTGTTCTTGTTTGATATAAGAGCATGTTTTAGGTGCTATAGTTATATTTGGTATACGTTAGAGTCTTAAAATTGCATATTTAGGGTTTGGTTGAGTTTCCATGCCTTTAATTTTAAGTTTGCTTCTTGTGTCTATTTTTCAAGTGGCAAATAAAAAGAAAGCATCATAGATGACCATTTGTTAGTGCGATAGATGGGATGTCATCATGTATTCTCCTTGTCTCTTCCCTCATCTTGCCTGGGGCATCAGTCAATCTCCAGGAGCATATGTGGCTTTTTTTCCTCTTAGCTTAATATATTTTGATGCTTTTTATATTAACTTAAGCCATTTTTCTAGTAATTATTATTTAGATTTATTTTTGTACCTTTGTAAGAGTAGTTTTAGGTAGTCTTTATTTCTAGTATGATTATTCTATTTGTTATTTTAAGTTATTTTGACATTCTATTTTCTTTTAATATGCTAATAAATTCTATTTTCTTCTGTTTTGTATGAGCAAATCATTTTTTGCATTTTTGGAATTCTCAGAGATGATTTTACATCGGGAGTTGTATCCTATTCGATTATTTCATTCTTTTTCTATCTTAATTCGCATTTATGTCATTTTTTTATTGCTTTATTTAATTTATTTTAATATTTTGTTCATTTTTTGGATGTATTTCTATTTGGAAATGTAATAGGTAGTAATAAAATAAAATAATATATATATATATATATATATATTGTTAAATGAAAATTTTACTTAAAATAATTTTTGCTAATTAATTTAGGTTTTATTTAACAAATTGATCAATGTCCAATTTTTAATCTAAAAACCTCACAATAAAAAGGATAGTCTATTTTCCTCAAAAATTGGAATCACTTATCCTCCGTTTCTTTCATTAAAAATCAACAAAAGCTATTTATTCTTTTTCTTAAAAATCTTGTATGAGGGAATTATTGTTCCTTTAACTAATTTCCCATTTTATATATGTTATTGAATTTATATTTTTTTCTTTTCTTTGGGATGATTTTTTTTTGTAATAATTTAAGTAGCACTTTTCTATTTTATTTATTTAATCATTTTATTTTGATGCTTGAAATGTTTATTTTTATTGCAATACATCATGTGAAAAGGGAGATAATGTACTGATAACAAAAACTTGATTATAAGAAAACATATAATGGCCTGAACACCGGATCAACCGTGAATAGTATTTTCTGATAGTGAACAATGCATTCGGGATGAAAAGTACATTCGGAGGTGAAAAATATTTTATTTAACCATAAAAAAAATCGATCATGGATAGTTTGGCAATTTGAAGTGAAATTGAGATCAAAATAGCAATTAGATTTAACTATATTTGATCAAGCCTTTAAAAATAGTAAATGAGATCTAAAAATTGCTAAAAATTGTAGATGTACCTAAAATGATGTATAAAATATTTTGGTTATAAAAAATTAATTTTGTGCTGACACTGGTAATTATTGAATCGGACCAATTTGATTAAATCAAACTAGTAACTAACTCTAAAATTTTATGTACAGCTATTGAAAAGTGAGAAAATTATAGAAAATTGCTTATTGGGCTTTTGGGCCTAAATTAGTGGACTTTAGGTTGAACCAAAGTCCAACCCATTCAGCCACTATAAAAACCATTTGGGAGAAGATATTTTTTGTCTCAACCCTATCTCCTACAGCCTTCATCTTCTTCCTTCATTGCTGATCCACCATAAGCTCATTTTTTCTCTATTTTCTTTAAGTTTCTCTCTCAATCCAAGAATATTAAGTGAAGTTCTATCTCTCTAAATGATTCTTTAAGCCTCTATTCTTTGACTAGAGGAAGATAAGTAGGAGAAATCAAGTGAAAAAGTAAAGGGTATCAAATTGAGGTAAGAAAAGATTATGATTTTAAATTTGTTTAAAAGTACCTACAAGTATATTAAGTGCCTAGAGTTCATTTATGTGGTTAATTTAAGCATTTACTATCAAAAAAATAGTATTTCTTATGATAAAATATTCGATCATGGTACATTCTCCAAGTGAGGGACAACTATCCAAGGCTAAAAAGAAAGGATAAAGAAGCTTAGAGGACCTAAAGCTTGTGAGAAAGATTAGTGGCTACTAAATCCTTCTATTTTTCTTGAATTGGCATGATTTCTCTTTATGTAACTTAGAGACATTTTAGGAAAAAGCATGTATAATTGAAATTGATCTTAGAATAAAGATTTAGGACCTTGAATATAACTTTTGGAAAGCTTAATTTGATTTAAATAAATGTGTAAGGTGAATATCCTTTGTTGGTCGAATGGATTCCTAAAGAAAACTAAAGTAGATTTTATGTATTTTTGATGAATAATGCCATAAAATCAACCTAAAAATGAATTAATGTGTCCATAAATTTTTGTAAAATTTTTGGAAATTATTTAAGCACTTTTTAGAAGAAAATTTGATTATGTACATAGTGTATTTGTGAAATTATTATGAAATAATTCATTAATTAAGTGAAAAATAGTAAATTATTGTGAAATAATTCACAAACTATGCAAAAAAAATGAAAGCATTGACTGACAGACTTATTGTAATGCAAAAGCTACTGAAACTATTAAAAATTTGAAAAGAAAGTGAAATGTAAGTGAATATTGCCCTTAGTAATAGTCAAACGGTCAAAATCTAGCTCAGAATATAATTGGCTAGCTATAGGGACACCTATATCATGGTACAAGTCATGGCGACTTACTTTTTTATGATAGGATCAAATAGATCTCCCATAGTATCTCCTATGTTCTATAATCTATTCTGTAAGAAATAATTCTTTGGGGTCATTTTTTTATTTGTGCTATAATTCTATGGGGTTCACATCTTGTATATCAAGTTTGAAGATTTCTGTCGGGATTATATAAGGGGTATAATGGTAAAAATAAGTTAAAAGTATAAAAAGAAGGATAAAAATGAAGTTTAGAACAAAAAAGAACTTAATTGTAAAAAAATGAAAAGTTTAGGGGTAAAATGATAATTTTTTCAAATGTTGTATTTAATGAGTAGAAGTGAATGAAAATGGTAAAATAGTAATTTAGTGAACAAACAGTCCAAAATTGATCTTTTCGAAGTGGAAGGATTAAAATATAATTTTGCATAAAAAGTCAAAATGAAGACTAATTGATAATTTTTTATACCAATAATTGAATGTGAAGTGAAAATAAGAAAACTAATGGCAACTTTGTAATTAAAGTGTAAAAGGGTAATTTTATAATTAAATGTAAAGTTAAGAACTAAATTGAAAAGTTTACCAAGGTATTGGTATTAAATTAAATTAATTGTTACAAAATTAAAAATTATATTTTTAAGAACGAAATTGATGATTTTGCATAATTAATGTAATTATGTGTGTGTGAAAAATATCTTGATTTATAGTTACCACTGAGCATAGTTAATACTCAGCATGTAATGTTACTACGTGCAGGTACTGAAGACAGTGTGGAGCAATAGTACACAAAAAGAACAAATTTCAAAGAAAAAGACAATAGAAATATTTTATAGTCTAGCATGTATCTATTTGTTTGGCTGGATTGAAAGCAAGAATTGATATGTATATGAATAGTATTGTATATGTATGTGTAAATTTGTAATTGACAGGAAGTGACTTGAATGATGTGTATGGAATGAGAATGTATGGTGATGTATATGAATATAAGTTGTTTACAAACTGTTGTGCCCTTAAGGGTCTGTGAAATTATTTATTTTTTAGGGTGGTTAGACATTGATAACTAAGGAATTAAATAGATTCAATTTATGATTTGAAAGAAAAAAAATTTGGCATAATCATTTAAATCCATAAGACTGTGTTAGTTAAGGGTATTACAAAACACCTAACCAATATACGAAGTGAGAGTGATGTCCCGAATACTATTCTCTGTTTAGACATCAAAAGATTGAGAATCATTTTCCAACAGTCTATTAGGTGATAACTCCATGATACCTACGTCTTTGAGCTCACTTTAGATGCCTTTATAGGTTGCCATCAATAATAGATTGGGCTTAAAACCCTTTTTATTGTGAAGTGGCCAAGTTTTGAGATACAGTAAGCCTCGATCCGATCTTGAACCCTAAAAATGGACCTTTGAGAACCAATCCAAACACTCGAGCGGGCTTCGGTGTGTATCACATAGTCCATTTACATTCTCATGGAGACATGAAAAAGGTTTATAAGCTTAATAGTTTCTTAAAATATATTATATGCATGTAAACCTCTATAATTATGCCTTGCATTTTCTTATTTCAATGCATTATCATTTATTTCATATACAATAGGTCTTCACTTAATATGCTTAGATTAAGCTAGCTTTAAGGCCTAGCCATGACTCAACTCTAACTTGCCCAAGCTATTAGAACGACGCCATTTAAGCCATGAAAATGCATATTATTGATTCCAATTCATATATAAAGCCATTTCAATGCACCAAAATGATTAAAACCTCAACAAAACTCATTTTCATGCATGAAAAACTTGATTTTAAGAAGAAACAACAAAAAAAATCATGGACAAAAGAAATGAAAAGAACACGGTAAAATATAGGAATAAAATAAATAGTGAATTTCATCTTCGTCATGCAAATAACACAAGGTAATGCATGATTCATGGTTAAAATCACCTAAAACTCATAATTAAACAAAGAAACCATGATTTAAAGGTTAGAAATCAAGAATCAAAAAAAATCAAATTGAAGAAGGTAAAAAATAGAGGAGGAACAATATGATGAATCGTAAAATTCATCATTCCAAATCAACTCAATATATTTACACAAAAATAATCACACCAATCAAGGGCTACATCAAATACAAGATAAAATCAAGGCTAATTACATGATTTAAAAAATGATTATTAACATAAAAAATCAAAGAATTAATCCAAGAAAATCATGAATATTTACACTTAAATTGATTATTTACACAACTTAATATGGATTATATACATTGGATCATGAGGGTTGAGCTCCTTAATATTATCTTTAATGATAGTTGCTCAAAATCAAGAGAATCTAGCTCTATTTGTCTTTTTCCCTTTTTTCTTTCTCCTGTGTTCTTCGTTTTCCTATCTTTATTTTCTCTGTGTCTTTTTTGGTTCAAAGATGGAACCCTCCCTTAACATGATTTTTTTTCTTGCCTTTAAATAGCCTCATCATGAGCATTAAATGCTCATATAAGCATGGGAAAATTTTTGAGTTTTAATCCTCCATCTCACGTGAAAAAAAAGAAAAGTTGAAAAAAAAAATAATTCATGCCCTTAAGCCGTGAGTTAAGGGAGTGACTTGAGGTTTGGTAAAGAAAGAAAAAAATGCCCTTTAGGGTGTGATTCAAGAGTGAGTTACATCTTTGACTCATGATTCACGGTCTTGACTCACCTTTGAATCACTTATTTTTTTCCCTGAAGTGCATTTTCGCCTTGCCAACATAGAGAAGAGGGGCAAACCCCCTAAACGGAAATTTTTAAACACCAAAACCCCAGGAGAGAGTGTTTAAAAGGCATTTTGAAAATATAAAACCCAAGATGTCAATTCATATAAACCTGAATATGGTTGTTTTGATAATATCACCTTTGTTTTCAAAATGTCTTTTATGGATCTCATCCACTTTGGCATTCTACTTTTGCCAGAGATTTACTATACAAAAATATTTTAGAAAAATTAAGATAAATCACTTTATAAATCAGGGATGGTGAATCCTTTATTGATCACTTAGTTATCTTCAAGCAAGTTAAGTTATACCTAACCCCGTAACCATCTTCACCCCTCAAAGGAGGTAAGTAGCTATAAAGTTAAAGTATGTCACTCACTACTTAAAATAAATTTTGCGATCTCAAGTTTGAGGATACTTACACCATTGTTATGAAAAAATTCCTTATTGGCATATATTTAATATCCATATAAGGATTATTTTTATAGGTTTTCAATGAAATTGTTCTTCTAATAAGCATCCACATGTTCACTTTGATCACCTTTGTAATCACAGCTATGAGAACCACTATTTGAATACTTCAAAAAGCATAACATGTGCTAGTTTACTATATTAACAATGTCCTTTCTTATTAATAATATGGCTAGAATGTTTTGGTATTAACACATTTACATGCAATAGACATCTCACATTATGAACTCTTTCATGATTGCCTTTGCATTGTGTTTACAATACCACAGATTTCATTTATTAATTTAAGATGTAAATCAGACCAAATGCAAACAAAATACAATATTAATAATGAATAACACTACAAGAAAATTGATTTTTAATGACCAAAATTTAGCGAAGGGATGAAAATCCGGTCGTAAAAATATTCAAATTATGAAGGGAAATTAAACCGGTCGTTAGTTGTTAAATTTTATTATTATTTAGTAAGAGGTTAAAAATTCAATGGCTGAAGAGTAGTAAATTCGATCGTTAATGTATTAAAAAAATTGGCGGGATCTTACTAAAGTTTACCTCCAAAATAAATTCCATTTATTTTATTTTATAAAAATAAAAAACAAAATAACAATACCCACGAGAAAAACTAAAAAGATGAAAAAAAAGCAGATAAACCCAACTAAAAAAAAGCAAATCCTTTTCGCAAATAAAAACCCTAAATCCTTTTACTTGGTTGTCACTCCTTCAAAATGTATCTCTGTAAACTTTGTTTGGGTCTTCTTGATTTTCTAATTTTTGCTCTCATCCAGCCACCATCAACGGTTTTTCTTTGGCCGACCACCGATCAAGACTCTATTGCTGACAACTTCATTGATTTCGGTATGTATGCTTTTTCTAAAGTCTTCTAGTAATCCCCTATTTATTTTTCTGTGGGTATATCTCTATTCTGTGTGGGTGTTTAATTGCCAATCATCTTGAAATGAGCAAAAAAAAAAAAAAGAAAAAACTGCTACTGTACCTTATTTCCGTTGGAACCTGGTGATGCAACATAATGGTAGAAAGAAGGCATAGGTGTCACTTTGAAATTAAGGCTTCTCCGAAATTATTTGATCTCGGCCTCTGTCTTTTCCTACAAAATGAAAATCCATTAAATTGACCTGAACTAATTATCAAATAAAGAATTCCTGAAGCACTAATGTATTACTAGATGATTTAAGCACACCTGCAAATTGCACTTGAACTTTTCCATTTAGAAGTATCAATAGTTGTACCAACTCTGTTGAAGAAATGAAATTTAAATTTAAAAATTACAAAATTAATTTATAGGTTAAATTATATTCATGGAAATTAATCTTTTCATCTCCATCTGTGTCTAATGTTTTGAAAAGATCAGTCGCTGATTGCTTCTGCTTTTCTGATAAATTTGCATAGGAAGCTTTAGCTGTCTTTGTAATCTCATCTCCTTAATCTCTGTTCTAGCTAAATATATATATCTTCCTCGATTTCTTAACCATTTCCAGATTGAAGGTTGAGTTATTGATTTTATAATACTATATATCTCTTCTTTAAATATTAACTTGATTGTTCTGATATATCAATTTTGCATTTGATTTTCAGTCCTTTATTCTATTAAATATTGTAGTTGATTATCATATATTTAGATTGTTTGCTTTCCTCATAGATTATATTTCCATTAATTTTAGGGATTTGTGTTAAATTTGTACCAGATTTTATTGTACATAAATACTTTGATTAGGCAAAATTGAGGCGGTATTATTGAAGAAGGATAAAATGGATGAAATAGTTCTAATTCTATGTACAGTTCAGATACCAATGCATGTCATAATCATGGTGAAATTGTTTTCTATTCTACTGAAACTATTTTCAAAATTTTTCCAATTGAAATTTTTACTGATCATTGAGCTTTGGAGATACATATAAAAGCCTGATTTGACCATGTTCTTGTTCAACTGTTGTGCTCCCTGTGTGGAAACCAGATGCATCACCAATGGCTTTTACCTTGAAAGAACAGTATTATTCACTTCTTAGCTTTTATTCATTTTGCAGGTTTATTTTCTTCGGTAAATAAAAAAAAATGATGGCTAGTATATATGTTTGTGTATTAAGATTTTGAATTTTGATTAGCTCAAAACCTTAGATGAATGACTAACATGGATTTGTGTTACTATGAAGCCGCAAACATGTTAGACAATAGGTTAACATCCAAAAGTGGTTTTGTTGATCCTCAGTTACTTGAATTTATCTAAACGTCAAAGGGAACAAATGGGTTTATCTGGGATTTTTTAAGCCTTTCTCTGTAATTGAAAATTTGAGAACAGGAAAGGGGAAGTAGCTGGTTTTTTCTGAGAGTTTGTGCATAATAACTATACTTGGAAATAGTTCTTGCTCATGACTCCTGTCATGTTTGTGAACTGTGCCCCAGTCTTAATCATCATGAAGTATTTCTGGTGTCATGTTGCTACAAACTGATGACGATCTGGGCTACAGGAAATTATTATTCAATTTTAAAGAGCTAGTTGATAGCAGCGGATCCTTGTGGCCTCAAATCTAGGTTATGATCTTTCGTGGCCAAATTTATTATTTTTACATAAGTGTTTGACATTTGTGGTAATATTTGGGGTCTATCTGCTGTCGTAATAAATCTATAACCCTCATGCCAGAATACAGACGGTTCTCATTTTTTGCTTGATTTCTTAATCTTATAAATTATGGATATTTTTTTATTGAATGTCGGTGACATCTCTTGTAAATTTTTATTCTTGTTGTGGTCAATCTGTTCATATAACATAATAGAAGTCTCTTTTTATCTGCTTTACTTATCAACAATTACTCTTTATTTGGTGTTGAATTTTGATTTGATTTCCAAATTCATTGCCTTTTGAGCCATCAGACCTCTCCAGTCCGTTGGACAATAGTGATTCATTTGAGTTGGATATTGAGAACTTTAAGGTGTGGCTTTCATTCGTTGACTTGTTAGATCCTCTTATCTGACTAATTTTATGTTTAATGCTTAAAATACTTGTGATCCATATTTTAATCTAGTTATTGCTTTCCCTTGTAACTACTTTATTGGTTATAAAAACATGCTATGCTGAGTACAAGTCTTACCTTGGATTTTTTTTCTTTTCTTCTTTTTTTACAATACTGTATGCATTATAGGTTTTGAAGGTTTTAGTATGAATGCATATCTCGAGTGAAATGTTTCAGGAATGATATGCAAGTATTTTAGTGGTTTTGGTTGAATTTAAGGTGAATTGAAGTTGGTTAGTTTCTCGCATGAAAGATTGAGGTGAGGTTATATCACTTAATTTTCCCTTTAGATGTTCTGAGACAATTTAAGAATCAAATCTCTATAAATGAAGAGTTTTTAAGAGACATGTATAAAAAGAGTAGTTGTGTAACTGTCAATGGGATGCTTCCTCTATTGAAATGTGCCACTTCTGAGGTAGCTTGCAGAATGGGAATAACATGCCATGTTTGCTGAGATAGAAATGTCATTTATACCATCTTACGCAATCATTATCTAAATCTTTACTAAGATAGATGCAGTATAATGGGTATAAAAGCCATTTAAGCCAATGAAAATTGCCAACAAAAATCTCTGTGTTTTTTAGAAGGATGAATTAAATCTACGAAACAAATATTTCATTTTGATCTAGAGCAATTATAGCTTTACAGAATGTAGTTCGAGTCAAAGGATAGCATGATCAAGTCATGCTTCCACTAAAGCATAGTGGCAGTGACCTAAAAGGACAGGCTGCAGAAAATTTACTCTTCAGCAATATTTACATGCAGTTGCTGTTAAGGAAGCCTTTTCTCACATCTTGGATTTAATCCATCTGGATGTATGTTCTTTTCAAGTTTAATAAAAGGTTGATGTTTTATTCAAAAAAATACTAAATTTTAATTTTTAACACTAAAATCACTTGACTTTAACTACTATAATTAAAATGTCTGATAAACAAGTTTTTAATGACTGCCTGTAATGTTTTTGACATAATTATATCACAATTAGCATTTAATGCCTTTATCAATTTAAAAGATGGAAGAAGCAAAAAATACTGAATGAGTTTTGACCATTCTTATCATTATAGGAGATGGAAAAAAGCAAAATATTGAATGAGCTTATATTATGTTATAATAGGTCGTTTGTTCTATAAATTTATACTTTTTTTCTCTATTAGTTTTTATGCTAATATATTTTCATTACAAAGATCATGGCACCTAGTAAGCAATGGATGCAACTTGTTCATAATTGACTTGATAATGCTTATATATCTGGTGTGCAAAGTTTTTTGGATTATGCTTTCACAAGAATAGGAGAAATGCATGAAATACATTGTCCATGTGTCAAATGTTGCAATACATCTTTGGGAACCCATGATATGGTCAATTCACATTTGATAGCATATGGAATAATTCAAAATTACACCTTTTGGTATCACCATGGGGAGCAGTTAGGTGAGCCACAGTCAGATTGCTTAGATTTAGATGATAATAAAATAAAAGAGGTTGAAGATGAGGATGAGGATGAAATACAAGGGATTTTAAGAGATTTGTATCCCGATTTTAAGGGAGAAGCTATGAACAATGGTGATGATGAAGTTCCTGAGGAATAACCCAATCATGAGGCAAAAAAATTCTATAGGCTATTAACTGATTTTGAGCAACCTTTATACCATAGTTCAAAAAGCTCTAAGCTTTCTACTTTAGTAAAATTGCTTCATATTAAAAGTGTTGGCCATTAGAGTAACGAGTCATTTACAATGTTGTTGAAATTGTTAAAAGAAGAGTTATTGCCTAATGGATCCAACTTACCCGATTTATATTATGAGGCAAGGAAGAAAATTCGGGACCGTAGGCTTTCTTACAGAAAGATTGATGCATATAAGAATGATTGCATATAAGAATGATTGCATGCTATATTAGAAGGTAGATAAGTGTCTCACCTCTTGCAAATTTTGTGGTACATCTAGATGGAAGCAAGATAAACATACCGGGGAAAGTAAAAGTAAAAGTGGGAAAAGAATACCTTTCAAGCTTTTACGTTATTTTCCCCTAAAGCCAATTGAAAGCGCCTAGTTCATCGAAAGAGGCATTGTCATCTAAGCTAAAGAAAGTTGACGAAGAAAATATAGAATTGAAAAGAAAGATCGAAGCTTATGATAGTAAATTCGTACGACTTAAAGCTGCAATTTTTGGTAAACAATCTAATATGCATCATGCATCACCATCTTCAAGTGAATTCCAAACAGAGTGAAGCATTTAATAGGTAAGTAAATATGTTTCAGAGTATAAATTCTATAATATTTTTTAAGTGTATGGCACCATATATATTGTTCTTTGAAATATTAATAATTTCTTCTTTTATGATTGTGATTGCATTTTACATGTATTTTTTGTAGTCTTTCTACACAAATTTTCATCATGTTTGATTTGTAATATGATAATATGTTGTTAATATATTATTAAACTTATTATTATTTTTTACTTTCTTAGCCATTTGATCTACTGCCTTTATAAATGAATATTAATTATAAATTTATGTTTGCAGGTTTTTCGATCATTGGACAACGAAGATTTGACGCTTATTATTCATTTTTTTAAAAAAATTCTAGCTAGATAGATGTTGGTATAGCAATGGGCTATTTTTCTAAACAAATTTATATATGACAAATAAAATGTTAAAAAATTTCGAAATATTGCTATACTTTATAATTGGCTTTTTGCAATTTATGAAAATAGTATTAATTATATTTTTGGATATGTATGTATGTGCCGGAGTGTGAATGGGGTGTACGTGAAATATTTAAATAAAATTATTTATATTAATTATTTGATGTACATTTAGTGATGGAAAATTCGGTCACCATTTGTAATTATTAACGACCGAATTTCCTTTTGTTAAAAGATATAAACAATTCGCGAAGGGAACTTTTGGTCGTTATAAGTTAATTTTTACGACCAGATTTTCCTTCGCTGAAAGTGGTAAACAATTAACGAAGGGAGAAATCGATCGTTAACAGGACTTTTTTAACGACCGGACTTCCCTTCGTTAAGAGCATAACACAATTAGCGAAGGGAAATCCAGTCGCTAAAAATTTATATTTAACGTCCGGATTTGTTCCGGTCGTTAATAACTTTAACAAACGGATATCAATCCGGTCGTCTATACTATTAACAACGGGGCTTTTAACGACCGGTGACGACCGGATTTTTCCAGTCGTTATAGTATTTTAATGACCGGATTTTAACTTTTAACGACCGAATTTTCCCACGTTAAAGAGCATTTTTCTTGTAGTGTAATGTCTTCCTATAAATAATAAATGAGTTCTATATAATAATAATAATAATAATAATAATAATAATAATAATAAATTGAGAGAAATTAAGTAATATACCAAAAGTTATACAATTACTACGAGAGGAGTATTCACTATATATTAGTGATCAATTTAAGATACAAAATGAAAAATGCAATTGAAGTCATTACGTGTAATTTTAATTTTCTTAAATTAATTGAAAAATAGAACTCGCAAACAAAAATATCATAAATATCAATAAGAGGATGATTTTCAATTAAAAAAAAATCTAGAAATCAACGCACTTATAATTGACTAGATAGATTATTTAAATAGAATCAAGAATAAGAGTTTATTATGAGTAAATTTTGAGAAGCGTGTTTGGTTATTGCGTGTGTTTTGATATGAAACTTGATGAAAGGTGAAAGTATAAATTGATTTTTTGGCCCTTGTGTGACTATTGCCTCATGAATTCAAATCAAGACGAAATAATTAAACCTTCATTTCCTTCAAATCTTCAGTGTTAAGGTTTTCATGAGAAATTTCCATGAAATTCCCTTCAATTTTCAATTTTCTTTCTGAAAAAGTCTTAATTCAGTGATTTACACACTTATCACAACGTCGAACTAAAATTTAATCTTATTTTATTTTCAATATTTTATTTTTATTAAACGTTTATCAGATAGTGTGCATTAAGTATGTACAAGCATCAAATAATACCCCTCCAAAAAATAAAAAATAAAAAAGGGAAAAAGACTTGAAAAAAAAGGTGAGTTGACGAGAGAATTTTCGTGCAATTAAAAAAGGGAAAAAGACTTGATCCATAAAAGCAAACACAATTCTTGCAATTAAAAAAAAGAGAAAATTACATAGATTACCATTTTTTAATCGTAATTTTTAAAAATACATCCATCACTTAAAAATGATTAAAATTACCTTTTTTTTAATTTTTTGTTTTTAAAAATACCCTTTTTTGTTGAACGTTCCCCTTTCTCTTCCATTAGCTCCTCTCTCTCGTTGCTGAAGATGTTCTTTCTCGTTCCGGTGACTGGCAACGACAATGGACATCATGACCGCCACCGGAGGACTCCCAGCATTGATTCGATTCTTCTGGTGCCCTTCATTCTTCTCCAACTGCCGATGACAAATAGACCGGAGAGGGAAATGCCGATGCCTTATAGCTCGGTTTTCGGCCAATTAGGAACAAGAGGAAGGGAAAAAAAAGGTTATTCTAGTAGATCTTCCAGCGAAACTCTAATAGTTTGGTAAATCTTCTACTTCTTCTAATTGCTTATCTGCATCATGGTTTTAATTCTTTAATTATATCTGAAATTAGACGAATTTTGTCTCAATTTAAGCTAAGTCCTTGTGTTTTATTTTAATTCGATTTGATTGGCATAGGAATTTAATAACTGGGAATTAGAGGCGATGTGTCATTAGAATTGTTGTGTGCATTTGTCTGTACAAGAGGCAATTGCAGCTGATGAAAATCTTGTAATTTTTTGCAAGCCTCTTGAACTTTACAATATTCTTCACCGTCATGCTCAATACAATGTAATCTTTGTTTCCCTTTATAATTTTCTTTTTGTTTTTTGTAGTCTACTGATTTAAGGTTTATATAATTTTTTATTTTACTTACTGTTTTGAGGTTTATATATCTTTTTCTTTTACTTTCTAATTAAAGTCATTTTTTTTAGTTGCATCCTTCTTTTCTTAGAAGATGTTTGCATTACAGAATGAAAGGAAAGCGAAAAAGGAGGTATGAGCTTGCTTCTTAATGCTTTGCTATACACTTTTTTATGGCATTGTTCTGTTTTATTTTGCATTAGTCTTAATTTCACTAAAGACCATTAGTTTCTATTATGTGGTTAAGATAAGGATCAAGCTCAGCAGGTAGTGTGGTTATTGTTTGTTCTCATATGGAATAGAGCTATTGGAGATACATTGTTCTGTCTTTTAGTTGTTGGCTTCCTGGCTGGTTAATGGCTGCATATACTTGTCTAGGCTGGCAGCTGTAATTGTGATTTTCAACTACAGAGATTACAACAGCAAACTACAAAAGACTGAAGGTAGCATGACTTGTTTTTCATAACGGGTTTGTTCTAGAAATTCATTTTTGTTTGTTGCTCTTCCTATAATGTTAGGGACTGAGTGATTTGAATTTGTCTCTATTATGTTATGTCTTAAGAAACTCCTGCCTTCTTAACAATGGAAAACCTTATCAAATCTACAAATTATAAATTGAATTATATTCTGTCTCAAATTTAAGAGAATAAAAGTTCAAAAAATGTAGTTTTTACAATAGAGAAATTTTAGATGTGTTTTTAATTAAAAATTATCTAATGGAACATGTATGTAATTCAAACCAAACATCTTAATTTTTTTAGTTCAAATCTGCAGCAGATTATTTAATATTTTTCCAGTAAAATGATATAACTAACTATAAAATTTAGGCTTCGAAATCCTATCCACCGTAGAACATTTCTTGAAGACTGTTGCCATGAATATACAAATTTCAGAAATTTGCATTCTCCTGATTCTGAATTAATTAAATCAAACTTCTAATTTTCACAAAGCAACCGTCTACGTCAGCTGAGCACAAAAACTTATATCTAATTCCTCGGTACGTTTGCTAGAATAAAGGCCATTTGGAATACATGTTAAATTCTTAAACCCGCCAAGAGTTAGACTTGTAAGAGGGGATGGACGACTGAATTTCATCATATATTGACTCCAATTCATCACAGTCATTAATTTTCAATTTGATAAGTGACGGAATAATATCAGTTAATGGAATATTTTTCAACTTACGACAAGAACTAAAAAAGACTGAAGGTAGCATGACTTGTTTTTCATAACGGGTTTGTTCTAGAAATTCATTTTTGTTTGTTGCTCTTCCTATAATGTTAGGGACTGAGTGATTTTTAGTTCTACGTTGTACAGATAAATTAGTGATTTTTAGTTCTACGTTGTGCAAATAAATTGTCCTATCAGTTGTGTTTATTGGCTAAGAGGTCATATATACTCGGTCGTCTTGCATGAGTTGAATTTATTCAGGTCCCACTTACTACTTTAGTAAGCATTCCTTTTTGATAACTGATGTCATGTTTAATCATTTAAAACTCCTTCATTGTCTAGCAGAAACCCTAATGTTGGGACTCTATGAAAGTTTTGATGCTTCCAACTGGATTCATGCTTCATATTCTAGATTGGATAATCATTATTGCTGTCCATTTTACATGATTCTCTGTCTTAAATTGATACATCGAATGCTTTCTTTCTTTTTTTTTTGCCTTTTTAATTCTTTAATAATTCTTAAGCTAATCCATATCTAATCTTATTCTTTTCATGAATTAAACTTTTCTAGAATGTTCAAAGTATTTGCTGGGAAAATGTCTCATTCATGCATGACAATCAATGCATCTTGGGTTGAGTCCACCTTTGCGATTGGGTTATGGAAAATGAGATCACCCTTGATGTGCACTTTTGCTTTTTTTTTTTTACTGAAAGAACAGATATAATTGTCTCATGCCCTGCTTTGAGAGGCAATTGATTATTTTGCCTTTCAATGGCCATAACCCAAAGAGCTCGAGCAAGAAAAAGCTGAAAAGAAATCCAAGCGAGTGTCTCAGATGTCTGGTGGATCTTCATTGTTAAACTCCTATCATTCTGCAACTCCAACTCAAAGTACTAAGCTGAGAAATACATTTTCATTGATGGGACATCCAGCCTCAACACACAGCAGCATACACAAGAGTTCAATCTCTGAAGTTGGGGTAGTCGAGTGTGCCAAAAACAAAGACATAAACATCAACGTACCGCATCAACTGATTGGCTTACTCTAGATTCAGGAAGGGGTCACAACAACCATACTGTTTCAGGGTCGTGAGGATATTTATAGAGAGTGAAGGAGGAATAAGGCTTCCTCACGTTTGTAATTTGATTTTGATATAGTGTTTTTAGAATATATTATAAAATAAAATAATTTATTTTCTTGTCAAACAATTTTATTATATATTAATGTTATATTATAAATTAATGTTAGAAATTATTCTTTTTATTACACAATTCTGTCTATATGATGTTCTATAGGTATATTGAGGGAGCTCAGAATTGCTAGACAAAACAAGAGTCATAGTTTGACTTGGTAAAATTGAATGCTACAATTGATAGAGGAGAATAGTTGACTTGCTGGTGCTATTGACCCATTTTCCTACTTTGAAATTGTATTATGGATTTTGGTATATCTGTGGTATACCAGGTATACTGTCTGGTATACCAGGTATACCTGGTGGTATACCAATGGTATACCAAAATCCATAATTGAAATGCTATTCTGAATTTTGGTATACCACCAGTATACCAGGTACACCGTTGGTATACCGGATGGTATACCAGGTGTACCACCGGTATACCTAAATTCAAAATTGAAGGTATACCACCGGTATACCGGATATACCTTCTGATTTATCAGGTATACTAGGCGGTATAGCAAAATCCAAAATTGAAAATGATATTCTGGATTTTGGTATACCGCTGGTATACCAGGTGGTATATCAAGTATACTACCGATATCCCTAAATCCAGAATTGAAGGTATACCACCGGTAGATCGGGTATGGTGGTATTCCAGGTGGTATACCATCGGTATACCTAAATCCAGAATTAAAGGTATACCACCGATATACCGGGTATACCTTCTGGTATACCAGATATACCACCGATATACTGGGTATACCTTCTGGTATACCAGGTATACCAGTGTGGTATACCGGGTATACTAGTTTAAAAAAATTAAAATTATGTTATACATTTCAAAATACTAAATTAAATATTATGTTATACATTTGAAAATACATTTAAAAATACATTTAAAAAAATTAAAATTATGTTATACATTTGAAAATACATTTGAAAATGCTCCATGCATGGTACCATTCTCATCTTAGTGCAATGTTTCTAGTTTCAACTTGATAACGTAACTACATAGTAGCAACTTCCTAAGCTCGGATATTAACCCGAGCTATTTAAAAGCTACTAGCATATACTCAAATTCAATAGATTGGTTCTTTTTTACCTTGTAAACCGGCATCAAATCCTCTTTTCAAAAAAATGAGAAGACACTTGAAGTATCTAGACTCTTAAGGGAAGAGAGAAAAGCTAATCTCCAACCAAAAATTGAGTATCATTCTTACTATGATGGCTACCAGAAATTGCTGGAAGAGAAGAATCAACTTTTTGTGAAGCTTTATAATGCAAATGCATTGGCTGAATACCATAAAAAGAGTTGGGATTACTCTGAAGAGATTTTCCAAAAGCTAAGGGAAGAGAACGCAAATATTTATGCTAAACTTTTCTCCCAAACTGCTTCGGTGGAGTACTTTTATATGCTAAAGAATGAGTCTGAAGAAAAGTGCAGAAAGTTAGAGCAACATATAACTAAACTTGCTGCTAATCTTTGCGCTGCAAAAGCTTCTGCTGAGCTATACAAGAGCTGCATGCATGACTTCAATGCTTAGCTTTCCAAACATTTCATTCTCTAATTTCATATAATAATCCCTTGCTTTAAACTTAAGGTTTTATTCTAATCAACGTCTCTTTAGTATTTATTAGTTTATTATCTTTGCTTGTGGATCGATGGAATTTGTTTTTAAGGATTCTTTAACTTGTGATATTACTTAATTTAGTAGTTGTTCTGGAAATTGGAAGTCTAAATCAATTACCTTCTCCTTACTTTTCCCTTTTCTTAAACAACTTATTTTTAGTTAACAATTCAGACTCGTCAAAGTGAGCCTATCACCTTAGACCTGGTTTGAAAGAGCTCCAGATCTCATTGTTTCAATAAAAATTCGACTTAGGTTCTTATTAACTTCTTGGTACTTAAATGAGGACTAATTTTATTACATAATTGGAAAACATAAGTAAACGACTAATGTTGTGAATAAAATAACAAATAATGATAAGCCTATATCTAATAAGAGAACTGAATTTGATTTACAGTTGTCTAGAATTTTGGTTCCTTCATAAGTTGCCACCAGTTTCTTATCACATACGGAAATTCGATTAAATTCACTAGCATCCAAAGCACATACGATTAAATTCACTAGCATCCAAAGCACATACGTTTCCATATTGAGGCTAATAATAATTAAAAAAAAATAAAAAAAAAAGAAAACGACAGTGTTTTGGGCAAGACAAGCTGAAGGGGGAACCGGGAGAAAGAACAAGAGTCGCACATGTAAAGTGTAAACTGAATTCACGAAACGAAGGCCAAGTGCAGTTGGGAGTTGGGTGGCTTCCTTTCTTTTGTTTTCATTTTTCAAAAGGTAAAGGTGGTTACTTCCACGCCCTCTTTCCTCGTTTCCTCCGCCCCTATTTCTCCTCTTATACCCATCTTTCTCCTTCACTTCCTTCTCCTCAATCCTATTTTCTCCCATTCCTGAGAAAGCTCAATGGCTTCAGCTTTCTTTGCTACTAAGTTCATTCACCATTTGCCCATCTCCAGATCTCAAGATAAGCAGCAGCCTCTCTTTCATCCTCTTAAAATCACTTCTTCTTTTCTGGGATCGTGAAGAATCAGTTGCTAGATTTGGTTGAGCATCACTTGATGTGCGATATGCTTGTTGACATTTTACAACCCGATTCCATAAACAAATGTCCAAAAGAAACACTTTTAGGTTAGTTAAATTGCAATGACAGTAAACATAGATGAGAGAAATTAATCCCTGGAAGCCTGAAAGTGAATGCGATCAACTCAAGGGAAAAGCACGAAGAATAAAGGAGGAAGAAATGAAGATTTTGTGCAAAATTCAAAAAGTGGTATTTTTAAAAATGAAAATTTAAAAAAAAGGTAATGTTAAAAGGGAAAAAGGAATGGGGGTATTTTTAGTTGGGACTTCTCTTTTTTTGGGTAGTTTTGTGAAAATCCCTAAAAAAAAAGTGTATAAATGTATTTTGGTATTCAAGTCACTTTTTTTATTTGATTATTTATAGAGATAATGGTCAAATATTTTTGTAAAATATTAAAATTGGTATAATTGAAAATTTGCTCCTTTAATGTTTTTGTAAAAAATAAAATGTCACATCATTATTAAAATTACTCATATTTATTCTCCTTTTTTTTTTACTTATTTACTCATATTTATCCTTATTTGTAGTGACAATAGTAAATTTTGGGTATTTTATTAGCGATAATGTAAAAAATATATATATACATGTATACAGTTTTCGTTATAAAAATGATAAATATGATATAATTTGATAACTATTAGAGTATTTTTAACCAAAAAAAACTTTTAAAAGAGTAAGTTTATAATTTTTTATATATTTCATAAGCAAATTTGGTCATTTTCGCTCATTTGTACTCTAATTATTATTTTTTTTTGTTTTCCAAATTGATTCTTACAGTTATATTTTTTGGTGTAGAAAAAGCACATATTTTGAAATTTCAAACTTCCTAATGACGTGGAATTTCAAATTCCAATATAAGTGTTAGCTTTACATAAATTTTAGGTTATAATTCTACCATAAAGTGTGGAGGTATAGGTTCGAATAGTAAATAATTTATTTAGAACCAATTAAATTTGATAATTTAGTCAAAATTATACAATTTAATAGTAAATTTAGGCCTAATTAATATTTCATAATTTTTATAAAAATAATAAAAGTGATAAATAAAAAAAACGGATGAAATATATATTTTTGTAAAATAGACTGTGTAACTAATCCGTTAGTTTGCATGCTAAAAGTTCCAAAAATTCAAGTGGAAATTAGGGGAGGCAATTGTTCCCCATTCACATACTCAGCTAATCAAGGTTATTGGTTTGGTTAATTATTCTGACCACTTAAAGAATTCGGTAAACATGTAATTAAATTTAGGATTGTACAAAATCGAACCAGAATCGAAAATCGAGCTAATAAATTTTATTATATTTCATTTTATTTTTTTGGTTCTAGACCGAAATAAAAAATCGATTTAATTATTTTGGTTCAATTCTTAAAATTAAAAAACTAAAAGAAACGAACGACTGAAGTTTATAAATATATTTATATTATATTATTAAATTTTCAATATAAATAGTTTGGATGAGTGGTATTGAATTTTTATTATTACTATGCTATCTTAGGTCCAAATCCTAGTAGGAACCGAGAGATTTTCAATTTTTTTAGCAGCTTTTTTTCCATTTTAAAAGCGATTCAGAAACTTGCTTACAGGCATCACATGTAATCTAAGATTTCTCCAACGAAAGCGTACAATTAGCCCTAACTAGTGAACAACTATAGGAATCACTTCATGCAATTTAATCCAATAACTTCATTGAGATATAAATGGAAACGATTCTAACCAACAAAATAAGATGCTTGATTACATTTAAGCTAGAATATATTATTCATTAGAATTAATTAACCAAGTGATAAGTAATTAACCACCCTAACCTATCACCAATTTACACATTAAATAGATAATTATGGGTCTAGCTAACTTTTATAACTGTATACTATCCAAAAATTGCATAACAATAAATAGAATAATATTTTGGCATGAGATCTCAGGAACAATATAAACACCAAAAGCACTAAAAGAAACAATAAAACAATTATATCTCACAAATAAATAAAACTTTTGAAATAAATAAATTCCTTAAAATTAGGACTTCCTTCAAACCCATGTGCTTTGACTTCCTATGTTTGGTGTAAATTCTAACACTTTTTGTGGGTCATAAAATCCCATTTTTATCTTTCCACACAACAACCCATCAAAATCAAAAACTATATCAATAAACTATCATTTGATCATATTTACTCCAAAATCCACTCCAAAAATCAACTAAATATATGCAAAATATACTCTTTGTCATTATATCCGTGCATATATGTATTGATAATGACAACAAAATTTGTGGTACGTATTGAAAATTGGGTTTGATAATTATGCGTTTACCATTACTCCAAAATTACTTAATCCATTCTAATGTCTAGCTCAAATATAATTATAAACCTTTATTAAAATTTTTTAATTATTCGACGTGAGATTTCTCCAACGTTCCCCTCAAATACAAGGACGGACCCAAGTGTTCCAAAGGGAGCCAAATTTTTCTTTCTCAAAAACTCCTTATAATTTTTCATGAATTTTAAACCAATTTTTAAATTGGTTGTTCTAATTCCTCATTTTATAAAATTTGTCCTGCCTCAATGTTTTGTTACCTTTTTTGATATTTGAATTTTGGTCTCCTCTTTAATGTATCATGCATCTATCGCTACTCAAGTGCTACTAGCTATCGCTTAAATTTTTCAATTTTCACCATTTTATCTATTTGAAATCCACAACATTCTCCCTCAAGTGCAACTAGCCTATCTAGTTTCGTTTACTTAAATTCACCATTTTATTTACCTGAGTTTTCTTTTATTGGGCTACAAAATCCACAGTTATGCTGTTGTCTCTCAAAATTCTAATACCATATAAAATTTATAGTTTTAAAGATAAAATTTGTAGTAGGTCTAAAGAATTGAATTTGACAACTGTAAATTGCTATTGCTAAAAAAAATAACTCAAACGATTTTAAAATTAGATCAATTTTAATTATAGTTTCTTATTATTTTCCTTAATTATTGGATGTTATATTTTTCAAATAGTAATGGTAAGTTTTTTCACACTCCGAACCAACTCTCAAACTTTAGGATAGTTCTAATAAACTCTAATAAATCTACAAAGTAAAAACACATCATAGGTCCCTGACCTATTCAGTCCCTCTATAAAAAGAACACATATTGAGTCTTTTAACTACAAATTCCCTATACATTGAGTCCTTTTTGGGGCTAACACAATTGTGATGCACCTGCAGTTAGTGTCCAGTGATAAATATATTGAGTTGGTTTTGGGGGGAAAATGGTAATAGTATTGGGAGGAAATTGAAATCCCTAACCCCTGTTTCCTTTGAAAATAAAAATCTCCAAAATCATAACACAATTGTACTCTTTCAATCCTCAAATCATCTTTCTTCTCAATTAATCAACAAGCAAGTGTGCTTTTTCAATGGCGTCTAACTCAAGAAATAAAAGTGGTACCAACGGTTTTGGAATTAAGAATTTGAAGTTGATGTGCATTTGTCGCAGAAAAGCAGTGTTTTTTACATCCAAGAGTGTCGTAAATCTTGGGAAGCTATACTAGAAGTGTGCAAATGAGGTTACAAATTTAATTTCTTTCCTTTTACTATTTGAGATTTGGTTATTCAATAACCATATCGCTTGAAAAAATACATGGCTTCTATAGGCTTAAGTAATGTAATGAAATTATGTTAAATATGACTATAGGAGATAAATAAAGATAGTTTTTTACGTGGCAAGATGAATTGATGTTGCAAGTGTCGGAGGTGATCATTGACACTATAACTAAGTATGTTGATTACATGCATGAGTAAAGGACAAAGAAGAATGCCAATAATGTTTCTGTTGATCCAAACTTTTGGTAGGTTGGAGGTGCTGCACTTTATGCAATGAGTACTGAGATGTTCCAATATGGTGAAAAGATATATGAATTCCGGCTATAACTTTGTGGACATAAAAGGAAGATGCCATTGATGAAATTTTTTTCTCATATTTTTCTAATTGCCATGTTAATGGCAAAACTTATTAGTTAGGATAATATATTGATGATTGCATTTTATATGTTGTAAGAACTAGCTTTAACAATCTTAATTTATATAAATATTTGTTATACTATTATATTAGTCTTGATTTCAAGGCTGCACATATTATTTGAATTACTGCAAAATTTTCAATACTTTACATCAGACAACATCTATACTTATTGCTATCAAATTTACAAATAAGCATAGGAGACATAATTTGTCTAAAAATTTCTTCAATAAACATCAAACGAAATAAATAACAAAAGTTATGAGAGATTATGTAATACCCCAATATCCTCAGGAGTATTCCGGGATGCTACAATCACTATAAATCATATTCATTTAACAAATATAAACATCACTATATAATTCAATCGATCTTGATACAAACCACATATTATTACATTTGAAATTTTTATAACAAAACAAAGTTGATTACATGGACAAATCACACTCAAACTTAACTAAATATACACTTAAGAATTTTACAAAGTATAATGCTTTTTATGATCTACACTACATCATTGGGAGATTTTTTGCGATTGCCATAATCCTAGTCTCCGGAACATCTTCAACTTGAAACATGCTCAAGCAACATATAACTAAGTCATTTATAATATTAGTTCACTAAGTATAACTAGAAACACACCTACTTAATTTATAATTTTAAGATTTCATTCTACTATGTGCATTACTAAGTTTATCTAGACTAACTTTATCTAGAATTATTCTTATGTGTATGAGCGAATCAACTATCCACTCATGCTCAACTACCTTGACTAATTGTTTAATTTCACTCCATTTGAAGTAATATCACTTAGAATTTTCCTATTAAGTTATTGCTACAAATTTGCTACTAACGCTTCAAATTCTTCTATAGGTCACTTATTTAATTTGCCACTAATCACCAAGATACTTCACAATACATCAATATTTGTTTCGAACTCAGAATTAGTATCCTAAGCTTCCTACATATCTTGAAATTAGAAATTAGAACCACGTAGTTATAAATGTTCAATTCATCCTTTCCATTAGCCAGCACATAACATAAAAACTATGCACATCAATCTCACTTACTCTTACGTTACCATTACTACATTTTTAAGTTTTATATATATACTAGTTGAATACAATGTATGGCTAATAATAACATTCACTTATATACCGATGATTCACTAATTCACAATCATTTCAACTAACATGCTTATAACACTTTAATTACACTATAATAACTTTTATAGCTTGAACTCGATATAGACATGGAAAATAAGAACACTAGATACCATATGGTATCAAATCACTAGGCACTTTGAAGGTGCAATCACTAGGATACCTGAAAGTCTCAAATGACTAGTTACCGTGAAGGTGGAATCACTAGGATTCTTGAAGGTATCGAATCACTAGGCATCACGAAGGTACAATCTCTAGGATACCCAAAGGTATCGAATCACTATCCCATTTATATCCATATATATATCCAATTCAGGCATGAAATTAAAATTTTACTCACTATTTCATTTTACATTTCAAATGCTTATGCACTCAATATTCACTGCATTCATGATTATGTAATCGATATTCACTAATTCACTCATCATTTCATATATTTAAATAATCAATCATTTTAAATTACATTCACACTAGATTCATGTATCAATATACACTTTCTTATACACATGCCAATAATTCTCAACTGATGGGAATGCATAAATGATACTTACTTGCATACATTCCTTGGTTGTACCTTTTCATATCATATAATGGATATATTTTCACGCACTACATGTTCACTCATTCACTTTATAACTTTAATACTTAAATACATCATAACATATTCAATTATAGTCATACAATACATATTCAAATTCATATGTGCACAAAAACCACTTATATACTTTTAATTCACCTTATAAGTGTTTGGCTCGATCCTATATTTCATGTGTAACCATGTATTCTATATACATTTAGTCATATTATAGTGTTATACATGTGTTTAGAAAATTTCATTACCATCTAAGAAGTTCAGATAACGTTCGATAACTTTTACGTGAGAAAAATAGCATTTTAACAAAAACCATGAAGGCTCATGATGGTCACCTATTCATTCCAGCTGTGAGGGTCATCTTGGATTGAAAATTTTAGTCTAGAATGTCTTATCACGTGGTCAGAAAACCATAACAGTAGTAATGATCCAAAATTCACTTAATTTCACATGATTGAATTCTTGGGCAACTTTTATTTGCATTTTTGACACATATCCAATCAGATTTCAACTAAATTATCTTTTATAATTTTGTTTCTCTATGTGTTTAGTTTCCATATCATGTAAAATTAGGCAATTTGGGCAACTAAATAGGAATATATACATAAAAATATATAGATTACTCTAATTGACAGGGTAACAGCCATTACTCAATTTCAAAGTACTTTACAAGGACCTTAAAAGCCAAATTAGGTTTTGGTTCCTTATAAAAACTATTAGATATATGTTTTAGATTTCATTTAGAAGTGGAATCACATGAATTGGTGCTCTAGAACTCATGTTATGCTTAATATAGTCTTGATAGGTCTTGTGATTCGTATAACAGAATTTTACTCTAACACTATTTTTGTATATTTCCAACTTAATTGCATGTCTAGACTTCTCAATCATACTCCCATGTATTTCATATATATTATAAAACATTTATATTTGATTTCTACATATTAAACAAAAATACAAGGGGTTTAGAATTCCATTACCTTGGCTTATTTTTATACCAAAAATAGCTCCTCTTTTATACCTCTTGCTCATAATCCCTACTTGAGCCCTTAGCTTATTTTTTCCCTAATTTATCTCACCAAAAATAGCATTTTATGGTCTTTTAGCCATCAATTACTCAAATTAAGGTATATACTAGAGAAATTTAATAGGAAAGGAATAATTCTTACCTCTTCAATGTTCTTTTTATGCTGTAAATCCTTTCCAAAATCTTTAGTCTCTTTCTCCAACCAAGAACTAGATTTTAGGGAGTTTAAGAGGTAAAGAAGAAAGAGAGAATGATGAAGGCAAAAATTGACTCTCTCCCCTTTTCCAAAAGTGGCCAACCATACCTAACTCTTTTTCACTAATCCTTATCATTTCAAGCTTTTAGAATGAACAATGTCCTTCTTTCATTGGTTCTTTCTTTTTAACTTATACAATTTGCAATTTGACCCTACTACTTTTTTTAATTACTCAATTTCATAACACTCTAACTATCATAACCTATAAGTCCATGATATTTCTTATGTTTCACATGTATAACATACTTTTATTAAATTACAAAAGTACCCTCAATCGATTTCATTAATATTGATTGTATCCCAATTGATCACTAGCCCTTATAACCATTATCATCTCCATCAAAAACATCCCTAACCATGTAAGATTCCTACTAGGGTCTAAATTGGAGTGTTACATATAATCTATTTTTTGAGCATAAATTTAACACTTTGACAAATAAATTTTAATGTTACAAACAAAAGTAACTATAGGGCACTATTTAGAAATTAACACAAATTTACAAATTTTACAATTTTACATACAAAAGCAAAATGATAATCATATATGTAGACATTGAGTACTAAGGACGTTTTTGTTAGGATTACCTAATGAGAAAGACTTGTAACACCCTAATCCACCAGACATGTATGATCATCAATATCAATATAAACCTAGTAAAGATCAGGCAAAAAAATAATAATAGCACAAGCCTTAATTACATGCCACAATTAACCAACTCCAAATCCGACATAAGGATACATAACATAAATGACCATTAATACAATATGAAAACCTCAAGGACAACTGCAACCTGCTGGATCTTCTTCTCAGAGTGGGTTGAGCCACTACAATTATGAATCCAAAATGGAGCTTATCCAGAAATCTACACGGATAAACAAACCCGTGCTAAGCTATAAAGCTTAGTGGGGGAACAAAACTCTATGGACAACTCTTACCAATATATATATATATATATATATATATATATATCATCAATTTAGTACAACCTTCACAATTAGGAAAAACATATGAGTCTGCAATATTAATCATTTACAATGAACATTCTGGAGGAGTCTTCAACCTTAACAATAAGTACTATTCTTACATTTATCTAGAGCATTACGCAAAGTTATTTATTTCCTGAAGAATTTTCAATTTCCTTTTTTAATCAAATCTCATACTTGCTAAATTAGCATAGTTCGTGCACCTCATAATCATTTCATTCATAAATCCAGACATCATGATTATTGATAGTACAAACTTCAATCATATGCATTTAATCGCATTGGTTACATAAGATATGCATTCAATGTTCATTCAAAGCATAAGGTGTGCATGTGTCATGAAACGTCTATAAAAGATGTGGTTAGGCATAATTACTTCTTATATATCATATAATCTTAAGTATAGAATACATTTAAAATTCACAATTTTGATTCATAATCATGTATTCCTCAATGCTATCGTAGCATGGCAAACTAAATATCATACAACATCATGTTATGTCATACACGGTCCTTAGGCATATGTCAAAGTTATCAGTATACACACACACACACACACACACACACTCACACACACACACACATATATATATAGACTAATAGATTTGCATATAATTACAGAGAACAGGCATTACATATCATGATTGTTTAACAAAATCCCATTATCATATTGATACATTTCAATAAATTTTAAAGCATATGAAACTCATCCGGGAACCTTAACCCCTCATAGTTGATGTGAGATATAACCATTATATAATATTGAACATAGAATTTCATTTCATTGAAATAGTTTATAACCAAAAGGAATTTAAGATAAAACAATATAGTAGACAATTCATCATGCTTATATTATGTGAATGAAGAAATCGCTGCATGCATTTCTATATTTTGAGCACATTTCTTAATCTTTAATCTTTAATAGCCTACCTAAGTACTAGTTCAAAGGGTGGATAACGGGACCAATGGATGCCCAAAGGTATCAAACAATGGATATCTGAAGATATGAAACAATGGATATCCGAAGATGTCAAATGATGGACCCAAAAGCGTCGAACTATGGTTCCATTAAAGGAATAAACAATAGACCCAAATAGGGTCAACTATGGTAGCTGCAACTATATCCCTTTAGGCATGCCTATCTAATCCACAATTGAACTAAGACCAGTAGGCTTTACCACTTTAAAAACATCTTTGATTCACATATTCTTCTTTATTCATTACAACATTTGCTTAAAGTCATATTTCAAATAAGAATGGATATTATTCTCATCATAAATTAGTATTAAACTTTAGGCTTTAATATACATGGATGTAGATCATATGATCACATAGTTATGTCACCATTCATTCATACATATCATAGCAGTTGCATGATTATACAAACAATAATAAAGTATAATCTCTCATTGATCTATCTCGTCATAAATAACATTAGGTATGATTCCAATAAGGCAATATAATATTGTAGTTCTTGTTACTAAAAGTCTTCATAAGTTCATATGCATGTCCATATATATATGTGTGTGTGTGTGTGTGTGTGTACAGATAAATGCAACTTGAATCATGATATCATATGCTTTTGTTATTCATACTTATTCACATACTGAGTCAGACTACTTATCATGGCATAGTTACATCAATGATAAGATATTGCACTTAAGTAATTCATTAATAGTTCTCACTGACGTACCTTGTTGCTGTTAGCCATGAGTAGCTTCCATACCATATCATAGTTATTCACATCAACAAATAATCACTTGAACAACATTTAAACATCTATGATCAATATAATAAGATGAATAAGTTATTTTCATCCTATGGTCAGCACTTATTCCTATTTAACTCTTTAGTTCACTTTTGTAGTCTATTAGATAATGGACGATAGGTTATAGGCCCTATCATGATCATATATGCACAAATCATCTCACTTTTACTATTCATCTTTTAACATTTTTTACTCAGGTAAGTTATGTAAGATTATTCCACTTCATACGTTAGTACATTACCTATGAGCATGTGTTCATCATAATCAGACATAGGGTATGAGCAACAGACAAGCATGATCCCTTACATCAACGCTAGTCACTAGTCTCTATTATTACTTGAAGCATAACAAAACTCATAACCAAGCATAAAATGTAATATCCCATCTCTTTTGTCCTATTCAAGTCACATTGCAACTATCTTCTTATGATCACTAGGCTATAACATAGTATTTCATGCCACGATGAAGAAATATCAGTGTATAACCTTTGGGCAAAATAATTTACCTTGCTAGGGTATATACCTTGTACCAAACTATGTAGGACATATTAGATAGTAAACGATTTTAAAGTTTATATGTTGCCTCATTACTCTCCTCAATTATGGGCTCGATATGTACTAAAACACCTTTTAGCCAAAGCCATTTGTAAATGCATTGCCCTATATAAATTCCTCTAAAATCAGCTTCCAAGCAAACCATATTTCTTAACTCAGTAGGTTTTATTACTTTAAAACCTCCCACTCTTTCTATATACCTATATACACATAATGATTCCTCTAATTAAGTAACCACATCACATACATAATATTGGTGGCTTTAGGTGACTCACAACTTTATTCAATCTAATCCTTCTTATAATCACATTGATGTCATTTAAATTTTGATAATATCTCATCTTATAGTTATGCCTTTTTAACTATATCTTTCTAGACTTTAGCATTGGGAAGACTTCACAACTTAATTAATTCATCAGTAATCAAATAGCCTACTAACCACCACCTTAATATAAATAATCATCATCAACATTACTCATTGTTAGCTTAATTCACCCAATTTATATGGCTTTCTTCATAGGTGTATAGGCTATACAATAATGTAATCATGATGTATGAGTGGTTTATTGATTGGGTGAGTGAATACAGATGAAAGAGAGCGAGTACATGTGGCTGTGCAATGCAAGAAGAAAGGTTATGCTTGGTTGTGCATCAAACAATAGGCCATACTTGGCCGTGCATGAGAAGAAGAAAGGCCCTACGTGGCCATGCAAGGGAAACAGGGAGGCCATGCAGGGAAAAATCAAGTGGAATGCATGGCCATAAAGGGAATTAGTGAGGGGTATGTACGACCATTCAAAGGAATTACAAAGGCATCATGTAGCTGTTTAGAGGAAATTCAAGGGCTTCACACGGCCATTCAAGGAAGGGAAGCTACGCATGGTCGTGCATGGGAAAGAGAAACACCACGTGCGGCCATGCATCAGATCTCAATAAACATAGTTCAAAAGAAGCCCATAAACCTATCTTATGCAGGTTACGAACTTAAAACCCAGATCTCACTTCACCACATATAGTAATGCTCATTAAACATTTAAATCATTCTAAACTCATCCAAATACTTATATATAAACAGCATCATAACCCTAATTCTTGTACTTGTTATTAAAGCTTTAACTCCTTCTTTAACCCATTGATCTTGCTTTTTTACTAGTGATTTCTTTCTCTTCCGTGCACATAGTGTCAAAAATAGGAAATCTTGATCCCCTATATCCATAACTCAAATCAAGTAGAGAAGACTAGAAAAATCTATAAGAGGAGGAGGAGACATTACCTTCAAGATGCTAACTTACAAACCCTAAGCTTTCCCTTTCTTCATCCTCAGTCTGAACTAGAGAGAGAGAGATTGCATCTCCCTTCTCTGCCCTATATCCGTTCTCTACCTTCTCTAGGATACTTTAAATAAGTGAGTGGGGTAAATATCTCACTAAAGGAAATGTTAAAGATACCCTTAAACACTATAACCCCTAAAACCTATATTTCTTACATTTATACCCAAAACATCCTATTTTAACTCAATAGAATCCTTCCTTAAAATTTAACTATACTCCATTTCTTATATGCATAATTACCAAATTACCCCTCATACAACTTAGCTTTAATGATGCAAAATAATCTAATTTTACCTTATTAAATCTTAATCCTCATTACTTTAACACAATATGATTTGGGCCAAGATTGGGACCTCACAAGATTGCTTTTTAAAAGATAGTAGATAGAGGATTTTAAGGTCTTTTCTATACTATAAATCCTTTTTGAAAATGTTTTGAAGTACTTCTATTTTGTTTGGGCACTTGAGGGAAGCTAAGGATGAATAATGAAGAATATTCCCACTTAGGAGACTTAAAAGTCATTTTCAATGCCTTTTTGGTCTTGGACACCCGTGCAAAGAGGGAAAATCTACATTATTTATCCAAAAACCAACACGGATAAACAAACCCGTGCTAAGCTGTAAAGCTTAGCAGGGGAACAAAACTCTGTGGATAACTTTTACCAAAAATAAATTTGTATATATCATCAATTTAGTACAACCTTTATAATTAGGAAAAACATATGAGTCTACAATATTAATCATTTACAAGGAACATTCTGGAGGAGTCTTCAACCTTAACAATAAGTACTATTCTTTCATTTATCTAGAGCATTATGCAACCTTGATTATTTCCTGAAGATTTTTCAATTTACTTTTATAATCAAATCTCTTACTTGATAAATTAGCATAGTTCATGCACCTCATAATCCTTTGATTCATGAATCTAGCATCGTAATTATTGATAGTATAAAATTCAATCATATGTATTTAATCACAATGTTTACATAAGATATGCATTCAAAGTTCATTCAAAGCATAAAGAGTGCATGTGTTATGAAACATCTATAGAGATATGGTTAGACATAATTAATTCTCATATATCATATAATCTTAAGTATAGAATACATTTATAATTCACAATTCCGGTTCATAATCATGTATTCCATAATGCTATCTTAGCATGGAAAACTAAATATCATACAACATCATTTTATGTCATACACAATCCTTAGGCATATGTCAAAGTTATCAGTATACACATATATGTATAAATATTTATATATATAGACTAATAGATTTGCATGTAATTATAGAGAACATGCATTACATATCATGATTACCCGATAAAATCACATTATTATATGCATTCATTTTAATAAATTTTAAAGTATATGAAACTCACCCGGGAACCTTAACCCTCACAGTTGATATGAGATATAACCATTATATAATATTGAACATAGAATTTCATTTCATTGAAATAGTTTATAACCAAAAGAAATTTAAGATAAAACAATATAGTAAACCATTCATAATGCTTATATTATATGAATGAAGCAATCACTGTGTGCATTTATATATTTTGAGCACATTTCTTAATCTTTAATCTTTAATAGCCTGTCTAAGTACTAGTTCAAAGGATGGACAATGAGAGTAATGGATACTCGAAGGTATCAAACAATGGATATCCGAAGATACTAAGCAATGGATATCTGAAGATACTAAACAATGAACCCAAAAACGCAAAACTATGTCAATTAAAGGAATAAACAATGGACCCAAAAGTGGTCAACAATGGTAGCTGCAACTATATCCCTTTAGGCATACCTATCTAATTCACAATAAAACTAAGACCCACAGGCTTTATCACTTTAATAACATCTTTGATTCACAAATTCTTCTTTATTCATTACAACAATTGCTTAAAGTCATATTTCATATAAGAATGCATGTTATTCTCATCATAGATCAATATTAGGCTTTAAGCTCCAGTATACGTGGATGCTGATCATATGATCACACAGTTGTATCAATATTCATTCATACATATCATAGCAGTTGCATGATTATTCAAGCAATAATAAAGTATAATATCTCATTGATCTATCTTTGTTATAATTAACATTAAGCATGATTCCAATAAGGCAATATAATAGTGTAATTTTTGTTACTAAAAGTCTTCATAAGTTCATATGCATGTCCATATATATATATATATATATATATATGTGTGTGTGTGTGTGTGTGTGTGTGTTTGTGTGTGTGTGTGTGTACAGATAAATACAACTTGAATCATGATATCACGTGCATTTGTTATTCATACTTGTTCACATACTGAGTCAGACTACTTATCATGGCATAGTTCCATCAATGATAAGATATTGCACTTACATAATGCATTGATAGTTTTCACTGACACACCTTGTTTCTATTAGCTGTGAGTAGCCTCCATACCATATCATAGTTATTCACATCAATACATAATCACTTGAACAACATTTAAACATCTATGATCAATATAATTAGATGAATAAGTTATTTTCCTCCTAAGGTCATCACTTGTTCCTATTTAACTCCTTAGTTCACTTTTATAGTCTATTAGATCATGGGTGACAAGTTATAGACCCTACCATGATCATATATGCATTAATCATCTTACTTATTCTAGTCATCTTATAACATTTTATACTCAGGTAAGTTATGTAAGATTATTCCACTTCATACGTTAGCACACTACCTGCGGGCATATGTTCATCATAACTAGACATAGGGTATGAGCAACAGACAATCATGTTCCCTCACATCAAGGCTAGTCACTACTCTCTATTATGACTTGAAGCATAACCAAACTTATAACCAAGCATAAAATATAATATCCCATCTCTTTTAACATATTTAAGTCACATTGTAACTATCTTCGTATGATCATTAGGCTATAACATAGTATTTCTTGCCATGGTGAAGAAATATCAGTGTACAACCTTTGGGCAAAACAATTTACCTTGCAAGGGTATATACCTTGTACCAAACTATATAGGACATATTAAATAGTATATGATCTTAAAGTTTATATGTTTCCTCATTACTCTCCTCAATTATGGGCTCGACATGTACAAAAACACCTTTTAGCCAAAGCCATTCGTAAATATGTTGCCCTATACAAATTCCTCTAAATATAGCTTCCAAGCAAACCATATTTCTTAACTCAGTAGGTTTTATTACTCTAAAACCTCTCACACTTTCTATATACCTATATATACACATAATAGTCCCCCTAATTAAGTAACCATATCACATACAGTATATTGGTGGCTTTAGGTAACTCAAAGCTTAATTCAATCTAATCCTTCTTATAATCATATTCATGTCATTAAAATTTTGATAATATCTCATCTTATAGTTATACCTTTTTAACTATATCTTTCTAGACTTTAGCATTGGGAAGAATTCACAACTTAATTAATTCATCAGTAATTAGATAGCCTACTAACCACCACCTTAATATATATAATCATTATCAACATTACTCATTGTTAGCTTAATTCACCCCAACTATGTGGCTTTCTTTATAAGCGTATAGGCTATACTATAATGTAATCATGCTTTATGAGTGGTTTATTAATTGGGTGAGTGAATACAGATGAAAAAAACCAAGTACATGTGGTCGTACATTAGGAGAAAAAGGGCCGTGCTTTGCTGTGCATCAAAATAATAGGCCATACCTGGCCGTGTATGAGAAAAAGAATGGCTATAACGGCCATGCAAGAGAAACAGGAAGGCCAGACGTGGCTATGCAGGGAAAAATCAAGTGGGATGCGTAGCCATGCAGGGAATTAGTGAGGGGTATGCGTGGCCATTCAAGGGAATTACAAAGGCATCGTGTGGCTGTTTAGAGGAAATTCAAGGGCTTCACACAGCCGTTCAAGGAAGGAAAGCTATGTATGGCCGTGCATGGGAAAAAGAAACACCACGTGCAGTTATGCATCAGATCTCAGCAAGCATAGCTTGGAAGAAACCCAGAAACCCAGATTATGTAGGTTAAGAACTTAAAACCCATATCTCACTTCACCACTTACAATAATACCCAATAAACCTCTAAATCGTACTAAACTCATCCAAATTACTAGGTTTAACCTTTAACGTCATCAAAGAGGACACATACAAGAAAAGAGGAAAAATTCCCTTAACACTTATATATGAACAACATCGTAACCCTGATTTTTGTACCTATTATTGAAGCTTTAACTCCTTCTTCAACCCACTGATCCTGCTTTTTTACTGATGATTTCTTTCTCCTCCTTACACATAGTAGAAAAAATAGGACTACTTAATCTCCCATATCCATGACTCAAATCAAGAAGAGAAGATTAGAAAGATCTATAAGAGAAGAAGGAGACATTACCTTCAAGATGCTAACTCACAAACCTTAAGCTTTCCCTTTCTTCAGCCTCAATTCGAACCAGAGAGAGAGAGAGATAGATTTCATCTCCCTTTTTTGCCCTATATCCGTTCTTTACCTTCTTTAGGATACTTTAAATAAGTGAGTGGGGTAAATATCTCACTAAGGGAAATTCCAAAGTTACCCTTAAACACTTTAACCCCTAAAACTTATATTTCTTACATTTATACCCAAACACATCCTATTTTAACTCAATAGAATCCTTCCTTAAAATTTAACTATACTCCATTTCTTATATGCATAATTACCAAATTACCCCTCATACAACTTAGCTTTAATGATGCAAAATAATCTAATTTTACCTTATTAAATCTTAATCCTCATTACTTTAACATAATATGATTTGGGCCAAGATTGGGACTTCACAAGATTGCTTTTTAAAAGATAGCAGATAGAGGATTTTAAGGTCTTTTCTATACGATAAATCCTTTTTGAAAATGTTTTGAAGTACTTCTATTTTGTTTGGGCACTTGAGGGAAGCTAAGGATGAATAATGAAGAATATTCCCACTTAGGAGACTTAAAAGTCATTTTCAATGCCTTTTTGGTCTTGGACACCCGTGCAAAGAGGGAAAATCTACATTATTTGGCCAATTGCCAACTTGATTGCCACTTTTGTATTGCACGCCTATGCAAACCATTTGCACAGCCATGCTTGGAAGAGAATATGCCTTTTTAGGCCTAATTTGGCATGTTAATTGTTGTATTTGATTTTAACACCCGTGCAAGTGAAAAGTAAACCAAAATTTTAAAAGCCAATTTGACAAATTAGTTGACTTTTTAGGATTACACACTCATGCAAGCCTTTTTATATAAGGTTTTGCATATAAAATAGAAAATCAGTTGGCCAGAGGTTGAAAAATTGAATTAAAAGTGTTTTTCGACGAAGGTCAGCCAAGACAAAGCTCTTCAAAATTTAAAAAGTGTTCTCTTTGGAATTTAGTCCTTTATTTTTAAGCTCCCTTTTCAACTATCTTAACATAAAAGAGATCCAAAAATGCGACATTCGATTGTCTAATTGAGTAAATACATTAAAGCTAATATAAATAGTATTTTCTCCTCGATTTATTTTTGACAGTTTAAAGTTTATGCATTTACCATAGTAAATGCCGTAAATTTTACTTGTCAATTTATTTGTCGCATTTTTGTTACATTAGGGTGTAAAACCATTTTTTAGGGCATTTTTCCATATAGTAGAAATTATTAAGCTTTCGTATTAAGGTTTCTTGTAATTTTGTTTGAAGTTAGCTTTTTTTATAAAACTTGGTTTAACTAACTTTTTTTTTTGAATTTTGCGATCCCCCTTTGGTCCCTTGTGGATTTGCTTGTCGACAAGGAGTTTATTTTAAAAGGAAAGGAAAACTGCCCCTCTATTAGAAAATATGGCCATGTATCATTTAATGCACATCCGTGCATTATGTGATGCATAGCCCAAAATTATAAATTCCTTCTCTTTTAAAATTAATTAGTCGACTGTACATCACTCAATGTTATTGTTGTTGTCATCATCATCGTTGTCGTTCTTATTTTATTGTTAATAATAATAATAATAATAATAAAAAAATCCTAATTTTTTAATATAAATATTTTTATAACATTTTTCTTCTACTGTCAAAAAGCTTCTTTTTTCTAATAAGAGAAAGTGAATAAAAAATTACTTGTAACATTTACCTAGCTACACTCACAATAAAGGGTAATCCATAATAATAATAATAATAATAATAATAATAATAATAATAATAATAATAATAATAATAATAATAATAATAATAATAATAATAATATTATTATTATTATTATTATTATTATTATTATTATTATTATTATTATTATTATTATTATTATTATTATTATGGATTACCCTTTATTGTGAGTGTAGCTAGGTAAATGTTACAAGTAATTTTTTATTCACTTTCTCTTATTAGAAAAAAGAAGCTTTTTGACAGTAGAAGAAAAATGTTATAAAAATATTTATATTAAAAAATTAGGATTTTTTGTTAATAAAATTAGACCAAGGTCTTGCTTAACCCAGGAAACTCATGTACAAAAATTAGGTTTTAACAAAGTAAAAGATTTTCTATATAATTAAATAACATGGAACATTTGTTAATAAAACTTAGACTGGCAAGTCCACAATGAGGACCAATGCCCCAATTAGAAGAGCTATAATGAATTGTCCAATTTATGGATACCTATTTTCACGTTTGCTTTAATCTTACATGTAAGAAAAGGGATAAAATCATTAAATAAGACTAAAGTTTTGAACATCATAAGGGCTTTAATCTGAAAGCCCTCATCTCACATTTATCAAAGGTATAAATAAGAGTAAAGTTTTGAAATCTCTCTAGGTTTTAGCATTACAAGGTTGAAACACCTTTTTCTCATGTTCTATTAGGTGGCAACCCTTTGCATGAACCTTTTGGTGCCCAGCATATGCCTTTCGTTGGTCGATTACCAAAACTAGGATAAGGATATCCCAAGATGTTATCTTATACCTTTTGACGTTTGAGACTGGGTGAGTCAGGTTGAGTCCCTTAACTATCATGAAGCAATCGATCAGCTAAAGAAAGGAAACATTAACCTGTTTGGACCCTAAGATGGGATTGAGTTACCAAGGTGAAGGTAAGGCGATCCGTGACTTAGAGATTACTTAGAGAAATAGAGATGAGTCTTGACTTTGTTACTTGATGAAAACAAAAAGGCAAGAGGTATCCTCCATTTTGTTTGAAGACTCCTTATATCTGAGGGGCATCTTGATCAACGTGTGTCACAATGGCGACTTCTTTAGGGACTTTTAGACTTTGGTCTGAAACTACCTTTGATTTATGTGACATAAAAAGGCTTTCAATTAAGAAATTTGATCTCTTTTAAAAAAATGTATTAGAATCATGTTAGAGACTTATAACAAGCTAGGCATCCCAATTTTCTAACCATGATGCATTTTCAAAGCACTCCCTTATCATTCACTCAACTGAAGGTAGTGTTAGGGACACTACAAGAAAATTAGCAAATAGCAACAAAAATTAGAAATCGAATTTGTTGAATTTCGTTACTAATAAAAATTAGCAACGGAAAATAGCAACAGAACATTCGGTTGCAAATTTGACTGTTGGTATTTTTAGTAGCGAAAATTATTTTTCGTTACTAAATTTAGCAATGGATTTCAATTTCCATTGCTATTTTTACCAATGGAATCATAATATCCGTTGCTATATTTACCAATCGAAATCAATTTCCGTTGCTATATTTAGCAACCGAAAAGAAATTTCATTGTTATTTCTAGCAACCGAATTAAAGTTTTCGTTGCTAAATTCAGCCAATATTAAAAAAAGTTACGATAGATTTATCATCGTTATTCCGTCACTAAATTATTGTTGATTTTTTACACAAAATTTATGCAAAAGCCTATACCTGCCAATTGAAATAAAAGTGCACCTACAATCCAGTCAACAAAAGCATTATGAACTCTTATCTCATCATTATATTATCTTTAACCTACCACATGAAATTAGTACCACAGAGACTAACTATATCCCTCTCATGATTATTACTTTCAAAATATAAAATCTCAAGCACAAGGAAAACCTGAGCTATTGCTTGATGCACTATAAAAAATTATATGTTTCGTAAAGGATGGTAAAGTCAATTCTCTTTGCACAATCAACGGCTTGGAATCTGATTTGAGGAAAAATTAAAACTTTATAGAGATTAAATAGATTGTACTAAATACCATGTCACCAAATAATAATAATAACAACAAAAGCAAAAACAATACAAACAAAAAATTAACATTGGATGTAACTTAATCAGATTAATAACATAGCCAAATAATTTAAGAGATGAACCCCAAAATCATCAAAATAGAATACTTTCACTCTGAACATGGTAATATAATCAAGCAAAAATCTAGCCAACTATAACATAATAATGTTAGCAATTAAATTCAACAAGGTTCCTCTAAATTCTCTAGGTTTATAGATCACATTGCTTTTGTACATA
Organism: Excoecaria agallocha; assembly: GCA_037975025.1. Lineage (NCBI taxonomy): Eukaryota > Viridiplantae > Streptophyta > Magnoliopsida > Malpighiales > Euphorbiaceae > Excoecaria > Excoecaria agallocha. The sequence continues at coordinate 94,424,354 of CM075807.1, read as the reverse complement.
GAGATAGAATTGCAATTATGAAAAACAAAGCTGAATATTAAATAAGATTACACATGATCTTCCAAAACTACAGAACTCAGTAAATACTTTTAATGCAATTACTAAAATAAAAAATAAGTGTAAACTTCCGTGATGGTCCTTAATCTTAAATTGAAATCATGCAAATTTGCTCAAAATCATCTGCATCTTATTTGTGATCAATCAAATGAATTCCAGTAAATATTTAATCAAGTTGTTCACTTATATACAAAATCGAAGTAAAAACATACAAACAAAAACAAGGAATACTATTAATCAGTACAAAGAATAAGGGATTGTAGTTGTCAAGCAGTTACCAGCCAAAATTGGGTCCAATCTGAGAAAGTGCTGTGTGCCATCCAGCTGCCCACATCCCTCCACCGAAATAGCAAAAGGTGTAAGAATCAAGAGAGAGAACATAGAGAGGCAAGCATAACAGTTCATGCCGCTAACAGATTTCCCTTTCATGCCTCTCCTTGAAAAGATGTTCTGGAAAAAAAATGCCAAATTGGAAATCATGGCCCCCATAAAACCTGTTTTCATGTTGTTAAGATACAAAATCAGAAAAAAAAAGTGGTGAATTGAATTTATATAAGATTATAAATATAAAATTCTATTAACTATAACAAATCACACTGCAGGAAAAGATTTGAAATTATAGATTTGTTAGGCTTAAACTATTAATAGCTAATATTCAAACAAAATTGTATTCTATTTATTCATGCTCAAAATTCTCTCAAATAAATAATCCTAGCTCTTGGTAAATTTATTTTTCTGTGAAAAAGCATGGGCCTATAAGCAAATGGGCCAAGTTAAGGCTATATTCAATTAAAGTGCAATATATCATCGGTTTCTATTTTCTCCTAAAAAGTAATTACTTGGTCCACAAATTTGTGAACTAAAAAATTGATAATACCCATTGTCGTTTAAGCCCATAATAATTCAGGGTCCAATGTGCAAGAGATCATGTCCTCGACCAACTCCAAAGCCTGAACAAGTGTCAGTAAAATTAATAGATCATACAGGATTGGCTGAAGTACTGCTTTTCAACAAATATTTTTTTTGGTACACTAACCTTTCTAAAGAAATAGTAACTCTTGTTTTTGGCTTCTCAATACCAAACTTCTCGACTGAAATTCAAATTATTTAAACAGTTAAAACTTTAGCTTGGATATTTTATAGATTCTTAAACAATAATTTTCGTGCCATATTCTTATAGCTGGTGGAGACACCTGAGCAAGAGACAAACAGACAGGATAGATCCAAAACAAATATCTAAAATTGAGCCATAAAACCCAAGTAACTATACATTAAAGCAGCACAGGGTGAGTTGAGAATTCACAATAGAGAATGCCTTGGTACTTGGCTGAAATCCTGATAAAGGCTTTGTTAGCTCACAAATTCAAGGAGTTAAACAAACACTGAAATAATTGCATCAACTCCAATACTACAATAGTCAGCTGACATAAGCATCTTGCAAATAATGGTCTGATATTTCTAAAAACTTTGGATGAGTTCACATTTATGTGAGTGTTTTCATTTCTATCAATTATATAGATCAACATGAATATTTGTATGAATGAAGGCAAACATTTAAAAACCTTGACTTAGTGTGTTTCACTAAATATCTGCGACACAACCGTAGCAAGTATGACAATTATGCTGGAACTGCAAATAAAAATGTAGAGAGCAAAAAGTGCAGCAGAAATAAATTGTTTGGCTGCTAAATATGGAACAAATGAACATGACAATTTTATTCATGGGAAGTTTTATTGTATCAAAACATAGTTAAACCAATGCACAAAGGAATGCCTATCAAACCCATTCAGATACAATATTCACACAATCTTTAACAATTTTGAAAGGAAACAAAAGAAGCCAGGGATTTGTTTAGATTTATCAATTTAGCCTAGGGTAAATTAGACTGTAACTGATACGAAAAAATAGTCAAAAAAAATAAACATTCTCCTACAAAACAACAAGAGAAGTAAATGATTCTATAGTCAAATCTACTAACCCTTTCCGAAAGTAAGCTTTAGCCATAGAACGGTCTAACTCAATCGCTGTATTTACATCAACAACGGCCTCTGAACACCATAGAAATAAATTAGACAAATGAAAATCTAAACTTGAGTTAAAATTTATTTTCTTTTCGTTAAAAGATGCCGAAAATTTTCAAGTATGACCGAAACAGTGAAACAAATAAAAGAAACTAAGACATATACCAGTGAAATTTTGGAGTTTGATGTTGGCCTGGTTTAAGAGCTCAGCACAGTTAGGGTTTGAATCGATGGCCTGCGTTAAGAGGTCAGTGGCTAGCTCGTAGTTTTCATCGACAAATGCCTCTTTCGCCTTGTCTTTCAGATCGAAAGCCATTGGAAGGAGCAACAGAGAAGAAGTATCTAGGGTTTTCTATTTTATATTTCTAACAAATATGAAAAATACTAAAATGCCCCTCATTTTAGCAACCGAAAATAAATTCGGTTGTTATTTAGCAATGCAATTTAAATTTCGTTGCTATTTAGCAGCGGAATTTAAATTCCATTGTAATTTTAGCAATCGAAAATAAATTCCATTGCTATTTAGCAACTGAATTATCTTCTGTTGCTAAAATAGCAATGGAAAATAAATTTCGTTGCTAAATTAGGAACGGAAATCATATTCCATTGCTAAATTAGCAACGAAAATCATATTCCGTTGCTATTTTTCGTTCCAATTTTTTTCCGCCATCTATTGGCACCTTAATTAGCAACGGAATAGTGATTCCATTGCTAATTTTTGTTGCTAAATTTTGGCACCAAAAATTCCCTCAACTTTTAGCAATGGAGGATAACCAAACATTTTTCCATTGCTAAATCTAAAAAGTTTAACCTATTTTAGCAGCGGAAATTATTTTTCGTTGCTAAATAGCAATAGAATTGGTTTTCCGTTGCTAATTTAGCAACAAAATCATTTCTATTGCTATTTTCAGATTTAGTACCTTGTAGTGGGATAATCACAAGCCCAAATCTAGTACCTTTTGGTATATCAAATGCACTGCTACCTCTCCCACCTTGGAACCTTATAAAAAAAGCCCTTATATTAGGTACCTCTATAACCAACAAATGGTACTTAACACTGGTCTGGAAGTCTATTCACGAGAGTGATGTTGGTCCTCATTGAAAAGAATCTCTATATATAACGATAGTCGATTATGAAGGCATTAGTTGGCTCTCTTCTTTCAAAGTTCAGTTGGGTATACACAATGTCTTGCTTCGTCCCATACCACCGAGTATAGCATGGAGTGATGCAGAAGATGGCTTTATACAAACCATAGAAGGGAACATAGCCAAAACTACCATCATAAGTCACATACTCTAACTTTATCCACGGGCACATAAAGCTCACCCTTTACTCAGCCACTAAGGTTAACCAGATTATACCTTCCTCCATCAAGCCTACCCAAAATTAGTAAATGAGAGAACTAAAAACATCAAAGAGTATACATTTATCACATGGGAAAGGGCTAAACCAACATTTTGAGTTTCTCATATAGCTAGACCTAAAAAAGAGAGCATAAGCACTAAAGTTGCCGAAGTGGTTAGGGTCCATTTTAGGCAAAAATTCGGCATAAGGTTATGTGAAAATCTATAAAAAGACACATTTTCCATAAAAAAGCTAGTGTGAAAACCCACAAGGTGTTCACTACTTTTAAATAAACAACTATAGATACCTAAAGTAGTAACGGTCTGCCAGTGAGTAGAGCAGTAGGAACCACTTAAAGAACATCTACTCCAAGCAAAGTCTCAGCAAAAATTAGGAGAAAAGGGATAAGCCCTTCAGAATATCATTGACAACATCAAACAGCCTATAATCCCCTAGGATACCATCCTTATTAGTCATAACTAAGTAATGGACCAAGCACATGAAGAAGGTAGCACTAACTGAGTTGGTCTTATTTCTAGTATAGTAATGTAAGTTGTCAAAAAGAATGTTGAGCATAACGAGTTTTGCTTAGTCTATAAGGACTCGAGGATGCATCCTAAAAGCACAAACTACTTTTCTATGATAATTGGATATTGAACTTAGCATGCAAAGAAGGTCCTGAGGTGAAAAGGAGATACCAAAGGTAGCAATAAATTCCTCATACAAAGGACATAATTCCACATTGTTAAAATGAAAAGATGGAAATGGGGGTCCCAATAGCGGGTAGATGCTAAAAGAAGATATTCATTAAGTTCCAGCATATGAAGGAATTATAAATTAGAATAAGGAGACAAGATTGGGTTCTCCCAAGTAGAGTAATCATCAAGCATCATGGCCAAAATTTTGGAAATGGGAGTCATGTTGAGCAAATGAAAGAAGGGATCAATGGAATACGAAACACAAAGGTAGAATTTGAAATAAAACAAAGGGGATAAGGGCTATAAGAGAAAAGAGGCAAAAAATTTAGAGAACTATTTAAATACCAGTATACATGGCCATGCAAATCTATTACACACCCTTGCATCAACCCCTGTTACCACCAGGTAAAGATGAATAGTAAAATGACACTTTGCATGTTTTACAACTCATGCTGCATAGCATTTTCACATCTCTGCTTTATGGCACCAGTAAAATTTTTAAAATTCTTGATTTTTGGCTTTGCATGCCTATGCATAGCATTTACACACTTGTGTATTGGTTGCATATCCATTTAAAGCTCTTACATGCCCATACAAACCTATGAATTTTAAATTCCAATGGTTTTCCTTCCTTCTTTCCTCTTCTTCTTTCTTTCTTCTACAATTTCTCTCACCACAACTACTATTTTTTGCCATTTTATCACTACTTGATCATCGTTTCCCACATTTAATTTGGTAGATCATTGGGTTTTTACACGATAAACATTTGGACATCTCATTTGCATGTTTCCATTAAGTTTTTATATATAAGCCAAAAAGTTATGTTTTTGACTTCTCACTTTCTTTTGTGCACCAAATAAGATTGAAATGATGTTGAGTTATTGGTAAATGTTGTTGTAGTCATGAATATAATGATTTTGTTAAATATTTTTCTATTTTTTTAGAAATGAAATTAGACATGCATGTGTTAGTGTGAATATGAGAACATGTTGTTGCATTTTTCTATTTTTTATAAATAAAATTATATGTAAAATCCAAGTGTTAGTGTGAAAATTGAGAATATGATGTGTATAGTTAGTAAGATGTTCTATTTTATAGTGTATAAATGAAAGAGTTTAAAATGTTTAATGATAACAGAATATGGGCATGTAGTACAAAAAAAAAAGAAGAGGAAATAGGAAAATATATGGTAAATGCATTACAAGAATATGTAAATAATTTAGTTGTGATAGGTATAAAAATAATAATAATAACAACAATAACAATAACACCAATAACAACAACAACAACAACAACAAACAAACAAAAATAATGACAATAATGCATTAAAAAATAAAAAATAGTAAAAAATATGTGTGCATAATGTCATATGTATACTTGTATAGGAAAATGTACATAAGAAAAAATATAAAAACATGTATAAACTCAAATGTAAGACATACATATGTTTATTTTGTGAAACTTTGCATGATTGTTAGCAGCCAGTGGTAGGTTAGGTTGAATTATGTGTTATTTAGTTATGGACCCTTGTGGGTAAATTTTGTGTTGGTTTAGGTTTGAAGTTTCTGAAGTTGAAATGCTACCAAAAGTTACACATGAATGATACAAACACCTAAACAATACTAGCCCATAAGCATTAAGATTAATTATATGTACTTACATTTTTTAGATCATGGATCCCATTCAGCAAGCACCAGTATGGATGGCATAAGAGTGTGTAACTAGATACAGAGCCTTAACTAGAGTCTGTATATTACCTAGTTGGTTCATGTCTAAATAACCGTTAAGACATTTAGAGCTGATGGAGGAGGCTGATGAGCACTTGGCTCAGGTTGACTTGATTGGATTCTAGCAGAGGCTTATCAGACTTACCTTGAGATGACTCGATAGTTTTTGGCCACCTTCTATAGCTTAGGCTAGCAAAGGCTAGACAAAAAGGAAGGCATATCACTTACTACATTTTGGACCAGTTTTTATCTTTAACTCACAGGTATTTTGCTGAGATTTTAAGCCTACCAATAAAGGAGGATACAATCTTTCTGGTCAGATCCATTATGCCATACATATAGGAGGTTATGGCATGCCTAAGAGTCACATATAGTTAGAGGAGGGGTGAAGTCCACTATGTTGAGATCTCCGTTGTTTAGATATCTTTAATGGGTGCTTTCATGCTTATACTTAGGTAGGATAGGCAGTCTGAGGGCTATAAATGCAGTCGAGATTAGCAACCTGTGTACGCTGACTATAGATAAGTGAGTGGATTAGAGCTATGCCATACTCAAACACTTGAGGAGGGTGCAACATCATCCGATGCAGGAGATGGTTATCTAGGGCCTAATTACCAGGTTATTTCTAGCAAAGGGACTGCTCGAGTATATGATAGGCTAGTAAGCTGGTGAGGGCATTTATCTATATAGAGAGGTAGCGCTTAACATGAACATAGCCAAAGAGGATGATACTACTCCTTATGGGATCAAGTTTCTGGCCCTAGATGAGATGGACAAGGCTTTTTATCTGGCCCATGCATAGAAGTATAAGCCTTAGCAAGTATAACTCGACTAGAAGCTCGATATAGGCTAGTAGATGGAGGACATATTAGGCCTATGACATAGGGAGAAGGAGGTATCTTTTACTAATTATTTTGCAGGTTAGGCCCACCAGAAGCTAGGAGAGGCATAGGGCACATAGAATTTCCCTACTTTCCACTAGGACCTTTCACCATGAGACTATGGCAATCTTGGTATAACATCATCCTTGGTTCCATCTTTACCACAGATAAAAGTGCTTAAAACCCCATAGAATTCCATACTCTAGAGCCTATAATGGATAGAGGTAGCTCAAACTACCATATCCACTAATATCTAACTAATATGTCAAGAGCAAACCAGCGCCCTAATTTCTACTAGAAGAGTTTTGATGAGATTTGGGCTCATTAGTACCAAGTAGCGGCATAAATAATCTGAGCAAAGATAGGAGTTTAGCAGCTTGATGCTAGTGTTCAGAAGGCCAGAGAAAGTGTTTAACCCTTGAGATGGCATTACACATGGTGAACAAGAAGGACATAGAGGCTTGAGATGAGATGGAGAAAAAGATAGAGAAGCTTGATCTTAACTTTCAAGGGTATGTTATAAGAGTAGAGGGGATGGTTCAACATCACCTCAATGAATAAGTGATATACTTAGTCAAGAAATGATATGAGATGGGGCATTTAGTAGGTTTCCTTAGTGATTTTCTCTTTCCAGTTGCTGCTGACCCCATCCACTCAACCAGGCCCATTGGCTCCTCCACCATCTCTAGGACATGTAATAAAGCCCACCTGTCCATAGGTACCACTTTTGCTCAACTTCAGAGGGCTCTAAAGATAATATCTTGAATTGAGATTTACTAACCTATCACTTCAAGATAAAAGAGACACAATCAATTATTATGCATAAACTAATGTAGCTTCACAATCAATACCTACGATGAAACTCTTTTCATTGCAAGGGGGTAAGTGCTCATATAATTAACTTCAAATCTGAGCAGCCCCACTACACATAAACTTTTTACAACCCCAACATACACACAATTTCTTCAAACTACAACAAATTGCCTTAAGATTAAGGTATTGCTATAAAAGTGGAATCACCTTTAGATCAAGGTATAGCCATATAAGTGGAATTACCTTCAAACCAAAGTATAGCCGCATAAATGAAATTGCCTTCAGATCATGTTATAGCCATAATGAATCACCTTCAGATCAAGGTATAGCGATAAAAGTGGAATGACATTCAGATCAAGGTATAGCCATAAAAGTGGAATAGCCTTCAGATCAACATATAACTACAAAAGTGGAATTGCCTTCAGATCAAGCTATAGCCACAAAAGTGGAATTACCTTCAACCAAGGTATAGCCACATATATGGAATCTCTTTTAGATCAATGTATTGCCATAGAAGTTGAATGACTTCAAATAAAGATATGGCCATAAAAATGGAATCGCCTTCATATTGAGGTATAGCAATAAAAGTGGAATCGCCTTCAGATCAAGGTATAGCCATAAAATTGGAATCACCTTCAGATCGAGGTACATTTATAAAAGTGAAATCACCTTCAAATCAAGGTATATCCATAGAAGTGAAATTGGCTTCAAATAAAGTTATAGCTATAAAAGTGGAATCGCCTTTCAATAAAAGTATCGCCTAGAAGTGAAATATCCTTTAAACCATGGCATAGCCATAAAAGTAGAATCACCTTCAAATCAAGTTATAGTCGCATATGTGGAATTGCCTTCAGATCAAGGTATAACCACATAAGTGAAATAGCCTCCAAATCAAGGTATAACTATAGAAATGGAATTGTCTTTAAATCAAGGTATAGCCATAGAAGTGGAATCACCTTCAGATCGATGTATAGCTATAGAAATTGAATTTCCTATAACTTAAGGTATAGTAGTAGAAAAGAAATCACCTACAAGTCAATGTATAGTCACAAGAGTGGAATCACCTTCAAACCAAGGATGCACCATAAGCTAGCATTGATCACTCACCCATCACTACTATAAGCCATTTTAAGAAGTAGCTAGGAGGTTACCTGCTCAAGTAAGCATCTCTCTCTCACTTTGAACTTTGGCTTACTTAGGCACTTTTGTGTACTGCCTCCCTAAAGGTGGAGGTAATTGTAGACAATGGGTCTTAATGAGGCTTTTGTTAGGGTTACGTAAAAAGAAAGAATACTCTTTAAAAGATAGTAGATTGAGGACTCTGAGGTCTTTTTCGTGCGATAAAACCTTTTTGAAGTGCTTCATGTTTTGTTTGGGCACTCAAGGGAAGTAAAGGGATGAATCATGAAGGATATTCCTAATTAAAGGATTTAAGTCATTTTTAATGAATTTTTGGTCTTGTACACCCATGTAAAGAGGGAATACCTGCATTATTTGGACAATGGCCAACTTGATTACAACTTTTAGGTTGCACACCTATGCAAATCGTTGAAAGGGCCATACATGAAAAAATATACTTTTTTGAGCCTAATTTGCAAGTAGACTATTGCACTTGATTTGCACACCTATGCAAGTTAAAAGTAAACCAACTTTTTAGAAGCCAATTTGACAAATTTTTAACCTTTTAGGATTGTGCCCTTATGTAAGGGGTTTACACATCGATGAAAACCTTTTTATATGAGGTTTTGTATATAGAATTGAGAAAAGGTTGGCTAGAGGTTGAAAATTTGAATTGAAAGAGTTTTATGTGGATGATTAGCTAAGACAAAGCTCTTCAAACTTCAAAAAGTGTTTTATTTAGATTTTAGTTCTTTATTTTTAAGCTCATTTTTCAACTATCTTAACATAGAAAAGATCTAAGAATTTAACATTCGATGGTCTAATCGAGTAAGTGCACTGAAGGTAATATAAAAAGTTTATTTTTCTCTTCGATTTAACTTTTTACAGTTTAAAGTATATGCATTTATCATTGTAAATATCGTAAACTTTACACATCAATTTATTCATTGAATTTTTTTATTACATGCTCATTTCTTCTTAGATCTAGGGTGTACAACCCTTTTTAAGTTATTTTATCATGTGGTAGAAATTATTAAGCTGTCAGATTAATATTCCTTTTAATTTTGTTTGATTGTCAACCTCTTTATAAAACTTGGTTTAAAAACTATTTCTTTATGTTATCTCCATTTGCTCCCTTTTGGATTTGCTTGTTGATAGGGACTTTATTTTAAAAGGAAAGAAAAATTATCTCTCTATCAGTGCTAGTTAAAACTTCACTCCTATTTACATACTTGGTTGATAATTATATAAATAACTGCTTATGGTTAATTATTCCAATCCTTTTCCCACACATTATTAGGTAAATAATTAAATAATGCACCACAAGCACATAGAAAATGGTAAATTGCATACAATATTAAAATAAATTATACATAAATTATGGAATTTACTATTCTTATTTTGATGAGGATGTTGTCCTCGCTTGCATATTTGCAAAAAGGTTGACTTTCAAGTATATTCTGGAGAAAATGGAGGGCATTGGGCCTATACAACTTTTGAAAAAGGATTATATTAGTTGACTTTAGGGACCAATTATATGCAATGTAAATAATAAAAGAATAATAAAGCAAAAAAAACATGCATAAATTAGGCTATTAATTATTTTGAGAACTTTGGCTTCCTATGCATATTTTACAAAGATTTACTTATCTTTGAAAAAAGGACATTAGTCCATTTTTATAAAATATTAATTATTTGAGTATAAAACTCTTAGTGAGAATTTTCCCTTAATTATCGTGCTAAAAATGCCTTTTTTACTAACTGTTACAAATTATTATATAAGAAATAAAATAAATAACAAAATACAAAATAAACAAATAAGTGAATAAATATAAGTAATAATCTGATATTGATATGAACGGGCTTAATCTTCTGCTCCTCATTTCCACACAAACTTGAGATGTGTTCAGTTGAGCTACCTCAACGATCTAGTGAGAGCGCTACTTCTTCCACTTTTTGCTCCTTTTGTTTAACCAAAAACCAGATGAAAAAATTTGAGAGTGTTAATCTAGATTTTTTAGTGTTTTTTCCAAGAAATTATTACTTATTTAAAGGAAATCATTACCATTAAATGTATTGGATTAAAACTACAAAAGGTAGAAGATTATTTTATCTTAAGAATAATCCTTTGTTTCATAAGAAAATACAATGTTTTAGATGGAAAATAACCAGTCATGACCTTAAGTGGTGACTCATAACCCTCACTCAGATGCGGGTCCCTCAAAGAAGTCTAATAAATAAATTTATTGGCAAAAAAAAGTGAGTTATGGTCTTAGGTCTGGACTTGCTAATGAGTCATGATGTTAAGTCAAGCTTAGTGACTTAAATCATTATTAAAAAAGAAGGTATAGTAAGTTAACCCTTCAAGCCGCGACTCAAAAGTAAGTCATAGTCTTTATCCGTGAGTCAAGGCCTTGACTCATTTTTAAGTTGATCCAGGGCCCACGGATGTGCTCATTTCACCGACTCCAGAGAGAAAAACATATGCATGCTAATAAAACACCAATTTTTGACTCTTAAAACTCATAATGGAACATTTTTAAAACCTAGCACCACTGCTTCCTAGTTGTTTTAAAATAACACTATCCTTATTAGGTAACCTTGACAGTGGCCAACTCAAGCTCAATGTCTCTAGTTTGCCCTAAAATTTGTGAAAGCTAATGCATTAGTGTCTAGGTTAGCCAAAGTTTGGAGTGCAGTAATAACAGATGCATACCTAGGGTAGCCAATCTCGAAATATTGGCACATACCATTTGAAGTAATGAATTTCTAGTCGAGTGATTGCCACCAGGTTGCTAGCATTTTATCTTTTGCCTGAGTAATTACTGTCAACTTGTTGATGTTATAACTCTTAATTTGGCAATTATCGTTATCTTGTCGACATTTTAACTGTGGATCAAATAAGTAATTACTATTAGCTAGTTGGCATTTCAACTTTTGATTAAATTAGGGTGATTAGCATTAGCTTATCGATGTTTTAATCCTGGACTTGACTAGATTGTTACCATCAGGTTATTCACGTTTTAAAGTTAGTCTAGACATTTGATTAATGCTAGCTAGTTGGAGCATAAAACTAGGGAGAATGAGATATTATATGTCCTATATGCCCTAAACCCTAAACCCTAAAAAAAAGTTCAAATCATAAATGTGAATACAATCACTAATAAACAATAATCCAAATATCAGTTAACATGATAATAATAATAATAAGCTTTTCTCTAAAGGTCATCAATGGTGCCTTAATTTCAAATGAAACTGGTGGCCTGGCAAAAGGACTCGATGGCAATTGTGGAGACTATGAAAGTCCTACCTGAGATGGATCTACAGGTGGTGGTGGTGACTAAGGTAACTCAAACTCAAATCCTATGGTCTGTCCTAGGGAGTGAAAACCTAGTCTATAAGGCTCGCTAGGTAGACCATGCTCTCATACACCTTGTGGCCTGGCCTATGGACTCGGTGGCAACTGTAGAGACTATGAAGGTCCTGCATGAGATGAATCTATAGGTGGCAACAATGGCTAAGGCCCCTTAAAATCAAATCCTATGGCCCGAGCTAAAGGAGTCAAAACCTAACCTATAAGGCTTACTAGGAAGACCATGCTCTCGTGCACCTATCTAACGATGAACTCCTATTAGGGAACTATAGTTTTTCTTTGCATGAGTCAGGAGGTGTGGTGCTCATGGCCCTCTATCATACAATTTTTGAGGTTGACAACCTCAGTCTCAATCCTTTATGCTATTTATCCCAGAGTAGTTATCGATGCTCCTAGGGTCTGGTAGTTGTTCTTAGCATGACATATGGATGCAAAAATCATCCCCTACACACATCACATATCTTGCCCAATAACCCTGATAGTGGCCTCCAAATGAGCCAACCTGCTCTTTAAGTTTGCATTTATTGAAGTTAAGGAAGCTGGGGTATATGGTGTAGGTCCTCTAGAAAAAGATACCATAAGACTATCTTAAAGGTAAAATCTATAAGCCTAATGAGGTGCAGCTAACTATAGCTTGTTAGAGCCCTAAGGTGGTGTAGGTTATGCTCCTGTAGGTCTTATGGAATGACTTGAACTTAATCTTATGTTGGAAGTTTAAGTCTCAGCTGAATATGCCCAATGAGCGGGAGAGTGGTTACTAGTTGCATTATCAGTTGATTGCTCACCCTTAGGCTACGCCACAGGATGCTTTCTGTTAATCCTTAAATCACCTTCTACTTCTTCTATTTAGAGCAGCCTATACCCGCTAGGTGCATGCCTGATCATATGTATATCTAAAGCCATATCAAAGTCAACTACAACACTGCCATCAGCCTATGGACCCATCTCTGACTCGGGAATCCCAAATGCTATTAGTAATCAAGTGACCACTCCTCCAATGACAACTAATATGCCTGGTGTCTAGGCTACTTTACTGATATTCTATAAGATTTCATGGCTTATGTTAATGCACTAATCGATAAATATAGGCTACAAGCTATATATATCTACCACATTAAGAGAACTTGGACTACCTGAGAGTCCCATATAAAAGCATAATATAACTCATTGTAAATATCTCAAGACTTGGGAAATGAGTATGGTGGCTTTTGCAATCACATGATTATAAGGAATGCCTAGTTTGCTAATAAGGGGCTACTGATCGGAGCTAAAATTTCTTCTGGTAATGATAAAATTATCTTCTATAGGCAAGCCCTAAATACTAGAAAACTTCACTCATGACAAGCTAAATGGGATGCCAAAAACCTAGTATGTGATAACCCCTAGGTCGGTATTAGAACACTGATATCCTCCATATTGAAAATTAGTAAGGAACTGCCTAACTATCTCAAAATATACGGTGAAAATTGGCCCATAGAAATTGAACCACTTGTCTCACCCTAACAACTCCTACACTTCATGCCAAATACCCATTGTTTGCAGGAAATGTTAACTCAAAAATCTGCTTACATGGATGTTTACATGATGTGGAGCCCAGGTTGGTCTGGTGTCATCCAGTCAAGTGCTTGAATATCAGGCTGGGGCTGTGCATATCTACAATGAGGCATCTATAAAAATATAAAATAAATTAATTATTTAGTAAAATAAACATATTGAATAGGCATTTAGTTATAACTTTGAGTTGGGAATCAAATATGATTGAGATATCACATCACATTTAAACATGATGATAACTTGCCAACATGAGCAATGAAGCATTTGATAGCTTAAATATATAAAATATTGGAAATAAATAGATATGACAACATATCACAGTAAATTATCAAGATTAATAGGTATACGCTTTGATAAATTTATTCAGGCTAAACAATTTAATAGTATTAATAACAACATTTACAAAGGCATACAACTTTGAATTTGTTTAGTTTTAGCAACATACTAACTAGGTATTACAAAATAAAGTGTATGGGAAAGCATACATATACATTTTATTTTCAAAATCTGATTTATGTTGAAAAATAGCTCTATTACATGAATACTTGATTTAACATTAAACAATTCATGTCAATGCTTTAGGTATAAATTGGATGTTAGCATAAAAAATGACAAGATTTTTTGACAAAAATTGGGCATTATAATGGCTGAGCATTAACGGCCTCTATGCATAAAAAATGGCACAAATGAGACCTACAATAAACCAAAAATATCTTATACACGATCAAGCACATTCCAACGATAATTTTGGTGCATATGTACATTTACATGCAATTAAGTAAGCACATAGCTTATCAATTTGTAACTCAATGAAAAGATTAAGGTTCAATTTTTATTGATCCCTTTTATACCATTGTTACATGTGTTATTTATATATGCAAGCATATAACCATTTGAAATTAGTCCTTATCTACAAAAGTTCCAAATGAACATCTTTGATCTAATTAGTGATTCATAACTAATTTATTAGCTAATGACTAAAGCAAAGCTTACAGCTAAAAATCTAGCTCGCTTTTAATATATATATATATATATATATATTAAAAGCGAGCTAGATTTTTTGTTGTAAGCTATATATATTTTGTTTTTTTTTTCATTTTTTCCTTTGTTTCCTCTCTACTGCTTCTATAAGCCTTTTTTTAGCTACTGTCACTCTCCATTTCTCATACATAATATGATCTAACTACTAAATTAGTCTAAATAGTATTAATAATAAGAAAAAATAAAGGAAGATGTCGTTTATAGTAGACAAGAGGAAAAAACCCAACATAAAAAATAAAATTAAAAAGACAAATGAGGCTTTAATTGGATAAGCAACTAAAGGAGAGAGCTAACTAGCACAAGTAAACAACAAATTGTAAGGAAAAATGAAAAAAGATGAAGAAACCAACCTCGGGCCTTTCATGGTAAAATGAAATTCATAGTTTAAAGCTTGATAAAAATGGTACAAGTTAGTACACATTTGATTGCAAATCTTTTGGCATAAACAGGAGCTCATAATAGGTGAAAATTGCCAAAAAAATTTCTTGGAGAATGTGAGTCATGTTCAAGAATAGGGGGAAAAGAAATAAGGAAGAAGAAAAAAGGATTGGTTTTAAATGAATTTCGATTGTCACAGCTTAGGGTCGTGAGTTGCTTGGCCAGTCATTCTAGTGGTTTATGACTCACATAATAATGATGTAGCATCATTTAAAAAGAGCAAGTCATGGCTCTGGGGCTTGACTCGACAATCGAGTTATGGCCTTAGGGCGTGAGTAGCAATAAATGGCCATCAATAACAATTGAATCACCATTAATTTCTAATTAACTAATTACTTACCAATTAAATTTAAATTTTGATATTAATTTTTATTATTTGCATGATATCAAATTATTCACATCATCATCATTATTATTATTATTATTATTATTATTACCTTTATTAATTTATATTTATTAACATATGTAAAATATTATTAATTTACTCCCTGAATTAAAATGGCATTCTCAAATTTTGATGTATTTTTCCATGAAGTTCCCCTATAAAATATAGGAAAAATAAGTTAAAAAATATGTATGTCCCATGCAAAATGTATCACCTAAGTGGTTTAAAGATGACTTAAGGCCTAGGGATGTGAATCAAATGAGTCAAAGGAGTGACTTACCCTTGGCCTATAAATAGCCTTTAAACTACCTTATTTGCTTGTTAAACCTCTTTTGGCAGGCTTTCCTTTCAGGTAAGTGCTCTTTTTTATGCCTTTTCTTTTTCTTTTTTCTTTACCATTATTTAATTAATTATCTATTCTTTATTTATTATTTTTCTTTCTTCTTCTCTTTTTGCATACTTTCTATTTTTTTTAAGTTTCGTCATCCATCCTCATTATTATTATTTTATTTATTATTACTATTTTAAGGTTATCATTTTGCTAGTAATATTAATTTTATTATTATTTGTTATTATTTATTGATTTGTTTATTTTATCGTAATTATCCTTATATGTGCTTCACTTATTGTCCTAATTACTATTATTTCATATACTAGCACATTTTAGTATACTACTTTATTATTAGCAAATTAATTATTATCACTGCATTTTTTCCATTAATGTAAAACCCGTATTATTTACACATATTTTCCTCTTAAAGGTTTTATAGGCCCACATGGCTGCCACTTTCCTTACTAAAGTGCATAGGCCGCTCAATTCTTCTAGAACTTGGAAAAATCCAATCTTAGCTCTATATTCTAGTTTGAAGTTTCTAAGAAGAATTCATCTTTACATAAGTCTCCTCCAAGTGACAGCCTGATATTGGGATCTTAGATTCCATATGTTTAGGTTTTCCCGTCAGGAGTTGTTTCCTCTTTTTGAGGAACTTTCTAAAATCATTAATGCTAACTTCATTCTTGGAACCTTAGCTTGCGTTCCAAATTATGTATTAGATCACCTGAGAGATGCAAGTTGAATCTCAAAAATTTTTCCTTTTGAGATTATCAGATTAGTGCCTCGATAAGAACCTATCCCTTTGGAATTATTGCTTAGAGCACTAGGAAACTTCTCTAACATACCTACTTTCCATGTTAGCTTTATTCTACTGATCTATCTTACTCTATAATTAATAATGAACTTAGGGGTACCAACCAGCGATTATCAGCTCCTTAACACCATCGAAGGCATACACAGTGGTCTGACTCCCTTTCTTATCACTATAAGAAAATTAGCAAATAGCAACAAAAATTAGCAATCAAATTTGTTAAATTTTCGTTGCTAATCAAAATTAGCAATGAAAAATTTGGTTGCTAATTTGATAGTTGCTATTTTTAGCAACAAAATTGATTCCAATTCTAAATTTAGCAACGAAATTAAAAATCCATTGTAAAATCCACCAATGATAATACTCAATGAGTTTATCAAAATTAGGAACGAAAAATTATTTCTGTTGCTTTTTTTAGCAACTAATAAAAAAATTCACGACAGCGATTTCCATCACTCTTTCGTCACTAAAGTTTATTAAAATATTTTCATTAATTTACCATTGCCCTATTATGATTTCCAAAAAGAAATATTCCAAACCTAAAGACATCATTTATTTATTCTATAATCCTATTTAATGTTGTATCCAATAGCACTTACAAAGATAGAAATGTATCCTGCCAATATCACCAGATGTAGAAAAATATACAACTAAACTCTTAAGAGCTCAAATACAATAAATAAATCAGTGTAAATCCAATATCTTGGACGCTTCAAAAACCATTCTCATATCTAAGCCTAGGTCATACTATCTTGGTCATTAATAAAATTATTCTAAGCATTTTTAAAATCACATTAAAACTTCTAGAAACCAGAACCCGAAGAAAGGTCTATTTATTCACATAATTTTAAAAGCAAGTCTAGCTATTATAACTCCCCTATTTGGTAATATTGATTAACTTCACAACACACCCAGTCACAAATGACAAAAATAAGCAAAGTACATGTATAACCTGAAGGCCAGAACAAAGATAAATGATTATAGCAAAGTTCAGTTATTAAACGTTATTGAACATACCTACAGGGTTTGATGAATCAATAATGATTGCATTATACTTCCCCTCAAGAGTAAATCGAAGAAATTCAATAGCTGTTAAGAAGACAAAAGAAAGATCCACTAAAAAGGTGCCATTTTCCTCAACTAACTATTTAAGTTCTGGTCACATTTATGAAATATATATCAAGATTGAAATGCTAGAAAATAATTATTTTAATCATACCAGCACCTACATAAAGTAAAAAATGAGGGTCCTCAAATCCAATAGATAATTCTGGAAAATACTTCTTCAACACCTAGAATAACCAAGAACTAATAGATCAGGTATAGAGTGCAGAAGGAAACATGGAAGAAGCATGCAACTTGAGATAAAATGAAGGGTTTCATCAAATCATCACTTACATCTATCACCATCTTATCTATCTCACATATATCAATGAGCTCTATAGAACTATGGCGAGAAATTTCCCTAAGAACCTTACCATCTCCACCATCAACAACCAGAACCTACATCACATATTTCATGAACTGATAATTGATAAACTTTTGAATAGAACAAGTTGATCACACAAACTTAAGACACTAACAGTTAATATGGTTTCTTAAAAACAATTAATTGTTAAAGGGAAAATTATTATCTCTTGAGAACCAGTGCTAAAATTCTCATAAGAATATGATATTATTATTGTTATAACATAATGCAAACTGAAAACTTCTTAATTTCTTTTAGAAAACAAAAATGGTTATCATTCAATGGTAACTGGTAAGTATATCAGTAAGATATAAGAGAGAGAGAATTTTATTCAAATTTCTCATATATCTTTCCTAGAGTTCCTTGAGGCCAATCCACTTAGTGAAAATAAAATGAGAGAAAAAATTCAGGGCTATTATAAGTCAAGCAAAATGGAGTCTGAATCTCTTTTCTTAATTATTTTCCATTCAAGGCCAAGGAGAGCTAGGATATATAACGGATAAAAAATATTTTTTAACCGAAGTAAACAAAAGTGATTCATATAGATTTAGGAGAAGGAATTGAACAAAGTGGAAAACGGGTAATCATCTCTTGATAGGCACACTCATCTTTCTCTATCAACTGGACGTTGCCATCAAGAACAAGCACTTTGCCATATGTGGATGACTGTAGATAAAAAACCAAGGATAAGCCAACAAAAGCCAACACAAATGGCATATATACCCACATAAGGGAAAAGAATAAAACATTCGCCATGAAAATTGTCAAGTCCATGAAGATGAGCCCATACCTTAAAAACAAAGATCTCTTGGTACTCTGACTTTCCCTTGTACAAAATGGTTTTGACTTCCAAAGAATGTACTTCTCCTACAAATAAAAACTCAAAAAACATCACACATAACTACAACGTCAAACATAAAGTATAAGTCAATCTTTTAATATTACCAAAGAGAGAGAGAAAGAAGAGAAAAGAAAAAAAATTGATAAACACAGCAGTAACCAATAACATATATAGATATTATTCTTCCATCCTACGAAAGAGAAAGAAAATGATTTAGATAAAGGAGAACAAAAATAGGGATATCTTTTCTCTTAATACAAGTATGGCAAAATGATCAAGAGATTAATGCTATCATTACCTGTAATGAACAAAAAGTTTAGTCCATCAAAAATGCCAAAATGAATCAACGCTGGGCAAAAAGATGAAAAAAATTTCAAACAAGAGGACTAGAGCAGAAATGAGATTCAAAAACTACGTTGTCTGATTCTTACAAATTAGATGGTGCATAATACCCGATGCATAAAATTATCATCTAAATTCTTACAAAATTAAACAATGTTGTACTTGCTCTTTGCTCATCACTGCCTTTTCCCAGAAATATTATTTGACCTGGAAAGGTTAAAAATAAAAGTTAATTTAGTAGTTCATTAAATAATATAGTTGGTTTCTTTAATTGAAGTTGTTTATATATATATATATATATTCAATCAATACATAATTTCATACTTTCATGCTTCAAATCCTCTGCTTCAACCATGCTAGAAAAATCAGTGCTTTCAACAACTAATCATAATGCAATCATTTTCTTAATACATCTTAAACCTAATCTTGCTATGCAACATTTTCATCTAACACAGAGATATCTATATTACACCTTTGATTTGAGTTTCATCACTGATATAGATGTAAATCCATATATGTCTCTGACATCAGATCTAAAGTTATTCACGATTTCCAGTTTCTATATATCTAAGAGAATTCTTCAACAAGATCGAGATTAAAAGTTTCGAATAGGGACCTTAGGCCACCAATTAATGATTACATGATTCCACTACAAAAGCAACACATTACATCAGCAATTTAGCCAAACTTCCATGATATTCAATTCAATGTCACATTATCTTAGGAGTTAAAAGAAAAAAAAAAAGGATAATTTCTAAAAATCCTGATTGACCATTAATAAGAATTTATGGCTATCTCCAATGTTTAACATTGAAAAAAACCCAAAAAGAATATTACTATTTTCTAAAAGATAAAATAGAAAAATATATTTGTGTAGCCTCGGCACATAGCTCAAGTAAGCTGACTTTAAGTTGATGGCAAAAAAAGAAATCAATAAGATAAAAAAAAAAGATGGAACCATGAAACACCGAAATATATTAAGAACATTAAAATTCGATGATAAAGAACAGACCTGGATAACATTATTTATAGAGCTCAAAGAATGAAAATTAACAAAACTAAAATAGTATCCCTATTGCTATTACAGATAAAAAATATATAAAAAGCGCCCATCACCTGAGAGGTAGATTTTTGTCATATTGCGAAAAGTTAATTGAAAAAAAGGAAGAAAATAAATCAACCATCACTTGGGAGGATGATTTTCTTCACTTTTTATATATATCGTTGAATTTTGCCGTAAAATAGCTGGAGCTTCTCTATGGTTTTTAGATGGAGAGAGATAATAGCGTTGTCATCGTTGATAGCTTCATCAACAATGAGGTGATTGGGTGACTTCTTTCCCTTAAAATCGTAGTAATCAAACTAAAATACAGAGCTTAAAGGAGATGAGTGGTAGCTTTGCTTTCATGACAGGTAGCGAAGCAAGCAGCATCGATAACACAAGAAGTATATGGAAGGAGATGTTAGAGAGTATGCCCTAGAGCCTATGTAAAAGGGATATATTTCATATGTATGAATTTATATTCTTAATATAAGGCATCATTCATTTATTAATGTTATGTTTAAATACACGAGTTTGTAAATCTTAAATTAATAAATGAAGTCCTAGATATTATAAACACAGTGCAAAGGCAATCATGAAAGTATTTATGATATAAGATGTCTATTGCATGCAAATGTGTTAATATCTAAATATTCTTAGTCATAAAATTATCAACATAGGACATTGTTAATTAAGACAGACTAGCACATGTTATGCTTCTTGAATGGTTCAAGCAGTGGTTATTATAACTATGATTTTGAAAGATAATCAAAGCTAACATATGGATGCTTGTTAGAAGAACAAGTTCATTGAAGAACTACAAAGAGAATCCTCACATGGATATTAAATCTATGTTAGTGAGGAATCTCTTCATAGCGATTGTGCAAGTATCCTTAGACTTGAGATCACCAAGGTTATCTTAAGTAGCAAGTGATATTCTTTGACTCCATAACTGATTAATTCCAACTACGAGTGAACATAGTTAGAAGGTTGGATATATCATGACCTACTTGAAGATAGTTGAGTAATCGATAAAGGATTCACCATCCCAGATTTATTAAGGGAAGTTATCTCTCATGATTCTATAGTTGCCTTATTCAGAGAATCTCGGGCCAGATTAATATGCCAAGATGGATAGGGATCTATGAAGGGAATTTTGGAAACAATTGTTAAATTAATAGAACATACATAATTAGATTTATATGAGTTGACAGAAATCCATACTCAGAATCTAATTGAGATAAGACTGGTGAAAGGAGTAATTGCACGGTAACAATTTATATGGAAGGGTACAGTCAAACCACTTGACTTTCTAGACATTTGGGTAGTCATGATTCCTAGATAGAGGCCACTCATGATTTGTATAATAGTGTATCATAAATATCAATAAGGGATTGATAAAATAATTTAAAGAAGTTTAAATCACATGAGTTTTGAATAGAACTTATAATTACATATTATACTGCCAATATAGATAGGAACACAATAAGTCACACACATATAGAGTAAAGGATAAAATGGTAAAATGATAAGGATAATAATATTTGATATTATTATGGGAGAAGAGAAATGAATTAGAGAATAATTGATTAAAGAGTTTAATTAATTATCATCAAGTAAAATTGTTCACAGAATTTTTTAGAAATGTTTTGCAACATGGACTTAATTGAAATATTATATTTCATAATTAATTATTATTGAACTATAAGTGTTATAGGGCTGATATAATAATTAATAGATCCATTGGAGAAATTAAAGAGTCTCAGAGAATTGGTTTTAGCGCATAAAGCCTCTAAAGGAAGGGTTACACGCCAAAACCATATAGAATGCCTTAAAGGCCTAATTCTTGGACCGAAAAAAATTAAATATATTTAATAAGTGTTATAAAGCCTACATATTTAATTTAGATGGATTTGGAATTCATTTGGTTGATTAAATTCAAGTGTATACATAAAAGACCTAGTTTATGGGTTTTGTACATAGTCCTTTATGAAAGAATTTAAATGGGATTTAATTGAGCCCAAATAAATTATTAATAATTCCAAAAGCCCATTTAATATTTTTCCATAAATTTTAAAGAACCCAATCCCATTATGAAGTTGGATTTTTAATCTAGCTATAAAAATCCAAGTTAAAGGGATTTAGGGTTGAGTGAACATTAAGAAAAAAAATTCTCTCTCATTTTCTCTAACCCAAGTTGCCATCCTCATTCCTTGCTAGCATCAAGGAATTTTGGACAGCCTTGTAACTCTATCAATATTGGTTCATTTGATCCTTCTCTTGTGTGGATTACTAATTGGAGGTGTTCTATTTTGGACACTATGGTTTGCGACAACCTGGTGAGAAGAAAAATCAATTGTTCAACAAAAATCAAACGTTATTTTTCTTGTTCTCATTAATATTTATATTTTAAATTCATGGCAAGATTATAAATATTGGTTAAAAATTTTAATTTTCTCTTATACATGTGATTTATGTAACAGATAATTCCCAACATGGTATCAGAGCCACGGTTTTGCCATGAATCTACAATCCTATATTATTCGCGAAATAATTTTTATTTTTTAGTTATTTATTTCATGAACTTTAAAATATCAGATTTGATTGTTCATGAATGAGAAATATTGATTTTTGGATGTATGTGATCAAATATGTAAAATAAAAAATAAAACGATTCATTTGACAAAAGAATCATTTTGTTTGGCGTGAATGAGTTTTATTTTTCAATAAAGTTTAGGGGCTGTTCTAAATTAAATTTTTATTGATCCACTCTAAAATTATTTTGATGATAATTTATGTGTTTAATATATGATATTAAGCTATTGGATCAAACAAAATTAAAATCGAACAAGTTTTACATGAAAACTAGTTTAATCGAAAAGTTCGATAAATTGGTGTTCTTTGTGTGTTCTTGGTTTGTTCTTGGTAAGTTCATATTTAGAACGATTTTTAATCTTCTAAAATTGATATATCAGATATATTAATATGTTTTTAATTAATTGGATTAATTAAAATGGGCCTTAAATTCATTGGATTAATTTTAATTCATTAAAATCACTTAATGGGCTTAATTATGTTTACAGACTAGATTTAAATTAGTAAATGACTTGATTGTCCCAAGGAGCTAATTTAAATTAAATATTATATACTTTAATTAAGTTTATTAATGGGTTTTAAGGATTGGAGTAGGCTTGGCTCATTCCAAAAGGCCTAAGTGGTCCAATAGACATAAAACTGGTTTGTGTGTGAACACACTTTAGGGTTTAAATATTTGGGTTTCGGCCTACCCTTTGTTTTAAGCCCAAAATTGATTTTTTAATTATTTAATATGATTAATTAATTAAATAATTAATTAATAATCAATTGGATTAATAATTAAGGCAAAAACACATGCATGCAAAAAGGTTTCCTAAAATGAAAGTTTCCAAAATGGAAAAAGTTTCCTAATTTTATCACATTATTAAAATAAACTCAAAAATAAGTTTCAAGAGTTGAAACATAGTTTGTATTCCATTATATGGTTTTACTTTATGCATTAGAAATGCATATAAGGGTGTATGATTGCCATGATGGATAGTTATGGATAAAGGCCCAATGTGATTGAGCATAATGTATGTTTTAGCCCAATAAGGACTTTCATGTCTGGGCCACTTTTTTTTGGTTTGTATTTCTTTTTCAAATTGTAATATGTAATTAGATTTATTAAATTATAATTAGAGATAGAAATGGAGACCACTATCAAGGAGCAAGATGGGCCGGATGGAGATCCAACAAGATTGAAGTTAATGTAATTATTTTTTCTTGTTTGAATCATGCATATTACCTAGATTTGACCTTTTGATTTCCTTTTTGGCTTGGGGAAATCAATGTAGTAAATTCCATAACTATGCCATATTCTTATGCTTATATTTATGTGATAGATATAGGATGCATACCAATGTATGCCAACCATGTATGATGAGACTTAATTAACTAAAATCCCTCAAACTAATACTAAAGTATAGTGTGGGTTGTTGACCATAGTCAAGATCACATTATATCAAATATGTTTGAATCTAATTAAATGGGTCATCTTTGCTAGCCTATTAGCTTGTTGACTATAGTCAAGGCTAATGGTTCTAGAGGAAAGATTAGGGAATGCATATATGATGTGCATGTATTAAGAGTTGATAACCTAATGATCTAATAGTTGTGTAGAGACACAATTGCTATAGAGTGTTAGAGAGTATGCCCTAGAGCCCATGTAATAGGGATGTTTTTCATATGTATGAAATTTATATTCTTAATAAAAGGCATCATTCATTTATTAATGCTGTGTTTGAATACATGAGTTTGTAAATCTTAAATTAATAAATGAAGTCCTAGATATTATAAACACAGTGCAAAGGCAATCATGAAGGTGTTCATGATGTGAGATGTCTATTGCATGCAAATATGATAATATCTAAATATCCCTAGTCATAGAATTAACAAGATAGGACATTGTTAATTCGGACAGACTAGCACATGTTATGCTTCTTGAATGGTTCAAGCAATGGTTCTCATAATTGTGATTATGGATGATAATCAAAGCTAACATATGGATGCTTGTTAGAGGAACAAGTTCATTGGAGACCTGCAAAGAGAATCCTCATATGGATATTAAATCTATGTCAGTGAGGAATCTCTTCATAGCAGTTGTGCAAGTATCCTTGGACTTGAGATCACCAAAGTTATCTTAAGTAGCAAGTGGTATACTTTGACTCCATAACTGATTACTTCCAACTGGGAGTGAACATAGTTAGGAGATTGGGTATATCATGACCTACTTGAAGATAGTTGAGTGATTGACAAAGGATTCACCATCCCAGATTTAACAAGGGAAGTTATCTCACATGATTCTATAATTACCTTGTTCAGTGAATCTCTGGCCAGAGTAATATGCCGAGATGGATGGAGATCCATGAAGGGCATTTTAGGAACAATGGTTAAATTAATAGAACATACATAATTAGATTTATATGAGTTGACAGAAATCCATACTCAGAATCTAATTGAGATAAGAGTGGCGAAAGGAGTAATTGCACGGTAACTGTTTCTATGGAAGGGTACAGTCAAACCACATGACTTTCCTGACATTTGGGTAGTCATGATGCCTAGCTAGAGGCCAATCATGACTTGTATAATGATGTATCAAAATATCAATAGAGATTGATAAAATGATTTAAAGGAGTTTAAATCATGTGAGTTTTGAATAGAACTCACAATTACATATTATACTGCCAACATGGACAGGAACCCAATAGGTCACACACATATAGAGAAAAGGGTAAAATGGTAAAATGACAAGGATAATAATATTTGATATTATTATAAAGGTAGAGAGGAGAATATGATAATAATTAATTAAAGAGTTTAATTAATTATGATCAAATAAAATTGTCCGCGGAACTTTTGAGAAATGTTCTGTAAATTGGACCTAAATAAAATAATGTATTTCATGATTAATTATTATTTTCTTATAAGTGTTATAAGACTACTATAAGTGTTATAGGATTGATATAATAATTAATAGGACCATTGGAGAAATTATAAAGGGCCAAAGGAATGAAGAAGTTGGAGGAAGCCCTCCAAAAAAGGGCTACACGCCAACTCCATACAGAAGGGCTTAGAGGGCTTTTTCTTGGACCAAATTAATTTATACATGTTACATAAGTGTTATGGAACTCACATATTTAATTTGGTTGGATTTGGAATCCATTTGTGTATTTAAATCCAATTAGATGCACAAAGGGCCTAGTTTGTGGATTTTGTGCATGGTCTTTTATGAAAAGATTTAATTTGGATTTAATTAAGCCCAAATGATTATAATTAATTCCAGAAGCCCAATTAATAATTCTCCAGCAATTTTAAAGAGCCCAATCTCATTAAGGAGTTGGAATTTTAACCTAACTATAAAAGGCCAACTAATGAGAATTAGGGTTAAGTGATTAAAACAAAAGGAAAGTCTTTTTCTCTTATTTCTCTCTCCCTTTTTGCGCCACTTCCATTGCTAGCCTCTTGGATTTCGGCCAGCCCTAGTTGAACACCAATTTGTTGGTTCAATTTACCCCTCTCTAGTGTGGATTACTCATTGGAGGTGTTCGATTTTGGACACTGTGGTTTGCCACAACCCGGTGCGAAGTAAAATCAACTGTTCAACAAAAATCAAAGGTGATTTTTCTTATTCTCATATAGTTATATTGTGTATTCATGGCAAGATCAGATCTTATGGTTAAAAAATTTTAAAATTCTGCTCATGTATGTGATGCATGTAACCATTAAATTCCAACATGGTATCAGAGCCAGGTTTTGCCATGGATATACATTTCTATATTTTTCTGCGGAATAAGTTTTGTTTTGTTTTGAGTTATTTATTTCATGAACTTTAAAATATTAGATTTGATTGTTCATGAATGAGAAATATTGATTTCTGGTTGTATGTGTGATCAAGTAAATATGGTGGAAATAAAAACGAAATTTTTGAATGATTAACATAAGGGTTTGGCGTGAAACTCATTAGGGTTTGGCGTGAAACCCTAGGTAATGTAGGGGCTGTTCTAATTTAATTTCTTATGGATCCATTGAAAAATCATTTAGATGATATTTTATGTGTTTAATATGTGATATTAAGCTGTAGGATCGAACGAAATTAAAATCGAACATGTTTTGCATGAAAACTAGTTTTGTCGAAAAGTTCGATAAATTGGTGTTCTTCGTGTGTTCTTGGTTAGAACGACTTTTGATCTTCTAAATTTGATATATATGATATATTAAAGTGTTTTTAATTAATTGGATTAATTAAAATAGGCCTTAAATTAATTTGATTAATTTTAATTCATTAAAACCACTTAATGGGCTTAATTATATTTACGGACTTGGTTTAAATTAGTAAATGACTTGGTAGGCCCAAGGAGCTGATTTAAATTAACTATTATAAACATTAATAAAGTTTATTAATGGGTTTTAAGGGCTGGAGTGGGCTTGGCTCATTCCAAAAAGCCCAAATGGTCCAAAAGACACAAAACTAGTTTGTGTGTGAACACACTTAGGGTTTTTCTTCTGTGGGTTTCGGCCTACACTTGTTTTAAGCCCAAAATTGATTCTTTTAATTATTTAATATGATTAATTAATTAAATAATCAATTTATAATTAATTAATAATCAATTTGATTGATTATTAAGGCAAGAACACATTCATGCAAAAAGGTTTCCTAAAATGAAAGTTTCCAAAATGGAAAAAGTTTCCTAATTTGATCACATCATTAAAATAACTCAAAATATAGTTTCAAAGGTTGAAACAAAGTTATTAATCCATTTCTTTATGCATTAGAAAGGCATATAAGGGTGTATGATTGGCATGATGGATAGTTATGGACAAAGCCCAATGTGATTGAGCATTATGCATGTTTTGGCCCAATGAGGACTTTCATGTCCCGGCCACTTGTTTTTGGTTTGTATTTCATTTCAAATTGTAATATGTAATTAGATTACTTATATTAGAATTAGAAATAGAGATGGAGACCATTTTCAAGGAGCAAGATGGGCCGGATGGAGATCCAACAAGCTTGAAGATAATGTAATTATTTTTCTTGTTTGAATCATGCATACTACCTAGGTGTGACCTTTTGATTTCTCTCTTGGCTCGGGGAAATCAATGTAGTGAAGTCCATAACTATACCATATTTGTATGCTTATATTTATGTGATAGATATAGGATGCATACCAATGTATGCCAACCATGTATGATGAGACTTAATTAACTAAAACCCTCAAACAAATACTAAGGTATATAAGCCTTCCATTAATTTGAGGAGAACCAGAGTTCTTTATAGTGTGGGTTGTTGACCACAGTCAAGCTCACATTACATCGAATATGTTCAAATCTAATTAAATGGGTCATCTTAGCTAGCCCATTAGTTTGTTGACCACAGTCAAGGCTAATGGTTCTAGAGGCAAGATTAGGGAATGCATATATGATATGCATGCATCAAGAGTTGATAACCTAATGATCCAATAGTTGTGTAGAGACACAATTGGTACATGGATACCTACCTTTCAAGGGTATGGAATTTGGCTTGTTGACCACAGTCAAGGTCAAATTACATATCAAGGATTGGATATTGGCCACTAAGAAAACCATCGGGTTTTCTCGGATTATATAGTGAGGGCTATTAATTCGCAATAAAATAGTGGGAGTAAATGGATTAATTAAAGACCTTATTAATGCATACATATATATGAATATACTCTCATATCTTTTCTTTTTCACATCTAGGTCATCATCATGAGCACATCAAACATTAATATACGATCAATCTTGGATAACAAGCTGGTTGGTAACAACTATTCTGACTGGATCAGGCAAGTGAGAATTGTTCTCAGGGCTGAAAAGATCCATTATGTCTTGGATAAAGATCCACCACCACTTCCATCAGATGATGCCATTGATGAGATCAAAGGCATTTATCGAAAATACATGGAGGATAGTGAAGCAGCAGCATGTCTGATGCTGGGTGCTATGTCCTCGGAGCTTCAGAAGCAACATGAAATGATGGATGCTAGAACCATCGTTTTGCATCTAGAGGAGCTCTATTCTTCTCAGGCTAGAACTGAGCAATATGAGATTGCTCGAGCTCTATTTAGCTGCAAAATGGTGGAAGGCACTTCAGCTGCTACTCATGCATTGAAGATGTATGGGTATATTGAGCATTTGAGTAGACTTGGCTATGTTATGGATAATGATCTATACATAGATTTAATCTTGTACTCGTTGGCTCCAAGTTATGCACCTTTCGTGCTTAACTTCAACATGAACAAGATCCAAGTATCCATTCCTGAGTTAATCAACATGCTCAAGAAAGCTGATGGATCATTTAAGAAAGATCCAAAAAGTGTCATGGTTGTCACTTCTGCTAAAGGCAAGAAGCAGAAGAAGAAGAAGAAGAAGAAGATAACCAAGGCGTAGCCAAAGAATGGTGGGATCTCCAAGAAGAAGATTGCCAAGAAAGAGAATCCCAAAGGAACTTGCTTCCATTGTGGAAAAGATGGTCATTGGAAGCGTAACTGCAAGGCCTATCTAGATTCTCTTAAGGAGAAGAAGCAAGCTGTTGCATCTACTTCAGGTATTCATATGATTGAAATTAATACTTATTCTATTGCTTCAAAACAATCTTGGGTATTAGATACCGGATGTGGATCTCATTTATGTAATGATCTACAGGGGCTTAGAAGCTTTAGAAGAGTTGGAAAGGCAGAGATATGTTTGCAGTCAGCTACTGGACAGAACATCTCTACAACAGTTGTGGGGACTTACTATTTGCCTCTTCCTAGTGGATTAGTACTGGAATTAAATAATTGTTATTATGTTCCAGCCTTATCCAAAAGTATTATTTCTTTCAGTCGTTTGATGAACGATTATGATATTTCTTTAAAGGACAAATGTTGTTACATTTTTAAGAACAATATATTTTATGCAAAAGCTATCATTGAGAATGGTATATTTGTTCTTGATTTAATTAAAGAAGTACATAATGTGGATACCAAGAGAATGAAACATGATAATCTAAATACCTCATACTTATGGCATTGTCGTTTAGGCCACATAAATGAAAAACGCATGACCAAATTGCACAAGTCAGGTGATTTGGGATCATTTGATTATGAATCATTTGATACATGCGAATCTTGTTTATTGGGAAAAATGACAAAAGCTCCCTTTATTGGTAAAGGAGAACGAGCTAAAATGGTTTTCGACTTAATACATTCAGATGTATGTGGTCCAATGACAACACATGCTAGAGGAGGTTACTCCTACTTCATTACTTTCATAGATGATTATTCCAGGTTTGGATACATCTATCTAATGAAATATAAGTCTGAAGCATTTGAAAAGTTCAAAGAATTCAAAAATGAAGTAGAGAAACAACTTGGCAAAAGTATTAAAACACTTAGATCAGATCGAGGTGGAGAATACTTAAGTCAAGAGTTTCAGGATTATCTTAGAGATAATGGGATTTTATCTCAATGGACTCCTCCATATACACCACAACACAATGGTGTATCCGAAAGGAGGAATCAAACACTATTAGATATGGTTCGATCAATGATGAGTCGAGCGGACTTGCCTAAGTCCTTTTGGGGATATGCACTAGAAACTGCTGTTTATGTGTTAAATAGAGTTCCTAGTAAATCGGTTGATGTTACTCCATATGAGATGTGGAATAACAAGAAACCCACGCTTTCTCATATGAAAGTATGGGGCTGTCCTGCTTATGTGAAGAGGACAATGTCAGACAAACTGGATGTTATGTCTGATAAATGTTTATTTGTGGGATATCCAAAAGAAACGTTTGGATATTATTTCTATCATCCCTTAGAACAAAAGGTGTTTTTTTCAAGGCATGCTGTCTTCTTGGAAAAAGAGTTTCTCCTACGAGAAGACAGTGGGAGTAAAATTGAACTTGGTGATGTTCAGGACCCACAAATAGAAGTAGATCAACCGATTGAACCCGAAACTGAATTTCATAATGATGAGATTACAGTTGAACCTGATTATACACAAAATCCTAGAAGATCTACTAGGATGCGTTCTATCCCTGTGAGATATGGATTTCACGTTGATTCGGATAGAGGCATAACTGTAGTAGAGGACAATGAGCCTACAAGCTATCAAGAAGTTTTGAACAGTTCAGAACGTGATTTATGGCTTAAGGCTATGCAGTCCGAAATGGACTCCATGTATGAGAATAAAGTATGGACTTTAACTCAACCACCTGAAGGGATAAAGCCCATAGGGTGCAAATGGGTCGTCAAAAAGAAGACTGACATGGAAGGTAATATAGTTACCTATAAAGCTCGCTTAGTAGCAAAAGGTTATCGTCAAAAAGAAGGTATTGACTATGACGAAACTTTTTCTCCTGTAGCGATGCTTAAGTCTATAAGAATACTTTTAGCCATTGCAGCTCATTATGATTATGAGATTTGGCAGATGGATGTGAAGACAGCTTTCCTTAATGGAAATCTTACCGAGGATGTGTATATGACACAACCAGAAGGATTCATATCAGGAAATGGCGAAAAGGTATGCAAGCTTCAAAGATCCATTTATGGATTGAAGCAAGCCTCTAGGAGTTGGAACATACGATTCAATGAGACAATCAAAGAGTTTGGTTTCTCACAGAATGAAAATGAACCTTGTGTGTATAAAAGGGTCAGTGGGAGTGCAATTGTCTTCCTAGTTCTATATGTAGATGACATATTGATCATGGGAAATGACATTTCTCTTCTCCAATCTGTTAAAATATGGTTATCCAAGCAATTCTCCATGAAAGACCTTGGAGAAGCATCCTATATTATGGGAATAAGGATCTATAGAGATAGATCCAATAGGTTGCTAGGTCTTTCTCAGAGTACATATATAGATAAAGTATTGAAGAGGTTCAATATGGATCTCTCTAAGAAAGGGTTTATACCCATGGTGCATGGGAAACACCTTTCTAAGTCTATGTGTCCACAGAAACTGGAGGATAGAGAGAGCATGAATAGAATGCCATATGCATCTGCAATTGGTTCTATCATGTATGCTATGTTATGTACACGTCCAGATGTAGCATTTGCTTTGAGTGTCACAAGCAGATTCCAATTTAATTTTGGAGAGGAACACTGGGCAGCTGTCAAGAATATTCTTAAGTACTTGAGAAGGACTAAGGATATATTCTTGGTATATGGAGAGGGAAGTTTGGAAGTAAACGGGTATACAGATGCCAGCTTCCAATCTGACAAAGATGATTGTAAATCACAATCTGGTTATGTGTTCATAATGGGAGGAGGAGCAGTTAGTTGGAAAAGTTCCAAACAAGAAACAACTGCTGATTCCATGACAGAAGCTGAGTACATTGCTGCTTCAGAAGCAGCCAAAGAAGCAGTCTTGATCAAAAAGTTCATAACCGAACTAGGAGTGGTGCCTAGCATTGTTGATCCGATTCCTTTATATTGTGACAACAATGGAGCCATTGCGCAAGCAAAGGAACCACGGTCTCATCAGCGATCCAAACATGTTCTCAGACGCTACCATCTCATAAGGGAAATAGTAGCTAGAAATGATGTGAATATAGAAAGGGTTCCCACAGATGACAATGTGGCGGATCCCCTCACTAAAGCACTTTCCCAGATAAAGCATGATCACCATATAAATAGCATGGGTCTGAGACATATGAGTGATTGGCTCTAGTGCAAGTGGGAGATTGTTAGAGAGTATGCCCTAGAGCCCATGTAATAGGGATGTTTTTCATATGTATGAAATTTATATTCTTAATAAAAGGCATCATTCATTTATTAATGCTGTGTTTGAATACATGAGTTTGTAAATCTTAAATTAATAAATGAAGTCCTAGATATTATAAAACACAGTGCAAAGGCAATCATGAAGGTGTTCATGATGTGAGATGTCTATTGCATGCAAATATGTTAATATCTAAAATATCCCTAGTCATAGAATTAACAAGATAGGGACATTGTTAATTCGGACAGACTAGCACATGTTATGCTTCTTGAATGGTTCAAGCAATGGTTCTCATAATTGTGATTATGGATGATAATCAAAGCTAACATGTGGATGCTTGTTAGAGGAACAAGTTCATTGGAGACCTGCAAAGAGAATCCTCATATGGATATTAAAATCTATGTCAGTGAGGAATCTCTTCATAGCAGTTGTGCAAGTATTCTTGGACTTGAGATCACCAAAGTTATCTTAAGTAGCAAGTGGTATACTTTGACTCCATAACTGATTACTTCCAACTGGGAGTGAACATAGTTTAGGAGATTGGGTATATCATGACCTACTTGAAGATAGTTGAGTGATTGACAAAGGATTCACCATCCCAGATTTAACAAGGGAAGTTATCTCACATGATTCTATAATTACCTTGTTCAGTGAATCTCTGGCTAGAGTAATATGCCGAGATGGATGGAGATCCATGAAGGGCATTTTAGGAACAATGGTTTAAATTAATAGAAACATACATAATTAGATTTTATATGAGTTGACAGAAATCCATACTCAGAATCTAATTGAGATAAGAGTGGTGAAAGGAGTAATTGCACTGTAACTGTTTCTATGGAAGGGTACAGTCAAACCACATGACTTTCCTGACATTTAGGTAGTCATGATGCCTAGCTAGAGGCCAATCATGACTTGTATAATGATGTATCAAAATATCAATAAAGATTGATAAAATGATTTAAAGGAGTTTAAATCATGTGAGTTTTGAATAGAACTCACAATTACATATTATACTGCCAACATGGACAGGAACCCAATAGGTCACATACATATAGAGAAAAGGGTAAAATGGTAAAATGACAAGGATAATAATATTTGATATTATTATAAAGGTAGAGAGGAGAATATGATAATAATTAATTAAAGAGTTTTAATTAATTATGATCAAATAAAATTGTCCGCGGAACTTTTGAGAAATGTTCTGTAAATTTGACCTAAATGAAATAATGTATTTCATGATTAATTATTATTGTCTTATAAGTGTTATAAGACTACTATAAGTGTTATAGGACTGATATAATAATTAATAGGACCATTGGAGAAATTATAAAGGGCCAAAGGAATGAAGAAGTTGGAGGAAGCCCTTCAAAAAAGGGCTACGCCAACTCCATACAGAAGGGCTTAAAGGGCTTTTTCTTGGACCAAATTAATTTATATATGTTACATAAGTGTTATGGAACTCACATATTTAATTTGGTTGGATTTGGAATCCATTTGGGTATTTAAATCCAATTAGATGCACAAAGGGCCTAGTTTGTGGATTTTGTGCATGGTCTTTTATGAAAAGATTTAATTTGGATTTAATTAAGCCCAAATGATTATAATTAATTCCAGAAGCCCAATTAATAATTCTCCAGCAATTTTAAAGAGCCCAATCTCATTAAGGAGTTGGAATTTTAACCTAACTATAAAAGGCCAACTAATGAGAATTAGGGTTAAGTGATTAAAACAAAAGGAAAGTCTTTTTCTCTTATTTCTCTCTCCCTTTTTGCGCCACTTCCATTGCTAGCCTCTTGGATTTCGGCCAGCCCTAGTTGAACACCAATTTGTTGGTTCAATTTACCCCTCTCTAGTGTGGATTACTCATTGGAGGTGTTCGATTTTGGACACTGTGGTTTGCGACAACCCGGTGCGAAGTAAAATCAACTGTTCAACAAAAATCAAAGGTGATTTTTCTTATTCTCATATAGTTATATTGTGTATTCATGGCAAGATCAGATCTTATGGTTAAAAAATTTTAAAATTCCGCTCATGTATGTGATGCATGTAACCATTAAATTCCAACATAGAGATACCTACCATTTAAGGGTATGGAGTTTGGCTTGTTGACCATAGTCAAGGTCAAATTACATATCAAGGATTGGATATTTGCCCACTAAAAAAAACCATCGGGTTTTCTTGGATTATATAGTAAGGGCTATTAATTCACAATAAAATAGTTAGAGTAAATGGATTAATTAAATACCTAATTAATGCATACATATATATGAACATACTCTCATATGTTTTCTTTTTAACATCTAGGTCATCATCATGATCACATCAAACATTAACATACAATCGATCTTGGATAACAAGCTGATTGGAAGCAAATATTCTGACTAGATTAGACAAGTGAGACTTTTTCTCAGAGCTAAAAAGATCCATTATGTATTGGATAAAGATCCACCACCACTTCTATTAGATGATGCCATTGATGAGATCAAAGGCACTTATCGAAAATACATGGAAGATAGTGAAGCAGTGACATGTCTGATGCTGGGTGCTATGTCTTTAGAGCTTCAGAAGCAGCATAAGATGATGGATGCTAGAACCATCATTTTGCATCTAGAGGAGTTTTATTCTTCTCAGGCTAGAAACTGAGCAATATGAGATTGCTCGAGCTCTATTTAGCTGCAAAATAGTGGAAGGTACTTCAAACTACTGCTCATGCATTGAAGATGTATAGGTATATTGAGCATTTGAGTAGACTTGGCTATGTAATTGATAATGATCTATACATAGATTTAATCTTGTACTCATTGGCTTCAAGTTTTGCACATTTTGTGCTTAACTTCAACATGAACAAGATCCAAGTAACCATTCCTGAGATAATCAATATGCTCAAAATAGTTTATGGATCCTTTAAGAAGGATTCAAAAAGTGTCATGGTTGTCACTCTGCTAAAGGCAAGAAGCAGAAGAAGACGAAGATGACCAAGGCATAACCAAAGCATGGTGGGGTTTCCAAGAAGAAGGCTACCAAGAAAGAGAATCCCAAAGGAACTTGCTTTCATTGTTAGAGAGTATGCCCTAGAGCCCATGTAAAAGGGATGTATTTCATATGTATGAATTCATATTCTTAATAAAAGGCATCATTAATTTATTAATGCTATGTTTAAATACACGACTTTGTAAATCTTAAATTAATAAATGAAGTCCTAGATATTACAAACACAGTGCAAAAGCAATCATGAAAATATTCATGATATTAGATGTCTATTGCATGTAAATGTGTTAATATCCAAATATCCTTAGTCATAGAATTAACAAGATAGGACATTGTTAATTTGGACAGACCGGTACATTTTATGTTATTGAATGGTTCAATTAGTGGTTCTCATAACTATGATTATGGAAGATAATCAAAGCTAACATGTGTATGCTTGATAGAAAAACAAGTTCATTGGAGACCTGCAAAAAGAATCCTCACATGGATATTAAATCTATGTCAGTGAGGAATCTCTTCATAGTGGTTGTTTAAGTATCCTTAGACTTGAGATTACCAAGGTTATCTTAAGTAGCAAGTGATATACTTTGACTCCACACCTGATTACTTCCAACTGGGAGTGAACATAGTTAGGAGGTTGGGTATATCATGACCTACTTGAAGATAATTGAGTAATCGATAAAGGATTCACCATCCCAGATTTATTAAGGGAAGTTATCTTTCATGATTCTATAATTGCCTTGTTTAGAAAATCTCTGGCTAGAGTAATATGCCAAGATGGATAGGGATCCATAAAGGGTATTTTGGGAACAATGGTTAAATTAATAAAACATACATAATCCATAAAGGGTATTTTGGGAACAATGGTTAAATTAATAAAACATACATAATTCGATTTATATGAGTTGATAGAAATCCATACTCAGAATCTAATTGAGATAAGAGTGGTGAAAGGAGTAATTGAACGGTAACTGTTTCTACGGAAGGGTACAGTCAAACCACTTGACTTTTTTGATATTTGGGTAGTCATGATGCCTAGCAAGAGGCCGCTCATGATTTTTATAATAGTGTATCATAAATATCAATAAGGGATTGATAAAATGATTTAAAGAAGTTTAAATCATATGAGTTTTGAATAGAACTCATAATTACATATTATACTGCCAATATGGATAGGAACCCAATAGGTCACACACATATAGAGTAAAGTATGAAATGGTAAAATGACAAGGATAATAATATTTGATATTATTATGGGAGAAGAGAAATGAATAATAGAATAATTAATTAAACGAGTTTAATTAATTATGATCAAGTAGAATTGTTCGCAGAACTTTTTAGAAATATTCTGCAAAATGGACTTAATTGAAATATTGTATTTTATAATTAATTATTATTGGACTATAAGTCTTATAGGGATGATATAATAATTAATAGATCCATTGGAGAAATTAAAGAGGTCCAGAGAATTGGTTTTGGTGCAGAAACCCTCTAAAGGAAGGGTTATAAGCCAAAACAATATAGAAGGCTTTAAAAGCCTAATTCTTGGACAAAGATAAATTAAATATATTTCATAAGTGTTATGGAGTCTACAAATTTAATTTGTATGTATTTGGAATTCATTTGGGTGATTAAATTCAAGTGTATGCATAAAGGGCCTAATTTATGGTTTTTGTGCATTGTCCTTTATGAAAGGATTTAAATTGGATTTAATTGAGCCCAAATAAATTATTAATAATTTCAAAAGCCCTTCTAATAATTCTCCAGCAATTTTAAAGTGCCCAATCCCATTATGAAGTTGGATTTTTAACCTTGTTATAAATATCCAAGTTAAAGGGATTTAGGGTTAAGTGAACATTAACAAAAAAAAATTCTCTCTCATTTTCTCTAACCCTAGCTGCCACCCTCATTCCTTGCTAGCATCAAGGAATTTTAGCCAGCCTTGTACCTCCACCAATCTTGGTTCATTTGATCCTTCTTTAGTGTGGATTACTTATTGGTAGTGTTCTATTTTGGATACTGTGGTTTGAGACAACCCAATGAGAGGGAAAATCAACTGTTCAACAAAAATCAATGATGATTTTTCTTGTTCTCATTAATATTTATATTGTAAATTCATGGAAAAATCAGATCTATTGGTTAAAAATTTTAATTTTCGCTTATACATGTGATGTATGTAATCGATAATTCCCAACAAAAGATGCCTAGGGTTTTTTTAATAACACTAAAAGATCTAAATATATAAGCTGAGAGAGAGAGAGAAAAAGGGAATTACCATTGTTGAAAGGTGATATTCAAAGCTGATGGCGAAGATAAAGAGAAGAGTAGAGATAAGGGGCTAATTTATACCTAGGGCAACAAATAAAAAAATTACATAAATAACCTTAATTTTAGCAACAAAATTTAAATTCGGTTGCTAATTTAGCAACAAAATTTCAATTCGATTGCTAATTTAGCAACCAAAATTAATTTCGTTGCTATTTTTCATTAAAAACAAAAATCCAATTCCATTTTTATTTTTCATTGAAAATGTAAATTAGCAATGAAATTTTATTTCAGTTGCTATTTTAGCAACGAAAATCTAATTTTGTTGCTATTTTTCATTGAAAATGTAAATTACCAACGGAATTTCATTTTGGTTGCTATTTTAGCAATGAAAATCCAATCCCATTGCTATTTTCCATTGAAAATGCAAATTGGCAACGAAATTTCATTTCGGTTGCTATTTTAGCAACAAAAATCCAATTTCATTGCTACTTTTCATTAAAAATGTAAATTACCAATGGAGTTTCATTTCGGTTGCTAAAATAGCAATGGCAATTATATTCCTTGCTATTTTTTGTTCCAAAATTTTTTTGCCATCTTTTGGTGCCTTATTTAGCAATGATATAGTATTTCCATTGTAAATTTCCATTGTTAAAATTTGGCACTAAAAATTCCCTCCACTTTTAGCAAAGGAAGATAACAAAACATATTTTTGTTGCTAAATCTAGAATATTTAACAAATTTTAGCAACGGAGAATTGTTTTCGTTGCTAAATTAGCAATGGAATAATTTCTATTGCTATTTTTTTGTTGCTATTTTTGGATTTTCTTGTAGTGTATTATTCTAGCAGAGACCATCTTCAGCCTAGACACTATCTGTACTAATCATGCTACAGTTTTTTCAAAAGCCCCTCATTACTCCAGGTATATTCATTATTTTAAAAGGTAGTATGCCTCTTGTAGGTTTTCACACTAGCTTTTTTTAGTGGGAGATGCATCTTTTGGATTTTCACTTAACCTTGTGCCTTACTTTTGCCTGAGATGAATCCAACTCACACCAATGTCTTTTATTTCATCATCTTGTTTTTTTTCAACATCTTTTTTTTCTTTGATTTCTTTTATTTTTTTAGGTATGGCAATAGGAGAAACTAAGGCTATTAAGTTCAAAAGTATAAAGATTTACTCATTTATAAGATTAAACCTTGAAAGTATCTTTTCTCTATTATCAATCAACCCTATCAAGTTTTCTTGATTGAAAATTTTCATTCTGCCTCTAATATTTGCCCAAGATGTTTTTTTTTTATCTTTATGAGGTGCCCAATTATAGCAAGGCCACCATTTATTAGTGTCGATCCATTGGGCTATATTCTTTTCTCTTTATCTTTAATTTTTTTTATTTTTTCCAAGTCTAGCCATGGAAACGTTTTAGCCTATCGATGTTAATCGGTTCTTTAAACTCATTCCCATCATTGTCACTCAGTATTGTAGCTCATTTGGACAATAGCTTCTTTAATACAAATGGGCTCTCTCATATTGGTCTAAACTTACCTCTGATGTTAGCCATGTCTAGCCTTATCTACTTAAAAACTAGATCTTTTTATTTTAAATGATGCTTCTGTACCTTCTTATTAGAAGACCTTACCAGCCATTTCTGATAAATTTGGTTATGATAATAAGCTCGTATCATATCTCTTTTCAACAGGTTAAGCTAAAGCAACCTTTACCTAGCCTATTATATTTTTGGTAATTTAGCTTCTAAAACCACTCACAACAACTAATTTTCAATCTCCATTGGTAGCATAACTTATATTCCATAGATAAGCAAAAATGGAGAAGCTTTAGTTGAAGTTTTGGTTGTAGTTCTATATCCCCACAATGCAAAAGGTAACTTCTTAGCCCAATCCTTATAGGTTCTAACCATCTTGGCCAAAATTCTTTTAATACTTTTGTTTGTTGCTTTAATCGTTTCATTTTCCTGAGGACTGATGGCGAAGACTTATGATTCTGAACTCCATATCTTTTAAGAATTCATTTAGTTTCTCCTAAAAAGGAGAACCCAATGTCAAATACAATATGCTATGGAATCTCGTATTTACTTATCAAATTATTTTCAATAAGCCTTACCATTTCCCTTACACCTAAATTCTTGAATTATTTTACTTCTATCCATTTTGATAAATAATCATTAGCCACCATAATGAACTTATATCTATTTAATGCTGGTGGATAGATCATTCCCATGATGTCAATACCCTAAGCAGCAAAAGGCTAGGATGAGGTAAGAGTACATAATTCTAAGATGGGCACATGTCTCAGATCAGCATATTTTAAACATAGCTGGATTCCTTTACATATCTGGAGCAATTTGTATCCATAGTAAGCCAAAATAAAACGATGATGTATTAAAGTTTTAGCTAAGGCTACCAATTCATATGAGCACCACAAACACCAACATGGACTTTTTCCATAACTTTCTTGGCTTCTTTATCATATATATACCTTAAGTATAAGCTATCTACCTACCTTGTATAAGTACCTTTCCTAGTGATGAGTTGAGCGAATAGCTTGTCTAATATTCTCTAATCTTTTTATATAGCCTCCTCTAGAAACATAGATTTCTTAATGTAATTTTGAATATC
Source organism: Excoecaria agallocha (assembly GCA_037975025.1). Taxonomy (NCBI): domain Eukaryota; kingdom Viridiplantae; phylum Streptophyta; class Magnoliopsida; order Malpighiales; family Euphorbiaceae; genus Excoecaria; species Excoecaria agallocha. The sequence goes on along the minus strand of CM075807.1, from coordinate 94,383,873 downwards.
AAAATACCAAGGCTTCCCATCATTTACCACTATAATCATCACTTGTTTGCCTTAAAACATGGTTTATCAAAGTTGAAGATGATTATGGGCTTCAAGCTTACTCCTTATAGGTTATCCCACATTGATACCAATGTCACTAAGGCTTCAACTAACTGATTTTCATCATGTGGAATGTAGTCGAAAGTAAAACCTCAAATTGATCACTCAAAGCCTTTAAAAATCTTGAGTAGGTTGCCAACCCCTTTTATTTCACAACTTATTCACCTTTTGCTTGGTAAACCACCAAAGATGAATCACCATAAACTTCTGCACTCCTTGCCTCTAAGGCTAAAAAAGCTTCCAATTCCAAGATAGATGCTCGGCTTCATTATTAGTGGCTTTATATTTGAGTTTTTTTGTCTAAAAGATGTAAAGACTGCTCTAGCATTTTTTCCCTATTACCAAGCATATCATCTTGCATTTAATCATTTGTACTATATTCCATTAGTATAAAAAACATGTTGATTTAGGTTACTTATAATCATGTCATTACATTATATAGGCTATATAAGAGAAAACAATTTTAATACATCATAATTATAATAGTTAGGTTCATTACATTCCACTTTACTTAGCAAAATTTAAGATTTATAATAATAAAAAAAAACAAAAATAAAAAGACAACTTCTTCCATACTTTGACTCTTTTTAATGCTGGTATGGGCTTTGTTGATGTTGGCCTTTTCTTTTCTAAAGAGTCCTAGCTTGAGTACCTATACTGATGAAAACCCATGCTAAGTTATATAGCTTAGTAGGGAACAATAAATGTGTGAACAACCACTCATAATGGTCATTCTCAAGCATACAACATGCAACAATAATAAGATACATTTATATTAATAAGAAACCATATTATAACTAATTTGGAAAAACATTACTATAAAAAAGATTTGCAATGCAGAGTTAATCTCATATAACATATCATTATTTAATATTAAATCATTAACATTTATTTAACCATTCATTATTTTCTGTAAATGCCTACGTAAGATCTATGGGTATGGTTAATGGGTACTGTGGATACCTGTAGGTATCATTCATGTGAATATTTGAAGGTATTACTCTTATGGATACCTGCAGGTATCAAATTTGTGGACCAAATGGGGCCAAGATTGTTATACAAAATGGGGATAAAATGTAGATCCAAACGGAGTCAAAACTATGATAGTTGTATCTATAACCTATAGGCATGCCTATCTACCCATAACCCAACCTTAATTATATGCATTTGATCATTTCTCATGTCAATTCATTCATTGTGTCCCATTCATCATATTGCATAGTTATACATGCAAATGCTCATAAACAATTATAACAGTGTAACATAACTACCATTGTGTAATTTCAATAATTTAAACATGCATGTGCATGTGTATTATCTATTTGAGGTATTATAAATCATGTATAAACATAGCTACATTTGTATATGTTTGTATATGCATATATAAACATGCATGTGTCCATTTATGTCTTATTTGCATTCTTATGTTTCATATACATTTCATATCATATATTTCTTTAATTTCATACTTGCTATATTCTAATTAGGGTCAAAAGTGTTTAAATGAGTTTTGGTAGTGTTTTGAAGACCTAAAGTTCATGTTTGCCCTATGAAAAGAGTGCCTTAATGGAAGCAACTTTTGCCTTTATCAAGGTGATGCATTTTATACCCATAAGAGTGTGTTCCTTGGTGGAAGGGAAGGTTTCCTTAATTGAAGAGGTGGGTTCCTCAACTAAGGCGACATTTCTATTGGTGTAGGAGGTTATTTAAGCCATATATATAGGTAAGTGCATAGGTAGAGGAGAAAAGTCCTTCCACCGAGGTGACATTGGGCAACAATTTCACCCAATGTTGTGCCAAATTTTTCATATAGTAAAAGAGTTTTAAGGGTAAAGTGGTATTCTACAAAGTTTTTACTCTATTTTTTAGTTTTTGAAACATTAAAAATCATCTCATTTTCACTTCTAAATCTCTAGATATTTAAGAAATACTAAAACTTTTCCTAATAATAGGACACCAAGTATATCCAATTTTCAAGCCTAATTTTGATGAAATTAAAGATAGAGTTATAATTCAATGTCTTATATGAAATTTAATCTATAAGTCTAGTTTCCAACCCAACTAGAATCATGCAATTTGCAGCTTTATAACTTCAGTTATGATAAAACAGTGTGACTAGGTCTAGTAAACCCTAGAATACACCTTCACTCTCTTAAGGAATTTCTCACAAATTTGACTCTCATGCAGGAAGAAACACTATATCCATGTTTTAATCTCACAAACACATTCAAAAATCTTCACAATGTAGCATTTAAGGGCAAACACACATCAAATAAATGAAGTTCCCATACCCCTTTGAAAAACCCACTCTTCAAACCTTTCCTCCGTCCTTCTCCTTGCCTTTGGTTCTTTCTCCTTCTTCTTCTAGAGACAATAATTTCATACATAAATACCATCATATAGTCAAAGAAAAAGATAAGGGAGAAGAGAATGAACAATCTTTTACCTTAAAATTACCCAATCCTCAAGTTATTTCTCTCCACTCAAAAGTTTTAGCAGAGATTATATGAGAAAGAGAGTGTAGTTCTCATTAGAAAGAGAAAAGAATGTTTGCCTTTTGATTTTGTTTTGGGAACTGACCTAAATGCTCCCTTAAATCCCTTGTGTTTCTTTTTCATTTCACATATGAATTCTAGAAATGGCAGATAGAGTTATGGGCCACTCTAGCAAATTTCATTTAACTCCCTTCTTTCCTTTTGAATTTCATCAATTCTTTTCTTTTATTTCTATTCCATCCTTATTCTTATATCATGTTTTAATTACACATATGTGTGTGTGTGTGTATACATACATACATATATATATATATATGATAAAATGACCAATTTACCCCTCCTTTTAGGACAATTACATCTAAGTCCCAACCTACTATGCATTGAGTAATCAAGCCTACAACAATCATACTATCTTTTAAACACATTTATAATTCTCCTAGGGAAAAAGTAAGGGCCTCACATTTCTCTCTCCCTTAAAGGAATTTCATCCTCGAAATTCATACCAATTTTGAATAGTTGCGGGTACTATGTTTTCATCATTGATTCAGGCTCCCATATGGTTTCTTGCATGTTGTGATGCTGCCATAATACTTTAACTAAAGGGATCTATTTGTTCCATAGTTGTTTGACTTCCCCAGCCAAGATTTTCTTTGGGTATTCATTATATGTGTAGTTAGATTGGACCTTAATTTATTATTGGGGCACTATATAAGACTTATCTGATCAATATCATCGAAGCATAAAATATATGGAAAACATCATGTAACTTTGATAACTCTATTGGAAGAGCCAATCTATAGGCTAAAGGTCCAACCAATTCCACAACTTCACAAGGACCTATAATCCTTGGGTTGAGCTTCCATTTATTATCAAACTACAATACTTTTCTTCATGGTAATACCTTCAAAAATACTTTATTTCCAACTTTGTATTCAATATCTTTTCTTTCAAAATCCATATATAACTTCTTTCGATCGATTACTTACTTCAATCTTTGCTTGATAATTTGTATCTTCTCCTCTGTATCTTTGATAATGTCGAGACCAATCATTTTATTCTCAGCTAATTCATTCCAACAAACTAAACTCCTACACTTACAACCATGTAACTCCTTATAAGGTGGCATGCTAATCTTAGTTGTTGGGAATTATTGGTTACATGCATCTTATACATAAGAGGAATTTAAAATTTTTAACCAATAGATCTGATCTTGCCATGAATTTATAATATACATATTAATGAGAATAAGAAAAATCACCTTTGATTTTTATTGAACAGTTGATTTTCCTTCTCACCGGATTGTCACAAACTACAGTGTCCAAAATTGAACACCTCCAATGAGTAATCCACACTAGAGAAGGATTGAATGAATCCACAAAGGAGGAGAACAAGGGCTGGCTGAAATCCCCTTGATGCTAGCAAGGGGGTGGCAGCTAGGGTTGAGAGAGTGAGAGAAACTCTTTTCTCTTAATTGTTCACCTTAATCCTAATACCCTATCACTTGAATATTTATAGTTAGGTTAAAAATCCAACTTCATAATAGGATTGGGCTCTTTAAAATTTCTTGAGAAATATTAAATGGGCTTTTAAAATTATTAATAATTTATTTGGGCTCATTTAAATCTAATTTAAGTCCTTTCATAAAATACTATGCACAGAACCCATAAACTAGGCCCTTTGTGCATACATCTGGATTTAATCACCCAAATGAATTCCAAATCCATCCAAATTAAATATGTGGGCTCCATAACACTTATGAAATATATTTAATTTGTTTTGATCCAAGAATTAGGCCTCTAAGGCCTTTTATTAGGGCTTGGCGTGTAACCCTTCCTTTGAAGGGTTTCTGCGCCAAAGCCATTCTTCTAGGCCTCTTTTAATTTCTCCAATGGATCTATTAATTATTATATCAGCCCTATAACACTTATAGTCCAATAATAATTAATTAAGAAATATAATATTTCAATTAGGTCCATTTTACAGAACATTTCTAAAAAGATCTGCGAACAATTTTACTTGATCATAATTAATTAAATTCTTTAATTATATATTCTCTTATTCACTTCTCTATTCCTATAATAATATCAAATGTTATTATCCTTGTCATTTTACCATTCTATCCTTTTCTCTATATGTGTGTGACCTATTTGGTTTCTATCCATATTGGCAGTATAATACATAATTGTGAGTTATATTCAAAACTCACTTGATTTAAACTCCTTTAAATTATTTTATCAATCCCTATTGATATTTATTATACATTATTATACAAGTCATGATTGGCCTCTAGCTAGGCATCATGACTACCCAAATATCAGGAAAGTCAAGTGGTTTGACTATACCCTTCCATAGAAATAGTTACCGTGTAATTACTCCTTTCACCACTCTTATCTCAATTAGATTCTGAGTATGGATTTTTGTCAACTCATATAAATATAATTATGTATGTTCTATTAATTTAATCATTGTTCCCAGAATGCCTTTCATGGATCTCTATCAAGCTTGGCATATTACTCTTGCCAGAGATTTTCTGAACAAGGTAATTATAGAATCATGCGAGATAACTTCCCTTAATAAATATGGGATGGTGAATCCTTTGTCAATCACTCAACTATCTTCAAGTAGGTCATGATATACCCAACCTCCTAACTATGTTCACTCCTAATTGGAAGTAATCAGTTATGGAGTCAAAGTATACCACTTGTTACTTAAGACAACTTTGGTGATCTCAAGTCTAAGGATACTTGCACAACCACCATGAAGAAATTCCTCACTAACATAGATTTAATATCCATGTGAGGATTTTGTTTGCAGGTCTCCAATGAACTTGTTTTTCTAACAAGCATCCATATGTTAGTTTTGATTATCTTTTATAATCACAGTTATGAGAACCACTACTTGAACCATTCAAGAAGCATAACATGTGCTACTCTGTCAAAATTAACAATGCCCTATCTTGTTAATTTTATGACTAGGGATATTTAGATATTAAAAAATTTGCATGCAACAGACATCTCATATCATGAACACTTTCATGATTGCCTTTGCACTGTGTTTATAATATCTAAGACTTCATTTATTAATTTAAGATTTACAAACTCATGTATTTAAATATATCATTAATATATGAATGATGCCTTTTATTAAGAATATGAATTCATACATATTAAATACATCCCTTTCACATGGGCTCTAGGGCATACTCTCTGACATTAGTTTGATAACTACTGTTGTATGTGAACTCCATCAAGGATAAATATTTAACTTAACTTCCTGGGAAATCTAAAGTACATCCTCTGAGCATATCTTCCAACATCTATATAACCCTCTCGAATTAACCATCCTTTTACAAGTGAAAAGCTATGCTGTAATGGAGTTTTATGCCTAAGGCCTACTATAAACTTTTCTAGAATCTAAAAGTGAAGCTAGGATCTTGATCTAAAATTAGTGATAGTTGTATTTTATACAGTTGGGCAATTTCATTTTCATATAATTCAGCAAATTTATCCATCGAATAGTTTGATTAAAACAATTTGTAATGAGCTATTTTGATCAATCTATCCATAATTATCCATAATATATTACACTTTCTTTAATTAAAAGGGTAGGTCAGTAACAAAGTCAATAGTGATGTTGTCCCATTTCCAATATGGAATGGGAATAGGATTCAAAAACCCCAAAGGAAAATTGATGTTTTGCCTTTACTTATTGACTTGTCGGACATTTGGAAACATATTCAACTTCATTTTTTTTTTCATCTTTGGCCACTAATAAAATTGCTTCAAGTCTTGATACATTTTGTTACCCCCAGGATGCATGGTGAAAATTGTGTTATGAGCTTCATGCAAGAAAGTTTTCTTCAACTCTTTATCATCTGGTGCATATAATTTATTCCATTAATACACATCTCTATCATCTCCAACTAAATACTCTGATAGGCCTTCTTCATATACCATTTAAATTATTTGCTATAATTTTTCATCACCTTTTTGAGCATTGATTATTACTTGCTTTATGTTGGGTCATACTTTTAGTTGAGCTATCAATGCCCTGTTTGGTGTAAATATCCACCTGCATTGATGTAACATTAATATGGCCACCATTTTTTGACTCAAAGCATCAGCTACCACATTTTCTTTACCTAGGTGGTAATTGACTATGCAATCATAATCTTTGAATGATTCCAACCACATGTGCTATCTCAAATTGTGGTCTTTATGTGTGAGCAGATACTTAAGAATTTTATGATCCATATATATCTAGATCTTTCTCCATATAAATAATGGGGCCATATTTTTAAAATGAACACACTATTATCAACTCCAAATTGTGAGTAGGGTAATTATATTTATGGGGCTTTAAGTACCTTGATGCACATGCCACAACCTTTCTATTCTGTATCAAGTTACAACCTAATCCATTTCTAGAAGTGTCACTGTATATAGAATACTCTTTACCCAATATGGGCAATGTAAGGACAGAAGCTTCTGTTAACATCTTTTTTAATTGCTCAAAGCTTGCCTAACATTTATCTAGCCACTCAAATTTGACACCTTTCTAAAGCAATCTAATGAAGGGGAGGAAATAATTGAAAATCCTTTTACAAACTGATAATAATAACATACCAGGCCTAAGAAACTCCTCACTTTCTGCACATTTTGAGGTGGCTTCTAGTGGATGATGGCATCAATTCTTTTAAGATCCATTCTAATACCTTCTGATGATATAATGTGCCTAAGGAAAGAGACTTCTTTAAGCCAGAAATAACATTTGCTTAACTTGGCTTATAACTACTTTTCTCATAAAGTCTGTAGCACTATTCTTAAATATTCTGCATGTTTCACTATATTTCGGGAGTAAACCAGTATATCATCAATAAATACCACAACAAACTGGTCTAAATAAGGTTTAAACACCATATTTATCAAATCCATAAAAGCTACTGGTGCATTCGTTAACCAAAAAGGCATGATAAAAAAATTCATAATGGCCACACCAGGTACTAAAAGTAGTCTTCAGAATATCTATATCTTTTACCTGAAATTGATAGTATCTTGATCATAGGTCAATCTTAGAAACACACTGGCACCCTTTAACTGGTCAAATAAATTTTGAATTAAAGGTAAGGGATTTTTATTCTTCACTGTTACCTTGTTGAGCTACCCATAATCTATACACATTCTCAATGTGCCATCTTTCTTTTTAACGAATAATACTGGTGCACCCCAATATGATACACTAGGTCTAATAAAGCCTTTATCTAGCAGTTCTAGTAATTAGGCTTTTAGCTCTTTTTATTTTGATGGTTCCATTCTATATAGTGCCCTAGAAATAAGAGCCATTCTAAGCAAGACTTCTATAGATAACTCCACCTCTCTCTCAAGTAGGAGACCTGGTAACTCCTCTGGAAAAACATATGGGATTTCATTGACTATTTGTAAATCTTGAAGATTTATTGTCTCTTTTCTAGAATCAAGTACCTAAGCTAAGAATGCCTGACATCCCTTTCTAAGAAAATGCCTAGCTTTCAGAGCCAATAAAACATTGGCTAAGGGTTTAGATCTAATACCCTATATAGTCATTTTTTTTACCCTTAGTAATCTTTAATATAACAGTCTTGGCTCCATAATTCACTGTTGCCTGACATTTAGTTAACTAGTCCATGCCAAATATTACATCAAATTTATGAAAGGCCAATTTAGTTAAATCAGCTAGAAATTCTTTCCCTTGTATCATAATAGGGCAATTCCTACACACACTATTTACATAGACACTATGTCTTAAAAGACTAGTCACACATATATCAAAATTCAATTCATCTATAGCAGACATACTTTTACCAAAATCCCAAATACACATAAAAATGAGTATAACTCAGATCTATAAGCACATAAACTTTAGTGTTAAAGAGATAAAAAGTAATAGCTATGACTGTTGAAGTATCCATATCATCACGGCTTTCATGACGTATGTTTGGGCAGGTGGTGTAGGACCAAAGGGTGAATCAACTATTTTGAAAACATTTTTAGATTATGTTCTAAACTGGTTGTATCCTCCTCTACCTCTTTCACATCCTCTACCCATTGTGGATGCATTAGAAGCTCCCTGTACCTCTGTTGGGTAAACTCCTGCTGTTGTCTTAATGGATAATTGGCCATAAAATGTTTCATGTTGCCACAACTAAAGCAAACACCTATTAACATCCTACAAGTACCCTAATGTCTCATATAACAATAAGTACATTCTAGTGGTTATCCTCTATCTTGCTTGCTAATGTCTCCTTACCCCATCTAGCTATAGTAAATGCTCCCTGTTGTCTACCCTTGGAAGTAGGGTGATTAACAGATTCTACTGCTTGAACTCCCTATGCAACCGTAGAACACTTCCCTATTGATGAATCACCTTTGGCAAAGTGTCTTCTTTTTTCCCTTTCATTTTTATCTAATTCATTCTTTTCCACCTGAATGGGTACTTGTACGAGTTGATAGTAGTCCACCTGTTGCAATGAAGTGGGTCCAATAACTGCTCCATGACTTGATCATTTAAACTATCCTCAAACTATCGACACTTGAAAGCTTTAGTTAACATGGATTCTGGTACATATTTACTTAAATGATTGAAATTCATCTTATACTCAGTTGTTGTCATTCCTCTTTGCTTTAAATTTAGGAACGATCTCAATTTTTTTTTATAAGCTTTAATTACGTATCTCTTTTTAAATTATGCCTTAAAGAACTCATAAGTAAGAGGATCGGGCAACTGAGTCTATTTCAACACTAAGTTCCACTAATCATATGCTACCCTTTGCAGTAAGGACACAGTATAAGTTACTTTCTGATTGACTGGGCATTAAACCTCTTTAAATACTCGATTAATCTTCTCCAGCCATAATTTTTCCTTTTTTGATTTCTGCAACCTGGTTGCCAAAAATTCCTCTGATATATGCTTTTTGAATTTTACAATGATAGCTTTTGGTGCCATCATTCCCTATAAAATTTAGGCCATATCCTATGAAACCTTTAGCAAGGCTTCATCAGAAATAGTTATGGGTGCATCACCTTGGATAGATATTAAAAAATCTAATTTGGGAGGATTATATCTTACTGGCAAGTTACTTTTGGTAGTCTCTTCTATTGCCTCCCTACTTCTCTTTTATAATTTGCTATCTAAAAGGATGCCAGCATTAAGCCAACACTAATAACATTATATACATGTATATTCTTGAACTTTTATCAGCCATAACTGCTTAAACCAGGCTTTGTTACCAAAGATGTAAAGGCAACTCTAACATTTTTACTTTTCCTATTACAATGCATATTGTCTTGCATATAATCATTTGTACTGTATTCCATTAGCATAAAACATATGTTGTTTTAAGTTACTTATAATCATATCATTACATTAAAGATGCTATATAAGAGATAAACTTTTTAATACATCATAACTATAATAGTTAGGTTTATCATATTACACTTTACTTAGAAAATTTTGAGATTTATCATAACAAAAACACAAAAAAAAAAAGACAACTTCTTCCACACTTTGACTCTTTCTAATGTTGGTGTTTGCTTTGTTGATGTTGGCCTCATCTTTGTTAAACAGTCATAGCTTAAGTACCTACAGTGATGAACACCCTTGCTAAGCTATACAACTTAGTGAGGAACAATAAATGTGTGAACAACTACTTTTAGTGGTCATTCTCAAGCACTCAGTATGTAATAATAATAAGATACATTTATATTTATAAGACACCATATTACAACTAATTTTGACAAACATTATGTATAAGGAATAGAATTTATTTGAATACAGTACCATGTTTCTAAGATAGTTAAGTATATCAAAGTGATCACTAATATCAAAATGTGGGAACTCATAAAGTATAGATGAAGTATACATAAATATTTATAAATAAAGGATAGAAATATGGTATAGTTAATAAATGTTTGGAAATTGATATTAATACATGAATAATATAGTCATCAATGTTTGGCAACTAATAATTCAAAGTAATTGGTCAAGAGTAACATATAGAAATCCAGAAAGTAAGCTTGATGTATAGGATTCAAAGTAATGAATGAATAATGATAAAGGTAATAAATTGATAAGCAAAGGAAATATCAATAGGTATTGATATTGGTTATAAGTATAACAAAAGAGAATATATTTATGGGACATTATTGGTTATCAAGTAATAAATATTGATGTATGGGACCTATTAACTATAAATGCCAGGGGAGGATTTCAATACTTTATAACTTTCACTTATGAGTTCAATAGATACGTCTTTGTCTATCTAGTGAAACATAAACTTGAATCATTTGAAATGTTCAAAATTGTTCAAAATGAAGTTCAAAATCAACTTGGTAAAACTATTAAAGCACTTCAATTTGATCGGGGTGGTGAACACTTGACCAAGATTTTGATGATCATGTAATAAATTATGTAATTATTTCACAACTAATTCCACTAGGGACATCACAATGGAATGGTGTTTCTAAAAGGAGGAATCAATGAGTTAAACAAATATTATTTTATTCTTTTAGGGATATGTATTAGAAATAGTTGTATTCACTCTAAACCGAAATCCATCTAAGATGGTTGAAAAGACACCGTATGAGATATGGATAGGAAGAACTCCTAATTTGTCTTTTCTAAAGATTTGGGGCTATGAGGCTTATGTTAAATGATAATTCTCAAATAAATTAACACCAAAATTTGATAAATGCCATTTTGTAGGATATCCTAAAGAAACTAAAGGATATTACTTTTATAATCCCTCTAAAAACAAAGTGTTTGTTGCTCAAAATGGTGTCCTTTTAGAAATGGAATTTATTTATAAAAGAAATAATGGGAGTAAAATAAAATTCAAAGAGGTTCAAAAACCACAAGATAGCATAGGACCATCAATGGAAACTCAATAAGTTTCACAAACAGTTGTGAAACCTGTACAAGTTACACAAAAATCTTAAAAATTTGATAAGCCACAACACCAACCTAAGAGATATAGACTTCTCATAATGGATAGTCATGAGGTAGTGCTAATAGAACATGATAAGCCTACTACCTATCAAGATGTTATGTCAAGTCCAGATTCTGAGAAACGGCTAGAGGCCATGAAAGTTGAAATGCAGTCCTTGTATGACAATCAAGTTTTGAACTTAATTGATCTACCAGATGTAATTAAAACCATGTTATCAAGAATAAAAACTAACATAGATGGGAAAGTATATACCTTTAAAGAGAGACTTGTTGGAAAAGGTTTTAAACAAACTCATGGTATTGACTATGATGAAACTTTTTCACCAGTTGTAATGCTTAAATCAAAAAGGATTCTTATTACCCTTGTTGTGTATTAAGACTATAAGATAGGGAAAATGGATGTCAAAACACTACTTCTTAATGGAAACTCACTTAAGAATGTGTATATGACACAATGGTTTTGTCCATCTTGAGAATTCTAAAAAGGTATGCGAGTTGCAAAGATCTATTTATGGATTAAAGCAAGCTTCTTGGAGTTGGAATCTTTATTTTGATGAAACAATCCAAAAGTTTGGATTGATTAGAAATGAAGAAGAACCTTGTGTGTATAAGAAGGTTAGTTAGAATGCAGTAATATTTCTCATTTTTTATGTCGCTGACATATTACTCATTAGAAAAGATATCCTTATATTGCAAATGATAAAAGTTTGGTTAGGGAAATCTTTTCCAATAAAAGAATTAGGTAAAACTTTTTATATCTATGGGATTAAGATCTATTGGTATGAATCAAAGTACTTATATAGATAAGGTATTGAATAGGTTCGACATTAAAAAATCTAAAAGTGAATTTTTCACAAAGTCTCATGGCATTACTCTTAGCAAGACTCAATGTCCTGTGACATCTAATGAATGAGACCACATGTGTATGATTCCTTATACTTTAGCTATAGGGCCTATCATATATGCCATGTTATGTACTAGATCGGACGTTTTATATGCATTCAGCATGACAAGCAGATGGCAGTTAAATCTTAGTGAAAGTCATTGGATAGCCATTAAGAATATCCTTAGGTACTTAAGAAGAACTAAAGATACATTCTTAATGCATAGGGATTGAAAGATGAGCTAGTAGTAAATAGTTACATAGATGCAATCTTCAAATCTAACAAAGATTACTATAGATCACAATCCAGATATGTGTTTTTATTAAATGAAGGTGTTGTTAGTTGGAAAAGTTCTAAACAAAGCACTACTACTAATTCTACAAAGAAACTTAACATATAGAGAAGTAGTATATATAAATAAATTTATTGTTAAATTGGGAGTAGCCCCTAGTATCACAAATCCTATAGACCTTTATTGTTATAATAATGGTGCTATAGCATAGGCTAAAGAGCCAAGATCCCATAAGAGATCCAAACATATACTCAAACATTTTCTTCTCATCCATGAAATCATTGAAAGAAGAGATGTCAAGATATGTAGAGTATAAATAGATGAAAACATTGCTACTCCACTTACAAAGGCTCTCCCATAAGCTATACATGATAAGTATACTCGATCAATGGGTAATATACATTTGTATGATTAGGCCTAGTGCAAGTGAGAGATTGTTAATGATTATGCCTTAGGCCAAACATTTAGACCTTTATGTAATGTTACATTACATTTTATAAAATTTGATTTTCTTCATGTTATTACATTGTTGGCATGTTATATTATAATAATGTTTAAAAATAACACTGATAACAATCAATGTTAGTTTAACTATCATTAAAGGTATAATGATAAATTAAGACTATTATGGGTTTGATTGATAATAATTGAATGATTATATATGGTGATATAAATTAAACTTGTAGGTTTTTGTCAGAGAACATAATACTGGATAGACCCAACATGAGATACTACATGGTTTAATATCATTAGTGACCTCATAAAAGTAATTATATCTATCCATATACCTAAGATTATCACAGTATCCTACATAAGAAACATTATATTTTGACATAATCAAACATCATCATAAGATAATTATAAAGGTTATGATTGGACATAATGAGAATTATACAGAGGATAGTGAATAATCAAGATATAATTTGTCCCTCTTATGAGAGAGATATCTATTAAAGCCCTCTATAAGTAGGATTGAGAAATGTATGGCTATGCTCAAATAAATTAATGGAGCAATTAAAGTCATTTAATATTATCAGTCTACTTAATGATCGAGAAATCATATATTAGAGCTATATAAATTTGACATGGACTATGGCTTCGTGTGACAAAACAATTATAACATGGTCTATTATTTAGGTTAAAATTGAATTATCGATATTCATATTTTTTGGATAGGCATAATGTCTTGCTAGAAACCATTTATGATTTATGGGCCCGTGATACAATTGGGGTCCACTGCCAACATAATGTAAACCTATAGGATCGCACACATAAAATATGATGAATGGACTAAAGGTTTATTTAGGCATTTTGAATTTTATTTTATGGAAATTAAAATTCAAAATAAAATTTTAAGGTGAAATTTATAATTCTTATTTTAAATAATAAATAAAGTATTTTTTATTTTAATAAAAAATATGGGCTTAAATTTTTCTCTCTCTCAATTAGGGTTAGGTCACATATATATAGTGATATGTATATGTGTTTAAACCCTATGTTACTAAATTTTAAAAAAGGTGGTAGCCATCACTTTTTTAGTAGAGAGAAAAATATTTATTTTTGTAACCTTGAAAAAATAACAAAAATAAAACCCTAGCCACTAAAGAATGGAGTTAGCACCTCGTCCGATTCCAATCATCACATTCAAGTTTGGATATCGGTAGAATGAGTTCATTTTAGTTGAGGCAACACCTCAAAAATTATTTTTTGTTCTTTAAAAGATTGGTAACCGTTATGTTTCTCCTTCTTGAATCAATTGGAATGCATGGATCCTGGTGGGTTTTAATTTTTCCACTATATTATTTATTTATTTATTTTATAAAAACTCAACAATCTTTCCTTCCAACCTTTCTTTAAAGCCCTAAAACATACATAAAATCTTATAAGTTCATTCAATACTATCTCATTTTCATTATTTTCCTCTACAAAACAAGTGGTACTAGGATTGCATCTAGCTATCTCATTCGCATACTCATAAAGATCAGACAATTGCTCGGTGAAATCACCAACTAGAGCACTGATAATCTTTTTATTTGTGTTGCTACAAACTAACTAATTAACATGCATGTTATAATTACTTTTATAGTAATCTTTGATTTTACTTAACTTAATATCAAAATTTCCCATTATATGATCTTTAAGTAAAATGGACAAAAAATTACTATTAGCAAGCTTATTTTTGCTTACCCTATAACACTTATGCTGACCTATATATGTCTTAATGTTAAAGGTCTTCTTATTAGTTTCAATGATTACTAGAAATTTTCAAGGGCTTATAGGTTTATGTTTAATCCTAACCCTCACTTTTATCATTTTTCACAAAATGTCTACCTAAACCCTTTAACACTACATACTTGCTAATTGCATACCTTACTTATTTCAAATTTTTAAAGTACATACAACACTAAATACAGTTATCCTGGCCTTTGCATCAAACAAAACCTTAGGACTTAGTCTTTTTTATGCATCATCAGCAAGGTTATTATCATATTAAAAAAAAAAGCTCCCTAGGTCATCAAACTTATAGTACACAAAAATCCTTAAAGAATTAGAATAATCTACCTCACTCTCTACCTCATCCTCTTCAACAAACTTTAGCTCTTTATTCACATCTCATTCTTTAGTAATTGGCTATTCATTCTCATCTAATGTGTCTTTCTTTTTTCAGGATCCAAACTTGTTATACTCCTTCACTTTACTCGTAGCATCCTGAACTTCTTCATCTTTATCATCAGTACTACATTTATATCAACTAAGAACTCTTACTCCTTATCACCTAAATAAATCTCTCTTCTTAATAATAGGTTGCTTATCTTTATTATAGTCTTAATTAGGGTTTTATCTTTTGTTCTAGTCCACATCTTGGGTAACATTTTGTTCTTTTAAAATCTCATGGTAAATAAACAATTCTATCATATCTTACCCCTTCACTAAATTATTTTTATTCAAAAGATCCCTATCATATGTTAGTAAAATGAAAGATCTAGAATTAAGATCCCTAACATACAGAGCCCTTAAGATGGTCCATATCAAACTCGTTGTCAACTGCATTAGTATTACCACCAACATACTCACTAATCCCACTACTATTTAAGCTAAATGACAACTATGATGTATAACTAAGAAAAATTTTTCAACAGTCATTTTACAAAGGTATCAACAAAAAATAAATAAGTTCACTAAAAAGAATTCATTGTAAAGTTGTATTATATGACTTAAAAACAAAAATTAACATTTTTTAATTGATTCAAGACCATACTATTATTTATAGTTAAATGTAAAATACCAATTATCACCTCTTTTAATTTTTCGCACCTATCATTTAACATGCAACTGTGAAGTTACATAATAACCCTATAGTGATTAATCAATAAGTAACTTACCTTAAGAAGCTGAAATCAAATTTAATAGCAAATTGATCAAGCAATGTCATAATCACTAATGTCTTAACTCATTCATTTCCTCTCTCACCATTGTCTGCTACCCATGACCTTGAAGATTTACAATTTTAAGTTGAAGAAAAATGGAATAATATACAAATTGCTTTAAATGGTGAGTTTTAGTTTATGGTTTATTGTAATTTTTTTTCATTTTTTTATTTCAATTTTTTATCTTTTCTACTTTATTAGCTCATGTGCTTTTTAAATTAATTTAGGCTTAATATAGAACAGCCCCTTGAATTTGCACACTTTTGCCATGCTGCCACCTAAAGTCATATGTTTGCTACTTTAACACTTATTGGTAAATATTTTGAGTTCAATAAACACTTTTTGCAATTTTTAGTGGCACATGTAACAGACACAATCGATGAGGCTACCATGTAATTTTTAATGAATAAAATAATGACACGTGTCATAATGGAACACGATGAATTTATGGTGAGATGTGAGATTTGTTTCACCCAATTTCATCTCTATCATCACTCTTTCTCTCTCTTCATTTTTATTCTCTCAAAAAAAAAGATTTTTGGTCAAAATCCATCATTTTCCTAGATTGATCATTGCCTATTAAAGAAACCTAAGATCATAAAGCCTTTTTTGTATTTGTAAAGTGAAGAATTGAGGAATTTGGCGAGAGAGGAGGAAGCCATTTGTAAAAGTAAGGTCAAAATTACCTTTTTTATGCAATAGTAGGATGGTATTTTTGTTGTTTGAAGAAGAAAGTTAGGTTTTGTAAGTAAAATAAAAACTGCTACTTTATTGATTGAATCTTCTTTTTTTTTCATTTAGCATTTAGACAACTAGAATGGCAAGTGTTATTGTAAATATCTTCTTTCACCATGTGGGAAAAATCATCAAGGACCCACTAATGAGCTATGCATATGAAAAATTTCACTCCAAGAAATGTGAAAGCTAATGTGGACAAACTGCATCTTATAAAATTCCAAAAATGGACAAACATAGTAAGATATAACAATGTAGCTGCATATGTTTGCACTATGAACAAAAGCAGTATATTTCATAATGTTAAAGAAGACAAAGATATTTTAGAATTAGCAAGTAAATTAAAGAAATATGATATGATAGATGTACATTTTGTACACACAATAGATATAATAATATTATTTGATGAAAATGAAGATACTGAAAGTAATTCTATTTGTGTGGACCCCATAATACAAACTGGTGGTCAAATTGAAGCTAAAAGAGCTACGTCAACTAAAGTAGGTGGGAATGCCTATTGTATAAATACTAGTGAGGTTAGCAAGGGTAAAGGATATAAGACAATAATGTTAAAATTGAGGAGAGTGCTAAAAATAAGGATTACTCTTTTTCAACTTTGGATTTGACCTTAAAGATTCAAATTATGATCATCTATTATTTAAAAAGATATCCAATGATGATAACTTGTATGATGAGGATGAGGTGTTTGAAGAGGAGGCATCTGATTTAGATGAGGAGGTGCTACAAGTTTGAAAGGCCAAATTAGATGTAAGGACTAATAAACATAATGTTGCAATAGTGAATGTTGTGAGATACCATAAGGTCCTTTTACTTTTATGCATGATTGGAGAATATTCATATTAATATGAGGTAAATATATGCCGATAAGGTAATTAGTGATGAGGATTTTTTTGATAATAATGATTCTAGTAGTGAATGAATTGATGATCAAACGAATAGGAGTGCAGATCAAGGAATGGAGTTACCACCTAAGAGATTCAAACTATAGTTTATTATAATCCTAATTGTAGGGTTAGTTTATTTCAACTGGGAATGATATTAAAAAATACAAGTCAATTTAGGATTGCTTTTCAAGATTATGCAATTGAGAGAGGAATGAACTTGAAACTAAGGCCAAATAAAAAGAGCAAAATCAAGGTAGTATACTTGAAACCTAAATGTTAATGGCACATTTTAGGCAGCATTAAAGGGAGATCTGGTGAATTTATCTTCAAGACATGCTTTCCATTCCACTCTTACTATAGGTCTAACAGAAACAAGGCTTGTAATATAAAGTTTATAGTAGGAAAGTAGAAGGATAGAATAATAAATTAGCCTAATATCAAGTTATGCTAGCTACAGCAGTTGCTATATGAAGACTATTCTATATATATTGGTAAAATAATTTATATAAGAGCTAAGTTCATGGTGATTAGGCAGTTTATAGGATACTACAAATTAAAATTCACAAGATAGTATGATTATGCTGATATGATAGGGATAAATAACTCTGATTCATCTATTATGATAAGAACCTTAAAGAATACAATATTAGGGAAATAGGTGTTTATATGCATTTATAGGCTCTTAAGACTGGATTTTTAAATGGTTGTAGGATAATAATTGGTTTAAATGGTTCATTCCTTAAGGGACTAACCAAAGGGGAAATACTTACATATGTTGGTAAAGATGGTAATCACCAAATGTACCCAATTATAAGGACTAAAATGGACAAGGAATCAAAGGACACTTAGAGCTAGTTCATTAAATACTTGATGCATAACCTAGAGCTTATTGATATTGTTGGAACTAGATTAGTTGTCATGAGTAATATGCAAAAGTATGTTTTGCTATTTTAACTTATGTTTTTTTGTATTAATATTTGTTAGTAAAGCATGAACATGTGTAATGAAACATTCCCTTGCTAATTACAGGGACTTATACAAATAGTTGCAACTTGCTACCGGATACATAAAAGAGGATACATGCAAGGCATATATGGAGCTACTAAAAGTAGAAATTGAGAGGTAAAGCTTGTTCTAGATCGAGTTTTGAGGTAGGCCTTTATGATATAATTCATGAATTAAGCAAGTGAGGGTTGTATTACAATAAGGATACATGGTGTATGGTATATTTATGTTTATTAAGTTATCTTGATGCAGGGGAGAATAACATGTTTGAGATCTTTAATAATTGGATAATAGATCCTAGGCATAAATCAATCATTACATTACTAGAGGAGATTAGGCAAAATCTTATAGGTAGGATGGCAGAAATGAGAGATTTTAATGATAAGTGGATATGTGATGTTGCACCAATAGCAATGGAAGCCCTTTAGAAAGCTAGATAAAATGCTAGAAAGTGCTAGTTAATTTGGGACACTGATTCTAGATTTGAGATAATATATTTTGTTTATAGGCATATTGTTAATGTCAAAAATAAGCATGCTCTTTTAAGTCATGGCAGCTCAAGGGTATATTCCTTACAAGTATGCAATTTGTGCAATTATACATAGAAAATTGGAACCTTCTAATTTTGTAGAACACCAGTATAAGAAGTTAACATACCTAAAGGCCTATAGTAGCTATATTCAACCCATAAAAAATATGAAGCTTTGGCCATCAACTATGAATCCACCAATTAAACTTCCTAAGGTAACTATAATGCCAAGAAGTTTAAAAAATAGGAGGAAGGCAGCCGATGAACCAAGTAAGAGTTTGGAAAAATATCAAGGAAAGGTGCAATAATGACATGTTCACATTGCAAAAATATAGGTCACAATAAGAAAGGATGTAGTACCATATGAGTGAATATTATGAGCCATAAAAATCCAATAGTAAAAACCCAACAATATCCAAAGACCATAAAGTTAACCTAATCCAATAGTGAGTACATATTCCAATAATTATATTTGTATAACAATTGCTATTATTTATACTCTAACTGGTGTTTAGGTAAGTGGATAACCAAGTAGGGGTAGAGGTCAAGGGAAGATGAGGGCTAACAATTCAAACAGAAGAGCGACTAACATTGTAGGAAAAAAAGACCAAGAGCATCCTAGAGCCATGGAATTGTGTACGAATATTCAGGTGTTATTTTTCAAATTATTATCATTTGATTGCACATTTGTTATTCTTGAGGATTTGAATCTTTATTTGTTATTACAATTTTAAAACAATGAGAGAGTTGTTTACACATCTCCAACATTGAGGGATGCTACTCAAACTAATGTTGTGTAAGGACCTAATTATAACCCTAATTGGATTATTGTTAATTAATGAGGACCATTATTAATTAAGGTAAAATTGGATTATTTTGCAATTATCGATGATAAGTTCCAAGAGGAGTATTTTGGTAATTTTAGCATGCATGTAATTAAATATGGGTAAGTTGTCATTTTAAGGAAGTATGTAATTGAAAGTAAATTAGAAGTTTTGGGGTTAAATTGTAAGAAATGGAAATTTAGGAGATCAAAGTGTATAAGGGTATTTTGGGAATTTCTCTTGGTGAGATATTTATCCAACTCAACAAATTAGGGTTTTTGGGAGAGATGGAGATTGGCATTTTGATGGTCATGGTTTGGAGAAGGATGCTAGGGTTTGTGAGTTAACACGAAAGGTAATGTCTTTCCTTGAAGATCTCTTCTTTATCTTCTTTTCAATTTATGATTTCTGGTGATGAGGGATTTCAAGATCATGTTGTTGTCACCATGTGTAAGGAGAAGAGAGAAGCAGACAAATCAAGTGAAAGAGAAGAAGGAATTATGAGTAAAGGAATTGGATTTGAAGCTTCATTAAGGTATGGAACTATTATGTTGATTTTATGTATGGGAGGATGGTTTTCGTTAGTTGTAAAAGGATCTATAGCAATTTAGGGTTATGTTTTCTGGGTTTTTAATCAAAAGTTTTAAGATGAGTTTTGAAGAACTATGATCGGATCTATTTTCCTTGTAAGTGGCAATGCCAAGTCGTGCACCATTTGCCCCTGGGTTACTCGTGAATGTGCTATTCTTCTTTGGCTTCTCACTTATGAATACCTTCATGAGTCATGCATTCTTGTCCAATTTGTGAGTCCCTTCATGAGCCGTGAATCGTATCCCTTTACTTCACTCGTGAAATCCCTTCATGGGTCACACGTTTCTTCATGAATTATAGACCTATCTGGACTATTTTGCTTATAAGTTGAGCTAGAGAAAAGAAAATTGAATGATTATTGTTGCGTTTGAAAATAGACTTTCATACCTATATTTCATATGCAGAAACTAAGTTCTAAATCTGTCTCTAACTAGGCCATATTTTAGCTTGAATTCTTGAACAGTTTGTTGCCCAGTTATTAAGATCATACCTCAGTATTTTGTAAATATCTGAAAATATAGAAATGATATCAAGATGATTTTAAATGTTTTAGAAACTAAAAACATAATGGAACAAGTTTGTAGAAGACAATTTTTATTTAAATTGCCTATTGGTATGTCAAAACCCATTTATAATTCAAACTCAGAAAACTGGCTATGACTGTTCACGACTCGAGACATGTGTTACTCATGAACAAGTGCACGAGTCATGAATTTTGCTCCCTATCATGAGTATTGACACCCCTCACGACTTGTGACACTTCCCTACTTCACCCAAACATGCTTTTTAAGCCCTTTTATGTCACCAAAGTTGGTCTAAACCCTTTTTAACTAATTTTAAAGCATTTTAAGCATAAAATAAAGATAAGTGGTGATACTAAACATGATTAAATGAAACATTACATGAGAATAAAGTTAGTAAATGAATACTAACATTAGAATACATGAAAATGATTACTTGTATTTGATGGTATTATAATGATTATACACATGTGATTTGGCTTTGTCCAAAAATATTGCACATTATTATTCCTCTACAATGATATGAGACCACTATGATATAACCTAGAGATAATAAGAGTATAGTCACAAGGTTGTATGTCCAAGTTAAAAGAAATGGGACATCACAATTAATATTAAATTATGAAACCGTAGAAGCTTGATTACACTCAAAGTCACAAGAAGAATTAATGATTAGCAGTAATGTGTAATAACTTGCTCACCTGTTTGCTCATGCCTATAACACATTATGATTAGCACATGAGTATCTATAGTGTGCTAACGACTAAGATGAAATAAGCTCACATAATCTATTTGGCTACAAAATACAAGTCATAGGAATATTTATATGACTATGTTAAAGTATATAACTTGTTGTCTATAATCTGATAGACCATTAAAGTAAATCATGGGACTAAATATGAACAAGTGTTGACCTTTAACATTGTAAGAGAACCTACGCATATTACTACTATATGGATCATAAATGCATGAGTATTGCTTTAAATAACTATATTTTGAAGTGAGTTATGATAATATGGGAGAGTTGCTCGTGGCAAATTGTAACAAGGTACGTCATTGCGATTATCAATGAATTATGTAATTCAACGTTGTATAATTAATGCTACCGTATTATGATGAGTAGTTTAACTCATTATGTGATTAGATATGAGTACCTATAGGGTATGTACTACTACGATTCAAGTTGACTTTATATGCATACACACATATATATATATGGACATGCATATAATACTATGAATATTTTTAGTTGCAAGAACTATACTTCCATAATCGCCTAATTGGCTTCATGTATAATATCAAGTATGATGAGGTAGATCGATGAAAGTAATATTCTATTGTGTGTACTTTATCATGTAATCCACTACAATATGTATGAATGATGTTAACACAACTATGTTATAACATGACTTGCTTTCATGCGTATTAGAGCCTAAAGCTCAACATTGATGTATGATAAGAAGGATATGCATTCTTTATGAATTGAGGCTTGAAGCCAAATGAGATATTAAGAAACAAAGAATATGATGAATCAAAGATGTTTTTAAAGGGTTAAGCCTACGAGTCTTAGTTCAGTTATGGATTAGATAGGCATGCCTAGAGGAATACAATCACATCTACCATAGTTGACCCCATTTGGTTCTTATTCCTTAATGGAACCATTGTTTAACCCTGTTTGGGCCTATAGTTTGTTCCTTGCTGGAACCATTGTTTGACTCAATTTGGGTCCATTGTCTAATATCTTCGGATATCCATAGTTTGATACCTTCGGGTATCTATTGCTCCTGATATCCACCTTTTGAACTAGTACTTAGGCAGGCTATTAAAGATGATAAAAGTACACAAGATAAAGTAAAACATGCATTAATTGCTACACTTATGTAATGTAAGCATGATGAGTGACATATTGTTTTGATTGTCTTGAATTTCTTTCGACTATAAACCATTTTTATGAAATGAAATGTTATGCTTCGAAATACATGAATAAGATGTCTCGCATCAATTAAGAAAGGTTCCTGTATGAGTGCCGGTGTGAGTTGATTCCATCGATGGGATTCCACAGATAATATATAGACCCTAGAGCATACAATATTGTACTAGAAGTTATATGGACTATTGTTGGAATTTGATGGTTACATGCATCACATACATGAGCGGAATTTTAAAATTTTTAACCATAAGATCTGATCTTGCCATGAATACACAATATAACTATATGAGAATAAGAAAAATCACCTTTGATTTTTGTTGAACAGTTGATTTTACTTCGCACCGGGTTGTCGTAAACCACAGTGTCCAAAATCGAACACCTCCAATGAGTAATCCACACTAGAGAGGGGTAAATTGAACCAACAAATTGGTGTTCAACTAGGGCTGGCCGAAATCCAAGAGGCTAGCAATGGAAGTGGCGCAAAAAGGGAGAGAGATTAAGAGAAAAGACTTTCCTTTTGTTTTAATCACTTAACCCTAATTCTCATTAGTTGGCCTTTTATAGTTAGGTTAAAATTCCAACTCCTTAATGAGATTGGGCTCTTTAAAATTGCTGGAGAATTATTAATTGGGCTTCTGGAATTAATTATAATCATTTGGGCTTAATTAAATCCAAATTAAATCTTTTCATAAGACCATGCACAAAATCCACAAACTAGGCCCTTTGTGCATCTAATTGGATTTAAATACCCAAATGGATTCCAAATCCAACCAAATTAAATATGTGAGTTTCATAACTCTTATGTAACATATATAAATTAATTTGGTCCAAGAAAAATCCCTCTAAGCCCTTCTGTATGGAGTTGGCGTGTAGCCCTCTTCTGGAGGGCTTCCTCCAACTTCTTCATTCCTTTGGCCCTTTATAATTTCTCCAATGGTCCTGTTAATTATTATATCAGTCCTATAACACTTATACTAGTCTTATAACACTTATAAGACAACAATAATTAATCATGAAATACATTATTTCATTTAGGTCCAATTTACAGAACATTTCTCAAAAGTTCTGCGGACAATTTTATTTGATCATAATTAATTAAACTCTTTAACTAATTATTATCATATTCTCCTCTCTACCTTTATAATAATATCAAATATTATTATCCTTGTCATTTTACCATTTTACCCTTTTCTCTATATATGTGTGACCTATTGGGTTCCTGTCCATGTTGGCAGTATAATATGTAATTGTGAGTTCTATTCAAAACTCACATGATTTAAACTCCTTTAAATCATTTTATCAATCTCTATTGATATTTTGATACATCATTATACAAGTCATGATTGGCCTCTAGCTAGGCATCATGACTAACCAAATGTCAGGAAAGTCATGTGGTTTGACTGTACCCTTCCATAGAAACAGTTACCGTGCAATTACTCCTTTCACCACTCTTATCTCAATTAGATTCTGAGTATGGATTTATGTCAACTCATATAAATCTAATTATTTATGTTCTATTAATTTAACCATTGTTCCTAAAATGCCCTTCATGGATCTCCATCCATCTCGGCATATTACTCTGGCCAGAGATTCACTGAGCAAGGTAATTATAGAATCATGTGAGATAACTTCCCTTGTTAAATCTGGGATGGTGAATCCTTTGTCAATCACTCAACTATCTTCAAGTAGGTCATGATATACCCAATCTCCTAACTATGTTCACTCCCAGTTGGAAGTAATCAGTTATGGAGTCAAAGTATACCACTTGCTACTTAAGATAACTTTGGTGATCTCAAGTCCAAGGATACTTGCACAACTGCTATGAAGAGATTCCTCACTGACATAGATTTAATATCCATATGAGGATTCTCTTTGCAGGTCTCTAATAAACTTGTTCCTCTAACAAGCATCCACATGTTAGCTTTGATTATCATCCATAATCACAATTATGAGAACCATTGCTTGAACCATTCAAGAAGCATAACATGTGCTAGTCTGTCCGAATTAACAATGTCTTATCTTGTTAATTCTATGACTAGGGATATTTAGATATTAACATATTTGCATGCAATAGACATCTCACATCATGAACACCTTCATGATTGCCTTTGCACTGTGTTTATAATATCTAGGACTTCATTTATTAATTTAAGATTTACAAACTCATGTATTCAAACACAGCATTAATAAATGAATGATGCCTTTTATTAAGAATATAAATTTCATACATATGAAAAACATCCCTATTACATGGGCTCTAGGGCATACTCTCTAACAATCTCCCACTTGCACTAGAGCCAATCACTCATATGTCTCAGACCCATGCTATTTATATGGTGATCATGCTTTATCTGGGAAAGTGCTTTAGTGAGGGGATCCGCCACATTGTCATCTGTGGGAACCCTCTCTATCTTCACATCATTTCTAGCTACTATTTCCCTTATGAGATGGTAGCGTTTGAGAACATGTTTGGATCGCTGATGAGACCGTGGTTCCTTTGCTTGCGCAATGGCTCCATTGTTGTCACAATATAAAGGAATCGGATCAACAATGCTAGGCACCACTCCTAGTTCGATTATGAACTTTTTGATCCAGACTGCTTTTTTGGCTGCTTCTGAAGCAGCAATGTACTCAGCTTCCATCGTGGAATCAGCAGTTGTTTCTTGTTTGGAACTTTTCCAACTAACTGCTCCTCCTCCCATTATGAACACATAACCAGATTGTGATTTACAATCATCTTTGTCAGATTGGAAGCTGGCATCTGTATACCCGTTTACTTCCAAATTGTCCTCTCCATATACCAAGAATATATCCTTAGTCCTTCTCAAGTACTTAAGAATATTCTTGACAGCTGCCCAATGTTCCTCTCCAAAATTAGATTGGAATCTGCTTGTGACACTCAAAGCAAATGCTACATCTGGACGTGTACATAACATAGCATACATGATAGAACCAATTGCAGATGCATATGGTATTCTATTCATGCTCTCTCTATCCTCCAGTGTCTGTGGACACATAGACTTAGAAAGGTGTTTCCCATGCACCATGGGTATAAACCCTTTCTTAGAGAGATCCATATTGAACCTCTTCAATACTTTATCTATATATGTACTCTGAGAAAGACCTAGCAACCTATTGGATCTATCTCTATAGATCCTTATTCCTAGAATATAGGATGCTTCTCCAAGGTCTTTCATGGAGAATTGCTTGGATAACCATATTTTAACAGATTGGAGAAGAGAAATGTCATTTCCCATGATCAATATGTCATCTACATATAGAACTAGGAAGACAATTGCACTCCCACTGACCCTTTTATACACACAAGGTTCATATTCATTCTGTGAGAAACCAAACTCTTTGATTGTCTCATTGAATCGTATGTTCCAACTCCTAGAGGCTTGCTTCAATCCATAAATGGATCTTTGAAGCTTGCATACCTTTTCGCCATTTCCTGATGTGAATCCTTCTGGTTGTGTCATATACACATCCTCGGTAAGATTCCCATTAAGGAAAGCTGTCTTCACATCCATCTGCCAAATCT
Source organism: Excoecaria agallocha (assembly GCA_037975025.1). Classification (NCBI taxonomy): domain Eukaryota; kingdom Viridiplantae; phylum Streptophyta; class Magnoliopsida; order Malpighiales; family Euphorbiaceae; genus Excoecaria; species Excoecaria agallocha. Next base: position 94,357,109 of record CM075807.1, on the reverse strand, counting down.
CATAATCATAATGAGCTGCAATGGCTAAAAGTATTCTTATAGACTTAAGCATCGCTACAGGAGAAAAAGTTTCGTCATAGTCAATACCTTCTTTTTGACGATAACCTTTTGCTACTAAGCGAGCTTTATAGGTAACTATATTACCTTCCATGTCAGTCTTCTTTTTGAAGACCCATTTGCACCCTATGGGTTTTATCCCTTCAGGTGGTTGAGTTAAAGTCCATACTTTATTCTCATACATGGAGTCCATTTTGGACTGCATAGCCTTAAGCCATAAATCACGTTTTGAACTGTTCAAAACTTCTTGATAGCTTGTAGGCTCATTGTCCTCTACTACAGTTATGCCTCTATCCGAATCAATGTGAAATCCATATCTCACAGGGATAGAACGCATCCTAGTAGATCTTTTAGGATTTTGTGTATAATCAGGTTCAACTGTGATTTCATCATTATGAAATTCAATTTCGGGTTCAATCGATTGATCATCTTCTATTTGTGGGTCTTGAACTTCACCAAGCTCAATTTTACTCCCACTGTCCTCTCGTAGGAGAAATTCTCTTTCCAAGAAGACAGCATGCCTTGAAACAAACACCTTTTGTTCTAAGGGATGATAGAAATAATATCCAAACGTTTCTTTTGGATATCCCACAAAGAAACATTTGTCAGACTTAACATCCAGTTTGTCTGACATTGTCCTCTTCACATAAGCAGGACAACCCCATACTTTCATATGAGAAAGCGTGGGTTTCTTGTTATTCCACATCTCATATGGAGTAACATCAACCGATTTACTAGGACTCTATTTAACACATAAACAGCAGTTTCTAGTGCATATCCCCAAAAGGACTTAGGCAAGTCCGCTCGGCTCATCATTGATCGAACCATATCTAATAGTGTTCGATTCCTCCTTTCGGATACACCATTGTGTTGTGGTGTATATGGAGGAGTCCATTGAGATAAAATCCCATTATCTCTAAGATAATCCTGAAACTCTTGACTTAAGTATTCTCCACCTCGATCTGATCTAAGTGTTTTAATACTTTTGCCAAGTTGTTTCTCTACTTCATTTTCGAATTCTTTGAACTTTTCAAATGCTTCAAATTTATATTTCATTAGATAGATGTATCCAAACCTGGAATAATCGTCTATGAAAGTAATGAAGTAGGAGTAACCTCCTCTAGCATGTGTAGTCATTGGACCACATACATCTGAATGTATTAAGTCCAAAACCATTTTAGTTCGTTCTCCTTTACCAATAAAGGGAGCTTTTGTCATTTTTCCCAATAAACAAGATTCGCATGTATCAAATGATTCATAATCAAATGATCCCAAATCACCTGACTTGTGCAATTTGGTCATGCGTTTTTCATTTATGTGGCCTAAACGACAATGCCATAAGTATGAGGTATTTAGATTATCATGTTTCATTCTCTTGGTATCCACATTATGTACTTCTTTAATTAAATCAAGAACAAATATACCATTCTCAATGATAGCTTTTGCATAAAATATATTGTTCTTAAAAATGTAACAACATTTGTCCTTTAAAGAAATATCATAATCGTTCATCAAACAACTGAAAGAAATAATACTTTTGGACAAAGCTGGAACATAATAACAATTATTTAATTCCAGTACTAATCCACTAGGAAGAGGCAAATAGTAAGTCCCCACAACTGTTGTAGAGATATTCTGTCCAGTAGCTGACTGCAAACATATCTCTGCCTTTCCAACTCTTCTAAAGCTTCTAAGCCCCTGTAGATCATTACATAAATGAGATCCACATCCGGTATCTAATACCCAAGATTGTTTTGAAGCAATAGAATAAGTATTAATTTCAATCATATGAATACCTGAAGTAGATGCAACAGCTTGCTTCTTCTCCTTAAGAGAATCTAGATAGGCCTTGCAGTTACGCTTCCAATGACCATCCTTTCCACAATGGAAGCAAGTTCCTTTGGGATTCTCTTTCTTGGCAACCTTCTTCTTGGGGATCCCACCATTCTTTGGCTGCGCCTTGGTTATCTTCTTCTTCTTCTGCTTCTTTCCTTTAGCAGAAGTGACAACTATGACACTTTTTGGATCTTTCTTAAATGATCCATCAGTTGTCTTGAGCATGTTGATTAACTCAGGAATGGATACTTGGATCTTGTTCATGTTGAAGTTAAGCACAAAAGGTGCATAACTTGGCGCCAACGAGTACAAGATTAAATCTATGTAAAGATCATTATCCATAACATAGCCAAGTCTACTCAAATGCTCAATATACCTATACATCTTTAATGCATGAGCAGCAGCTGAAGTGCCTTCCACCATTTTGCAACTAAATAGAGCTCGAGCAATCTCATATTGCTCAGTTCTAGCCTGAGAAGAATAAAGCTCCTCTAGATGCAAAACGATGGTTCTAGCATCCATCATTTCATGTTGCTTCTGAAGCTCCGAGGACATAGCACCCAGCATCAGACATGCTGCTGTTTCACTATCCTCCATGTATTTTTAATAAATGCCTTTGATCTCATCAATGGCATCATCTGATGGACGTGGTGGTGGATCTTTATCCAAGACATAATGGATCTTTTCAGCCCTGAGAACAATTCTCACTTGCCTGATCCAGTCAGAATAGTTGTTGCCAACCAGCTTGTTATCCAAGATTGATCGTATATTAATGTTTGATGTGCTCATGATGATGACCTAGATGTGAAAAAGAAAAGATATGAGAGTATGTTCATATATATGTATGCATTAATAAGGTCTTTAATTAATCCATTTACTCCCACTATTTTATTGCGAATTAATAGCCCTCACTATATAATCCGAGAAAACCCGATGGTTTTCTTAGGTGGGCCAATATCCAATCCTTGATATGTAATTTGACCTTGACTGTGGTCAACAAGCCAAATTCCATACCCTTGAAAGGTAGGTATCTTTATACCAATTGTGTTTCTACACAACTATTGGATCATTAGGTTATCAACTCTTGATGCATGCATATCATATATGCATTCCCTAATCTTGCCTCTAGAACCATTAGCCTTGACTGTGGTCAACAAACTAATGGGCTAGCTAAGATGACCCATTTAATTAGATTTGAACATATTCGATATAATGTGAGCTTGACTGTGGTCAACAACCCACACTATAAGGAACTCTGGTTCTCCTCAAATTAATGGAAGGCTTATATACCTTAGTATTTGTTTGAGGGTTTTAGTTAATTAAGTCTCATCATACATGGTTGGCATACATTGGTATGCATCCTATATCTATCACATAAATATAAGCATACAAATATGGTATAGTTATGGACTTCACTACATTGATTTCCCCGAGCCAAGAGGGAAATCAAAAGGTCACACCTAGGTAGTATGCATGATTCAAACAAGAAAATAATTACATTATCTTCAAGCTTGTTGGATCTCCATCCGGCCCATCTTGCTCCTTGATATTGGTCTCCATCTCTATTTCTAATTCTAATCTAAGTAATCTAATTACATATTACAATTTGAAATGAAATACAAACCAAAAACAAGTGGCCGGGACATGAAAGTCCTCATTGGGCCAAAACATGCATAATGCTCAATCACATTGGGCTTTGTCCATAACTATCCATCATGCCAATCATATACCCTTATATGCCTTTCTAATGCATAAAGAAATGGATTACTAACTTTGTTTCAACCTTTTAAACTATTTTGAGTTATTTTAATGATGTGATCAAATTAGGAAACTTTTTCCATTTTGGAAACTTTTATTTTAGGAAACCTTTTTGCATGAATGTGTTCTTGCCTTAATAATCAATCAAATTGATTATTAATTAATTATAAATTGATTATTTAATTAATTAATCATATTAAATAATTAAAAGAATCAATTTTGGGCTTAAAACAAGTGTAGGCCGAAACCCACAGAAGAAAAACCCTAAGTGTGTTCACACACAAACTAGTTTTGTGTCATTTGGACCATTTGGGCTTTTTGGAATGAGCCAAGCCCACTCCAGCCCTTAAAACCCATTAATAAACTTAATTAATGTTTATAATAGTTAATTTAAATCAGCTCCTTGGGCCTACCAAGTCATTTACTAATTTAAACCAAGTCTGTAAACATAATTAAGCCCATTAAGTGGTTTTAATAAATTAAAATTAATCAAATTAATTTAAGGCCCATTTTAATTAATCCAATTAATTAAAACACTTTAATATATCATATATATCAGATTTAGAAGATCAAAAGTCGTTCTAACCAAGAACACATCAAGAACACACGAAGAACACCAATTTATCGAACTTTTCGACAAAACTAGTTTTCATGCAAAACTTGTTCGATTTTAATTTCGTTCGATCCTACAGCTTAATATCATCTAAATGATTTTTAAATGGATCCATAAGAAATTAAATTAGAACAACCCCTACATTACCTAGGGTTTCACGCCAAAACCAAATCTTAATCATTCAAAATTTTTGTTTTTGTTTCCACAAAATTTATTTGATCACACATACAACCAGAAATCAATATTTCTCATTCATGAACAATCAAATCTAATATTTTAAAGTTCATGAAATAAATAACTCAAAACAAAACAAAACTTATTTCGCAGAAAAATATAGAATTGTATATCCATGGCAAAACCTGGCTCTGATACCATGTTGGAATTTGATGGTTACATGCATCACATACATGAGCGGAATTTTAAAATTTTTTAACCATAAGATCTGATCTTACCATGAATACACAATATAACTATATGAGAATAAGAAAAATCACCTTTGATTTTTGTTGAACAGTTGATTTTACTTCGCACCGGATTGTCGCAAACCACAGTGTCCAAAATCGAACACCTCCAATGAGTAATCCACACTAGAGAGGGGTAAATTGAACCAACAAATTGGTGTTCAACTAGGGCTGGCCGAAATCCAAGAGGCTAGCAATGGAAGTGGCGCAAAAAGGGAGAGAGATTAAGAGAAAAGACTTTCCTTTTGTTTTAATCACTTAACCCTAATTCTCATTAGTTGGCCTTTTATAGTTAGGTTAAAATTCCAACTCCTTAATGAGATTGGGCTCTTTAAAATTGCTGGAGAATTATTAATTGGGCTTCTGGAATTAATTATAATCATTTGGGCTTAATTAAATCCAAATTAAATATTTTCATAAAAGACCATGCATAAAATCCACAAACTAGGCCCTCTGTGCATCTAATTGGATTTAAATACCCAAATGGATTCCAAATCCAACCAAATTAAATATGTGAGTTCCATAACACTTATGTAACATATATAAATTAATTTGGTCCAATAAAAAGCCCTCTAAGCCATTCTGTATGGAGTTGGCATGTAGCCCTCTTCTGGAGGGCTTCCTCCAACTTCTTCATTCCTTTGGCCCTTTATAATTTCTCCAATGGTCCTATTAATTATTATATCAGTCCTATAACACTTATAGTAGTCTTATAATACTTATAAGACAATAATAATTAATCATGAAATACATTATTTCATTTAGGTCCAATTTACTGAACATTTCTCAAAAGTTCCACGGACAATTTTATTTGATCATAATTAATTAAACTCTTTAATTAATTATTATCATATTCTCCTCTCTACCTTTATAATAATATCAAATATTATTATCCTTGTCATTTTACCATTTTACCCTTTTCTCTATATGTGTGTGACCTATTGGGTTCCTGTCCATATTGGCAGTATAATATGTAATTGTGAGTTCTATTCAAAACTCACATGATTTAAACTCCTTTAAATCATTTTATCAATCTCTATTGATATTTTGATACATCATTATACAAGTCATGATTGGCCTCTAGCTAGGCATCATGACTACCCAAATGTTAGGAAAGTCATGTGGTTTGACTGTACCCTTCCATAGAAGCAGTTACCGTGCAATTACTCCTTTCACCACTCTTATCTCAATTAGATTCTGAGTATGGATTTCTGTCAACTCATATAAATCTAATTATTTATGTTCTATTAATTTAACCATTGTTCCTAAAATGCCCTTCATGGATCTCCATCCATCTCGGCATATTACTCTGGCCAGAGATTCACTGAACAAGGTAATTATAGAATCATGTGAGATAACTTCCCTTGTTAAATCTGGGATGGTGAATCCTTTGTCAATCACTTAACTATCTTCAAGTAGGTCATGATATACCCAATCTCCTAACTATGTTCACTCCCAGTTGGAAGTAATCAGTTATGGAGTCAAAGTATACCACTTGCTACTTAAGATAACTTTGGTGATCTCAAGTCCAAGGATACTTGCACAACTGCTATGAAGAGATTCCTCACTGACATAGATTTAATATCCATATGAGGATTCTCTTTGCAGGTCTCCAATAAACTTGTTCCTCTAACAAGCATCCACATGTTAGCTTTGATTATCATCCATAATCACAATTATGAGAACCATTGCTTGAACCATTCAAGAAGCATAACATATGCTAGTCTGTCCGAATTAACAATGTCCTATCTTGTTAATTCTATGACTAGGGATATTTAGATATTAACATATTTGCATGCAATAGACATCTCACATCATGAACACCTTCATGATTGCCTTTGCACTGTGTTTATAATATCTAGGACTTCATTTATTAATTTAAGATTTACAAACTCATGTATTCAAACACAGCATTAATAAATGAATGATGCCTTTTATTAAGAATATAAATTTCATACATATGAAAAACATCCCTATTACATGGGCTCTAGGGCATACTCTCTAACAACTATAACATGTGCACTAAGTTTCATGTACGGTGTTTATGAAATGCATACATGTGGCATTTAGACTATGTCTTATAATCATGATATGTAATGCTTGTTCTTTGTGATCACCTGCAACTTCGCCAGTCTATTTATTTATATATATAAATGCTCACACACATGTAGGCATAATGATAACATTCATTTAACCAAGTGCAATGCATGACATAGAATGATGATTGAAAGAGAATTAGGTTACCATGCTAAGATAACATGAAGGATGTAAAGTTTGTGAATCTAATATGAGAATTGTATAATATATGTGAAGTAATTATGCCTACCAGGACTAATTGTAGATGCTATATGATTTAAGTACGCCCTTATATTATGAATTAATGTCGAATGCCTATCTTAGGTGAACAATGTGATTTAATGTAGTAAATGGAAATCTTGTACCGTTAATAACTATGATGTCTAGCCTCTTAATTAAAAGGATTATAAAATGCATTATTTATGCTAAGGTATGAAAAGAAAAAGGTAAGATGATGGCGATAGTGATGAATGGCTAAGCTTTTAGGAAATGAGATAAATTTCATAACGCGTTAAATTATTGTAAACATGATATCCATTAGTAAGGTCGAAGAGTGTCCTAAGAATTTTATTGATGAAATAAAGAATATAACAGACTCATATGTTATGATGTGTGATTGTGAAAGTTTTATACATAAAATGTGATGGATTGTGAAAAGAGGTTATATATATAGAGAGAGAGAGTTTTGTTTCCACTAAACTTTATAGCTTAACACAGGTTTGTTTATCTGTGTAGGTTTGTGGATAAGCTCCATTTTGGTTTGATAGCTACTTTAGCTTGACCATCATCAAAGAGAGGATTGGGCCTACTACAGTTGTGTTGAGGATTCCATTATGTATTGTTGGCAAATTATGTTAGGCTCTCTTATTTATAAGTTTGATTTATTGTGGCATGTAATCATGGCCTGTGTTATTATTATTATTTGTATTTTTTCCTGATCTCTATTAGGTATGATGATGATTGATGATTATCTGTTGTTAGTGGATTAGGGTGTTACAGTTAGTGGTATCAGAGCGCCCAAGTTTAGTCTTTTCTGGGCAATAAGGAATTAAGGAATTATTCTGAAAGATTAAGATGATATTGGTCTATACCAAATAGCCATATTCAGTGTTATTGTTATTGAGATGAAAATTTTGAGGATTTCGAGTGATGATTAACTTGTGATTGATAGATATTGGAGTACTAGTAGGATTTTGATTTCAAAATTGTGAGATGACATCTAAAGAATTATCGATACCTCTCACTTCCTGACGTTCGAAGTGTTTAAAAATCTTGATGTTCTATGATTAAAGTATAGCATAAGTTTGATTATAAGTATGTCTAGATTGTTTATTAAGATGTTTGAGGAAAAGTTCATATGACTAGAAGAGAACATGATCTTTGGCATAGATGATGATGCAAGATGTTAAGGTTATTAAGATACTTAGGATAAGAAATACAACGAGCATAAGAGTTTCTAGAAATCGGAGGCACATACACATGATTATATATGATGACTTTGTTATGGATATAGAGAATGCTTATGGTTATAGTTACTTATAGCTAAAGTGTTGGAATTTAACGGTTACATGCATCACATACATGAGCGGAATTTTAAAATTTTTTAACCATTAGATCTGATCTTGCCATGAATACACAATATAACTATATGAGAATAAGAAAAATCACCTTTGATTTTTGTTGAACAGTTGATTTTACTTCGCACCGGGTTGTCGCAAACCACAGTGTCCAAAATCGAACACCTCCAATGAGTAATCCACACTAGAGAAGGGTAAATTGAACCAACAACTTGGTGTTCAACTAGGGCTGGCCGAAATTCCCAAGAGCTAGCTTGGGAAGTGGCGCAAAAGGGAGAGAGAATAAGTGAAAGGACTTTCCTTTTGTTTTAATCACTTAACCCTAATTCTCATTAGTTGGCCTTTTATAGTTAGGTTAAAATTCCAACTCCTTAATGAGATTGGGCTCTTTAAAATTGCTGGAGAATTATTAATTGGGCTTCTGGAATTAATTATAATCATTTGGGCTTAATTAAATCCAAATTAAATCTTTTCATAAAAGACCATGCACAAAATCCACAAACTAGGCCCTTTGTGCATCTAATTGGATTTAAATACCCAAATGGATTCCAAATCCAACCAAATTAAATATGTGAGTTCCATAACACTTATGTAACATATATAAATTAATTTGGTCCAAGAAAAAGCCCTCTAAGCCCTTCTGTATGAAGTTGGCGTGTAGCCCTCTTCTGGAGGGCTTCCTCCAACTTCTTCATTCCTTTGGCCCTCTATAATTTCTCCAATGGTCCTATTAATTATTATATCAGTCCTATAACACTTATAGTAGTCTTATAACACTTATAAGACAATAATAATTAATCATGAAATACATTATTTCATTTAGGTCCAATTTACAGAACATTTCTCAAAAGTTCCGCGGACAATTTTATTTGATCATAATTAATTAAACTCTTTAATTAATTATTATCATATTCTCCTCTCTACCTTTATAATAATATCAAATATTATTATCCTTGTCATTTTACCATTTTACCCTTTTCTCTATATGTGTGTGACCTATTGGGTTCCTGTCCATGTTGGCAGTATAATATGTAATTGTGAGTTCTATTCAAAACTCACATGATTTAAACTCCTTTAAATCAATTTATCAATCTCTATTGATATTTTGATACATCATTATACAAGTCATGATTGGCCTCTAGCTAGGCATCATGACTACCCAAATGTCAGGAAAGTCATGTGGTTTGACTGTACCCTTCCATAGAAACAGTTACCGTGCAATTACTCCTTTCACCACTCTTATCTCAATCAGATTCTGAGTATGGATTTCTGTCAACTCATATAAATCTAATTATGTATGTTCTATTAATCTAACCATTGTTCCTAAAATGCCCTTCATGGATCTCCATCCATCTCGGCATATTACTCTGGCCAGAGATTCACTGAACAAGGTAATTATAGAATCATGTGAGATAACTTCCCTTGTTAAATCTGGGATGGTGAATCCTTTGTCAATCACTCAACTATCTTCAAGTAGGTCATGATATACCCAATCTCCTAACTATGTTCACTCCCAGTTGGAAGTAATCAGTTATGGAGTCAAAGTATACCACTTGCTACTTAAGATAACTTTGGTGATCTCAAGTCTAAGGATACTTGCACAACCGCTATGAAGAGATTCCTCACTGACATAGATTTAATATCCATATGAGGATTCTCTTTGCAGGTCTCCAATGAACTTGTTCCTCTAACAAGCATCCACATGTTAGCTTTGATTATCATCCATAATCACAACTATGAGAACCATTGCTTGAACCATTCAAGAAGCATAACATGTGCTAGTCTGTCCGAATTAACAATGTCCTATCTTGTTAATTCTATGACTAGGGATATTTAGATATTAACACATTTGCATGCGATAGACATCTCACATCATGAACACCTTCATGATTGCCTTTGCACTGTGTTTATAATATCTAGGACTTCATTTATTAATTTAAGATTTACAAACTCATGTATTCAAACACAGCATTAATAAATGAATGATGCCTTTTATTAAGAATATAAATTTCATACATATGAAAAACATCCCTATTACATGGGCTCTAGGGCATACTCTCTAACAATCTCCCACTTGCACTAGAGCCAATCACTCATATGTCTCAGACCCATGCTATTTATATGGTGATCATGCTTTATCTGGGAAAGTGCTTTAGTGAGGGGATCCGCCACATTGTCATCTGTGGGAACCCTTTCTATTTTCACATCATTTCTAGCTACTATTTCCCTTATGAGATGGTAGCGTCTGAGAACATGTTTGGATCGCTGATGAGACCATGGTTCCTTTGCTTGCGCAATGGCTCCATTGTTGTCACAATATAAAGGAATCGGATCAACAATGCTAGGCACCACTCCTAGTTCAGTTATGAACTTTTTGATCCAGACTGCTTCTGAAGCAGCAATGTACTCAGCTTCTGTCGTGGAATCAGCAGTTGTTTCTTGTTTGGAACTTTTCCAACTAACTGCTCCTCCTCCCATTATGAACACATAACCAGATTGTGATTTACAATCATCTTTGTCAGATTGGAAGCTGGCATCCGTATACCCATTTACTTCCAAACTGCCCTCTCCAAATACCAAGAATACATCCTTAGTCCTTCTCAAGTACTTAAGAATATTCTTGACAGCTGCCCAATGTTCCTCTCCAAAATTAGATTGGAATCTGCTTGTGACACTCAAAGCAAATGCTACATCTGGACGTGTACATAACATAGCATACATGATAGAACCAATTGCAGATGCATATGGTATTCTATTCATGCTCTCTCTATCCTCCAGTGTCTGTGGACACATAGACTTAGAAAGGTGTTTCCCATGCACCATGGGTATAAACCCTTTCTTAGAGAGATCCATATTGAACCTCTTCAATACTTTATCTATATATGTACTTTGAGAAAGACCTAGCAACCTATTGGATCTATCTCTATAGATCCTTATTCCCAGAATATAGGATGCTTCTCCAAGGTCTTTCATGGAGAATTGCTTGGATAACCATATTTTAACAGATTGGAGAAGAGAAACGTCATTTCCCATGATCAATATGTCATCTACATATAGAACTAGGAAGACAATTGCACTCCCACTGACCCTTTTATACACACAAGGTTCATCTTCATTCTGTGAGAAACCAAACTCTTTGATTGTCTCATTGAATCGTATGTTCCAACTCCTAGAGGCTTGCTTCAATCCATAAATGGATCTTTGAAGCTTGCATACCTTTTCGCCATTTCCTGATGTGAATCCTTCTGGTTGTGTCATATACACATCCTCGGTAAGATTTCCATTAAGGAAAGCTGTCTTCACATCCATCTGCCAAATCTCATAATCATAATGAGCTGCAATGGCTAAAAGTATTCTTATAGACTTAAGCATCGCTACAGGAGAAAAAGTTTCGTCATAGTCAATACCTTCTTTTTGACGATAACCTTTTGCTACTAAGCGAGCTTTATAGGTAACTATATTACCTTCCATGTCAGTCTTCTTTTTGAAGACCCATTTGCACCCTATGGGTTTTATCCCTTCAGGTGGTTGAGTTAAAGTCCATACTTTATTCTCATACATGGAGTCCATTTCGGACTGCATAGCCTTAAGCCATAAATCACGTTCTGAACTGTTCAAAACTTCTTGATAGCTTGTAGGCTCATTGTCCTCTACTACAGTTATGCCTCTATCCGAATCAATGTGAAATCCATATCTCACAGGGATAGAACGCATCCTAGTAGACCTTCTAGGATTCTGTGTATAATCAGGTTCAACTGTAATCTCATCATTATGAAATTCAGTTTCGGGTTCAATCGGTTGATCTACTTCTATTTGTGGGTCCTGAACTTCACCAAGTTCAATTTTACTCCCACTGTCTTCTCGTAGGAGAAACTCTTTTTCCAAGAAGACAGCATGCCTTGAAACAAACACTTTTTGTTCTAAGGGATTATAGAAATAATATCCAAACGTTTCTTTTGGATATCCCACAAATAAACATTTGTCAGACTTAACATCCAGTTTGTCTGACATTGTCCTCTTCACATAAGCAGGACAACCCCATACTTTCATATGAGAAAGCGTGGGTTTCTTGTTATTCCACATCTCATATGGAGTAACATCAACCGATTTACTAGGAACTCTATTTAACACATAAACAGCAGTTTCTAGTGCATATCCCCAAAAAGACTTAGGCAAGTCCGCTCGGCTCATCATTGATCGAACCATATCTAATAGTGTTCGATTCCTCCTTTCGGATACACCATTGTGTTGTGGTGTATATGGAGGAGTCCATTGAGATAAAATCCCATTATCTCTAAGATAATCCTGAAACTCTTGACTTAAGTATTCTCCACCTCGATCTGATCTAAGTGTTTTAATACTTTTGCCAAGTTGTTTCTCTACTTCATTTCTGAATTCTTTGAACTTTTCAAATGCTTCAGACTTATATTTCATTAGATAGATGTATCCAAACCTGGAATAATCATCTATGAAAGTAATGAAGTAGGAGTAACCTCCTCTAGCATGTGTAGTCATTGGACCACATACATCCGAATGTATTAAGTCCAAAACCATTTTAGCTCGTTCTCCTTTACCAATAAAGGGAGCTTTTGTCATTTTTCCCAATAAACAAGATTCGCATGTATCAAATGATTCATAATCAAATGATCCCAAATCACCTGACTTGTGCAATTTGGTCATACATTTTTCATTTATGTGGCCTAAACGACAATGCCATAAGTATGAGGTATTTAGATTATCATGTTTCATTCTCTTGGTATCCACATTATGTACTTCTTTAATTAAATCAAGAACAAATATACCATTCTCAATGATAGCTTTTGCATAAAATATATTGTTCTTAAAAATGTAACAACATTTGTCCTTTAAAGAAATATCATAATCGTTCATTAAACAACTGAAAGAAATAATACTCTTGGACAAAGCTGGAACATAATAACAATTATTTAATTCCAGTACTAATCCACTCGGAAGAGGCAAATGATAAGTCCCCACAACAGTTGTAGAGATGTTTTGTCCAGTAGCTGACTGCAAACAAATCTCTGCCTTTCCAACTCTTCTAAAGCTTCTAAGCCCCTGTAGATCATTACATAAATGAGATCCACATCCGGTATCTAATACCCAAGATTGTTTTGAAGCAATAGAATAAGTATTAATTTCAATCATATGAATACCTGAAGTAGATGCAACAGCTTGCTTCTTCTCCTTAAGAGAATCTAGATAGGCCTTGCAGTTACGCTTCCAATGACCATCTTTTCCACAATGGAAGCAAGTTCCTTTGGGATTCTCTTTCTTGGCAACCTTCTTCTTGGAGATCCCACCATTCTTTGGCTGCGCCTTGGTTATCATCTTCTTCTTCTGCTTCTTGCCTTTAGCAGAAGTGACAACCATGACACTTTTTGGATCTTTCTTAAATGATCCATCAGCTGTCTTGAGCATGTTGATTAACTCAGGAATGGATACTTGGATCTTGTTCATGTTGAAGTTAAGCACAAAAGGTGCATAACTTGGAGCCAACGAGTACAAGATTAAATCTATGTATAGATCATTATCCATAACATAGCCAAGTCTACTCAAATGCTCAATATACCCATACATCTTCAATGCATGAGCAGCAGCTGAAGTGCCTTCCACCATTTTGCAACTAAATAGAGCTCGAGCAATCTCATATTGCTCAGTTCTAGCCTGAGAAGAATAAAGCTCCTCTAGATGCAAAACAATGGTTCTAGCATCCATCATTTCATGTTGCTTCTGAAGCTCCGAGGACATAGCACCCAGCATCAAACATGCTGCTGCTTCACTATCCTCCATGTATTTTCGATAAATGCCTTTGATCTCATCAATGGCATCATCTGATGGAAGTGGTGGTGGATCTTTATCCAAGACATAATGGATCTTTTCAGCCCTGAGAACAATTCTCACTTGCCTGATCCAGTCAGAATAGTTGTTGCCAACCAGCTTGTTATCCAAGATTGATCGTATATTAATGTTTGATGTGCTCATGATGATGACCTAGATGTGAAAATGAAAAGATATGAGAGTATGTTCATATATATGTATGCATTAATAAGGTCTTTAATTAATACATTTACTCCCACTATTTTATTGCGAATTAATAGCCCTCACTATTTAATCCGAGAAAACCCGATGGTTTTCTTAGTGGGCCAATATCCAATCCTTGATATGTAATTTGACCTTGACTGTGGTCAACAAGCCAAATTCCATACCCTTGAAAGGTAGGTATCTCTATACCAATTGTGTCTCTACACAACTATTGGATCATTAGGTTATCAACTCTTGATGCATGCATATCATATATGCATTCCCTAATCTTGCCTCTAGAACCATTAGCCTTGACTGTGGTCAACAAACTAATGGGCTAGCTAAGATGACCCATTTAATTAGATTTGAACATATTCGATATAATGTGAGCTTGACTGTGGTCAACAACCCACACTATAAAGAACTCTGGTTCTCCTCAAATTAATGGAAGGCTTATATACCTTAGTATTTGTTTGAGGGTTTTAGTTAATTAAGTCTCATCATACATGGTTGGCATACATTGGTATGCATCCTATATCTATCACATAAATATAAGCATACAAATATGGTATAGTTATGGACTTCACTACATTGATTTCCCCGAGCCATGAGGGAAATCAAAAGGTCACACCTAGGTAGTATGCATGATTCAAACAAGAAAAATAATTACATTATCTTCAAGCTTGTTGGATCTCCATCCGGCCCATCTTGCTCCTTGAAAATGGTCTCCATCTCTATTTCTAATTCTAATCTAAGTAATCTAATTACATATTACAATTTGAAATCAAATACAAACCAAAAACAAGTGGCCGGGACATGAAAGTCCTCATTGGGCCAAAACATGCATTATGCTCAATCACATTGGGCTTTGTCCATAACTAACCATCATGCCAATCATTCACCCTTATATGCCTTTCTAATGCATAAAGAAAAGGATTACTAACTTTGTTTCAACCTTTGAAACTATATTTTGAGTTATTTTAATGATGTGATCAAATTAGGAAACTTTTTCCATTTTGGAAACTTTCATTTTAGGAAACCTTTTTGCATGAATTTGTTCTTGTCTTAATAATCAATCAAATTGATTATTAATTAATTATAAATTGATTATTTAATTAATTAATCATATTAAATAATTAAAAAAATCAATTTTGGGCTTAAAACAAGTGTAGGCCGAAACCCACAGAAGAAAAACCCTAAGTGTGTTCACACACAAACTAGTTTTGTGTCATTTGGACCATTTGGGCCTTTTGGAATGAGCCAAGCCCACTCCAGCCCTTAAAACCCATTAATAAACTTAATTAATGTTTATAATAGTTAATTTAAATCAGCTCCTTGGGCCCACCAAGTCATTCACTAATTTAAATCAAGTCCGTAAACATAATTAAGCCCATTAAGTGGTTTTAATGAATTAAAATTAATCAAATTAATTTAAGGCCCATTTTAATTAATCCAATTAATTAAAAACACTTTAATATATCATATATATCAGATTTAGAAGATCAAAAGTCGTTCTAACCAAGAACACATCAAGAACATACGAAGAACACCAATTTATCGAACTTTTCGACAAAACTAGTTTTCATGCAAAACTTGTTCGATTTTAATTCCGTTCGATCCTACGGCTTAATATCACATATTAAACACATAAAATATCATCTAAATGATTTTTAAATGGATCCATAAGAAATTAAATTAGAACAGCCCCTACATTACCTAGGGTTTCACGCCAAACCCTAATGGGTTTCACGCCAAACCCAAATTATGATGCTTCAAAAAATTTGTTTTTGTTTCCACCAAATTTATTTGATCACACATACAACCAGAAATCAATATTTCTCATTCATGAACAATCAAATCTAATATTTTAAAGTTCATGAAATAAATAACTCAAAACAAAACAAAACTTATTCCGCAGAAAAATATAGAATTGTATATCCATGGCAAAACCGTGGCTCTGATACCATGTTGGAATTTAACGGTTACATGCATCACATACATGAGCGGAATTTTAAAATTTTTTAACCATTAGATCTGATCTTGCCATGAATACACAATATAACTATATGAGAATAAGAAAAATCACCTTTGATTTTTGTTGAACAGTTGATTTTACTTCGCACCGGGTTGTCGCAAACCACAGTGTCCAAAATCGAACACCTCCAATGAGTAATCCACACTAGAGAAGGGTAAATTGAACCAACAACTTGGTGTTCAACTAGGGCTGGCCGAAATTCCCAAGAGCTAGCTTGGGAAGTGGCGCAAAAGGGAGAGAGAATAAGTGAAAGGACTTTCCTTTTGTTTTAATCACTTAACCCTAATTCTCATTAGTTGGCCTTTTATAGTTAGGTTAAAATTCCAACTCCTTAATGAGATTGGGCTCTTTAAAATTGCTGGAGAATTATTAATTGGGCTTCTGGAATTAATTATAATCATTTGGGCTTAATTAAATCCAAATTAAATCTTTTCATAAAAGACCATGCACAAAATCCACAAACTAGGCCCTTTGTGCATCTAATTGGATTTAAATACCCAAATGGATTCCAAATCCAACCAAATTAAATATGTGAGTTCCATAACACTTATGTAACATATATAAATTAATTTGGTCCAAGAAAAAGCCCTCTAAGCCCTTCTGTATGAAGTTGGCGTGTAGCCCTCTTCTGGAGGGCTTCCTCCAACTTCTTCATTCCTTTGGCCCTCTATAATTTCTCCAATGGTCCTATTAATTATTATATCAGTCCTATAACACTTATAGTAGTCTTATAACACTTATAAGACAATAATAATTAATCATGAAATACATTATTTCATTTAGGTCCAATTTACAGAACATTTCTCAAAAGTTCCGCGGACAATTTTATTTGATCATAATTAATTAAACTCTTTAATTAATTATTATCATATTCTCCTCTCTACCTTTATAATAATATCAAATATTATTATCCTTGTCATTTTACCATTTTACCCTTTTCTCTATATGTGTGTGACCTATTGGGTTCCTGTCCATGTTGGCAGTATAATATGTAATTGTGAGTTCTATTCAAAACTCACATGATTTAAACTCCTTTAAATCAATTTATCAATCTCTATTGATATTTTGATACATCATTATACAAGTCATGATTGGCCTCTAGCTAGGCATCATGACTACCCAAATGTCAGGAAAGTCATGTGGTTTGACTGTACCCTTCCATAGAAACAGTTACCGTGCAATTACTCCTTTCACCACTCTTATCTCAATCAGATTCTGAGTATGGATTTCTGTCAACTCATATAAATCTAATTATGTATGTTCTATTAATCTAACCATTGTTCCTAAAATGCCCTTCATGGATCTCCATCCATCTCGGCATATTACTCTGGCCAGAGATTCACTGAACAAGGTAATTATAGAATCATGTGAGATAACTTCCCTTGTTAAATCTGGGATGGTGAATCCTTTGTCAATCACTCAACTATCTTCAAGTAGGTCATGATATACCCAATCTCCTAACTATGTTCACTCCCAGTTGGAAGTAATCAGTTATGGAGTCAAAGTATACCACTTGCTACTTAAGATAACTTTGGTGATCTCAAGTCTAAGGATACTTGCACAACCGCTATGAAGAGATTCCTCACTGACATAGATTTAATATCCATATGAGGATTCTCTTTGCAGGTCTCCAATGAACTTGTTCCTCTAACAAGCATCCACATGTTAGCTTTGATTATCATCCATAATCACAACTATGAGAACCATTGCTTGAACCATTCAAGAAGCATAACATGTGCTAGTCTGTCCGAATTAACAATGTCCTATCTTGTTAATTCTATGACTAGGGATATTTAGATATTAACACATTTGCATGCGATAGACATCTCACATCATGAACACCTTCATGATTGCCTTTGCACTGTGTTTATAATATCTAGGACTTCATTTATTAATTTAAGATTTACAAACTCATGTATTCAAACACAGCATTAATAAATGAATGATGCCTTTTATTAAGAATATAAATTTCATACATATGAAAAACATCCCTATTACATGGGCTCTAGGGCATACTCTCTAACATAAAGCACAGTTAAGAATTGCTAGCAATAAAGATAAAGATTATCAGTTTTGAATTTCAAGGACAAAATTCTTTTAAGGAGGAGTGATTTGTAAGGACCCAATTATAACCCTAATTGAATTATTGTTAATTAATGAGAACCATCGTTAATTAAGGCAAAATTAAATTATTTTGCAATTATCGAGGTTAAGTCCAAAAAGGGGTATTTTGGTAATTTTAGCATACATGTAATTAAATATGGATAAGTTGTAATTTTAAGGAAGTATGTAATTGAAAGTAAATTAGAAGTTTTGGGATTAAATTGTAAGAAATGGAAATTTTGGAGATCAAAATATATAAGGGTATTTTGGAAATTTTTCTTGGTGAGATATTTATCCCACTCAATAAATTAGGGTTTTTGGGAGAGATAGAGATCAGCATTTTGAGGGATCTCTCTCTCTCTTTCTATGGTCATGGTTTAGAGAAGGATGCTAGGGTTTTTGAGTTAACATGAAAGATAATGTCTTTCCTTAAAGATCTCTTCTTTATCTTCTTCTTAATTTATGATTTCTGGTGATGAGGGATTTCAAGATCATGTTGTTGTCACCATGTGTAAGGAGAAGAGAGAAGCAGACAAATCAAGTGAAAGAGAAGAAGGAATCATGAGTAAAGGAGTTGGATTTGAACCTTCATTAAGGTATGGAACTATTACGTTGATTTTATGTATGGGAGGTTGGTTTTTGTTAGTTGTAAAAGGATATATAGAAATTTTGGGTTTGTTTTATGGGTTTTTAATATGGAGTTTTAAGATGAGCTTTGAAGAACTGTGATCAAATTTATTTTCCTTGTGAGTGATAGTGTCGAGCCATGAATTTCTTCACGAGTCATGTTCGACTCATAAATATCTTTATGAGTCGTACACCATTTGCCTTTAGGTCACTTGTGAATGTGCTATTCTTCTTTGGCTTCTCACTTATGAATACCTTCACGAGTCGTGCATTCTTGTCCTACTCATAAGTCCCTTCATGAGTCGTGAAATGTAGCCCTTTTTCTTCACTCACGAACCTCTTCACGAGTCATGAACCTTATCAATTTTTCTTCATCGTGAACTTCTTCACGAGTCATGAATCTCATCCATTTACTTCACTCATGAAATCCCTTCACGAGTCACACGTTTCTTCATGACTTATAGAACTATCTAGATTGTTTTGCTTATAAGTTGAGCTAGAGAAAAGAAAGTTGAATGATTCTTGTTGCGTATGAAAATAGACTTCCATACCTATATTTCATATGAAGAAACCAAGCTCTAAATCTATCTCTAACTAGTCCATATTTCAGCTTGAATTCTAGAACAGTTTGCTGCCTAGTCACTAGGAGCAGACCTCAGTATTTTGTAAATATATAAAAATATCGAAATGATATCAAGATGATTTTTAATGTTTAAGAAACTAGAAACATAGTGGAACACGTTTGTAGAAGACCATTTTTGCTGAAAATGCAAATACCATCGACTTATAACCTTGATGTAGGATGTTTTGTATTACAACTATCATAGTTATTTCCCCACTAAGCTTTATAACTTAACACAGGTTATTTATCCGTGTAAGTACGGTTAGCAAGACCTTTGTTGAGGGACGATCTCTGCATCAGGAAGGGCCAACCATCGACTTATAACCTTGATGTAGGATGTTTTGTATTACAACTATCATATGTTTTGTATAATGGCCAGTTATCTTATGATATGTATATAACCTATGTGGAATATTGTAACTCACTAGTAGTAAAGCTATGTAAGAACATGTGTCCATGTGATATACATGAAGTAATATTCATATAGTTTAGTATGCATGATATTAGGTATGAAATGAAAAACAGGAATAAACTTGTAGCACGAATATAATCATATGAAACCATATGGCTAAATGATAGTTAAATGAATATGAAGTATAGGCATGATTAGTAGTATTCATGATACATGTGTAATAGGGTATTTGCATAGAGGGCGCTACAATTTTTTGTATCAGAGCCTAGGTTTAGCCTTTTCTGGGTAAAAATGAACCTAGGATTTTATAGTATGATATAGTGTTTTGTTGGCTTGATGCAGAAGTCCCTGTTTTCTTATAGATAGAAAATGGAGAACTCTAGAGATGCTTTTAAGGAATCAACTATAAGTAACAGGACGGTTAGAACCAATCCTTTCAATCTGGGATCTTCAACATCCAATCCAAATGAGGTTCCTGCAGCCATCCCTGTAGAAGCATTGTTAAAAATATCATAGGATATGGCTCAAATTCTTCAAAGAATAACAGCACCTAAAGCTCCAATATCTGAAATTAGAAAGCATGGTGCCGAAGAGTTTTTAGGCATTAATCTGGAACAGTCTGAAGAAGCTGAATTTTGGCTGGAAAGGCTAGAGAGAATTTTTGATGAAATTCGCTGTCCAGTGGGTCTTAAGGGATCTTGTGTTGTGTCTTTATTACAAGGAGTAGCTATGATTGGTGGAAGTTGGTGTTGAAGCAACTCCAGCTACCAGATCCCCTTACATGGGAAGTTTTTCATAGTTGAATTCAAGAAAAAGTATGTTACTGTGGTGTACAACCAAGAGAAGTTAAAGCAGTTTCTCAACTTGAAGCAGAGAGTTATGTCTGTGGCTGAGTATGAGAAAGAATTCAGTCACCTATGCAAATATGCTCCTGATGAGATGTTATTTGATGCTTTTAAATGTAGACAGTTTGAAGATGGGTTGAATGATCGTATTAGAGAAAAGTTGATTGGGTCTACATCTTTGCAAGTGGTTAACTTCACTCAACTGGTTACAACAGCCTTGCGAGTTGAGAAGAATGATATTGCAAAAAGGGAGAGAGAACAGAGAAGAAGTGGGTCCAAGGGTGGATCTTTTACAGGAAAGAGAGCTAGAGGAGCACAAGGTAATCAGCTAGCTGAGTCTGGCTATAGTTCTGCAAAAAGGGACAGGAGACAAGAATCTTCTGTAGTGTCTAAGCTGGGAAAGGGAGCTTCAGGGAAACAGAGTGGGGGGCAATCTCCAGTGTGTCCCCATTGTTCTAGGCAACATTGGGATAGTTGCAGGATATTAACTGGGGATATGGGTAGAAATGAGTCTACTGTATATGAATTGGAATATGATATATGTGTAACCAACCCTTTAGGTCACAGTGTTGTTGTTAATAGAGTGCATAAACAGTGTCCTATTATAATTCAAAGGAAAGAATTTAGTGCTGACCTTATTGAGTTACCATTCCGGGAGTTTGATATTATACTGGGTATGGATTGG